>SJYT01074452.1:229182-296809 GCA_006410635.1 Cephalophus harveyi | reverse complement strand
GTCTGACAGATGTGGTCCACTGGAGAAGGGAATGCAAAACACTTCAGTATTCTTGCCTTGAGAACCCCATGAATAGTATGAAATAGGCAAAATGATAGAATACTGAAAGAGGAACTCCCCAGGTCAATAGGTGCCCAATATGCTACTGGAGATCAGTGGAGAAATAACTCCAGAAAGAATGAAGGGATGGAGCCAAAGCAAAAACAATACGTAGCTGTGGATGTGACTGGTGATAGAAGCAAGGTCTGATGCTGTAAAGAACAATATTGCATAGGAACCTGGAATGTCACGTCCATGAATCAAGGCAAATTGGAAGTGGTCAAACAAGAGATGACAAGGGTGAACGTCGACATTCTAGGAATCAGCAAACTAAAATGGACTGGAATGGGTGAATTTAACTCAGATGACCATCATATCTACTACTGCGGGCAGGATTCCCTCACAAGAAATAGAATAGCCATCATGATCAACAAAAGAGTCTGAAATGCAGTACTTGGATGCAGTCTCAAAAACGACAGAATGATCTCTGTTCATTTCCATGGCAAACCATTCAATATCACAGTAATCCAAGTCTATGCCCCAACCGGTAATGCTTAAGAAGCTGAAGTTGAACAGTTCTGTGAAGACCTACAAGACCTTTTAGAACTAACACCCAAAAAAGATATCCTTTTCATTATAGGGGACTGAAATGCAAAAGTAGGAAGTCAAGAAACACCTGGAGTAACAGGCAATTTGGCCTTGGAGTATGGAATAAAGCAGGGCAAAGCCTAATAGAATTTTGCCAAGAGAACACACTAGTCATAGCAAACACCCTCTTCCAACAACACAAGAGAAGACTCTACACATGGACATCACCAGATGGTCAACACCAAAATCAGATTGATTATATTCTTTGCAGCCAAAGATGGAGAAGCTCTATACAGTCAGCAAAAACAAGACTGGAAGCTGACTGTGGTTCAGATCATGAGCTACTTATTGCCAAATTCAGACTTAAGTTGAATGCAACATTGGGGGGCATAAAATTGTCTATATCTAGCTTAATGCAGATGTTACAAAGATTCATACAATTGTCAAAAACCCAAACTAAACAGTAAGATCATGCATTTTTCCAATAATAATTTCATTTCAATAAAGCAATATTAAGTAATTAAACATATAAAGCATGCAGAATGGGTCTTGGAACATACTATTCTGTAATCTTTTCTATTGAATAAGCTGCATATTACCTATGACCAGGAGTAGAAGTATGAACACTTCTGCCCACTACATCTTAGTACCAGAGTTACCAAGTAAATCATAGCACAGTCAAGCTCTGGATGGAACAATGATTTACTCACAAAGCAAAGAGGCAGAGAAAGATCAGCTCCAATAGTGGGCACTGGTTCCCCATAGCCAGTTAGTTCCTCTCGCTGCTGTTGTGGGGCCATTGGCCTTATAACAAAGAATATCAGTCATGTCTCCTCCCTGTGGGAGCCTTCCCTCATTGCTCAGATGGTAAAGAATCTGCCTGCAATGCTAGAGACCCAGGTTTGATCCCTGGGTTGGGAAGATCCCCTGGAGGAGGAAATGGCCACCCACTCCAGTAATCTTGCCTAGAAAATCCCTTGGATGGCGGAGCCTGGCAGGCTACAGTCCATAAGGTCGCAAAGAGTTGGGACTGAGTAACTAACACTAACTCCTCCCTGTGGAGGACAGATTTAACAGTGAGGTTGACTGAATGCTATATGATACACACACACACACACACTTAAATAGAACAGAGTGTACACACTGTGTCTAAACAACAGAAGAGATCTTCCCACAAAGCAGTCAGTCCAGCACAGACTATGAGGATTGCCTCTTATAAGAACGTCTTCCAGGCCCAAGGTTGATTCTTACTCCGCCAAGTGGGGATCATAAGACTGTCCATATGAGACTGCCTTTCCCAACACTTTCCTTTTCTCTAAAACCCAAATGCTGGGTTCAATCTGTACTTACTGTATGAACACACAGGGTATGGTCCTTGACCAAATGAAACCTGTGACCTGAACTTCGCGATGATCCCACGGTTTGATAGCATAATGCAGAAGAACATTCAAAACTGCTGGCAGCAGTTTGCTTTTCCTGTTGACCAGTGTGAAAATTATCAGTTTCTATAACCCCAAGGAATACTCCCACATGCTAACTCTAACATCCATCAAATGAGCATTTTCTGTTTGTAAGCACAAACACTTTGACTAATGAATTTTGGTCCTTATGGACATCTGCAGCTATACTTGGTGTGGGAGGATGGCTATGAGATACCATGACTACAGGCGTCACCTTCACTGTATATCTTCACAAGTCCTCACACAAGAAGTTTCATTATGATAACTTTTTTAAAAACAGGTGCTTTATGCAAATAATCAGCAAGTTAACTTTATAGAGCATGGTTAGTCACCATGATTGTTTCCACATTGAATTTTCAAAGTGTTTTCTACATGTAGGCTTACTGCTAGTCTAAGCTCATGGGAAAGTGAATGTGAAAAATGGAAGATTCAACTATAGGAAAGTCCGAGGAATCCCAAGGGGGAAGTCCAACTGGGCCATTAGGAAATCTGTAGTGAATAATGTTGGGGCTTGCTCCAGATCCCCTCATATTCCTCTTTTGATTTTTATGTACACTCCCACCCTGCTCACTTTCACTGTACTTCTTCCAAAGGCCAGAACCCAGGGTTCTTTTTATAAACTCAGCTCCTTAGGTGAGAATGATCTAAGTACTTCTGTCCTCAACGGAGAAGAGAGGTGAGTTTGGGAGCATGCAAGTCCAGCTCCCTGATCTCAGGTTCCTCTATGGGATCAGACTGAAGCTGCCTGTCTTGGAATTCACCTGAGATCTGCCCTTTGCTCCCCTGTTTCTCCCTTCCCAGTTTCCTCTGAGATCATTTCCTTATTATTAATAATTCAGACAGGAGACCTCACCCCAGGGTCTCATTTTGGGGAACTCAACCTAAGACAGGACCCCAAAGCTCTCTGGACATATGGATGTGAATGGACTAAAGAAAGAGCTAGACACAGCTCCCATTCTTAGAAAACCATGCATCATCAAGCTGACACATGCCTCCTACAGCCAAGAAGCAGAGACATTTCACTCTTGAACCAGTAACTTAAAGAAAATGACAGAAAGGGGTTTCCATCCCAACTTTACCACCTTATAAAGTATACCTCTGTTTATCTCAGAGAAAACAGAGAATATAAAAGATCCTAAGAACTGTAATTCATATCTCTAAATTGCTAAAATATAGACTAAGAGAGCAACTTTAGTGCAAGTCAATTAAAATCTCAAGATATAGGAAGGGCTGCTGGGGCTAATTCTTTGCCAGGGTGCTTGGACGAATTAGGAGAATGAGTCGTAGTCCATAGGTATAGATGCACTCCTGATTTGGTAAAATGATTCCTAATTCAAGACATGTAAAGGCACCTCAAATGAGAAAGGGACCTCCCCACTGGTACTAGTGGTAAAGAACCAGCCTGCCAATGCAGGAGACATAAGAGACATGAGTCCAATCCCTGGGTTGAGATGATCCCATGGAGGAGGGCACGGCAACCCATTCCAGTATTCTTGGCTGGAGAATCCCATAGACAGAGGAGCCTGGTGGGCTCTAGTCCATAGGGTCACACAGAGTTAGACATGACTGAAGTGACTTAGCATGCATGCATGCAAACAAGAAAGAATCAGGCTTATAAACAAGGGTTATACATGGCCCCAGCAGAGCTATGTCCCCCACAGATCTGATTTCCTAGATTAAAGGTTAATAAGAAGTGGTATCTATCAATTTATCTGGGGACTGATGCAAGCTATAAGTTGGTCCCCAGATAAATTACAGGGCATTCAAGGGAAATTAATCTGTAACACATCATAATAATTAGAAAGCATGAAGATAGTATTAACCAATGGAAAAGTAATGGCAATATGAACTATGCAAACATATAAGACAGAGCAGAAGTACGACAAACAATAAAAAACAACGAACAATAAAAAACAAAGCCTGGAATAAAAAAGAATGCAAATGACTTTTATACCTCTTGCTAGTTGCTCGGTATGAACAACCCCATGAGGTAAGTACTACTATCACAGATTAAAGAAAAGTGTAGTAAGCAACAAGCCCAGGACCTCAAAGTAAGTGGAAGATCTGGTACTAATACAAGCATCAGAAACAGACATAGGTTAATAAAATGTCAGATGGTGAAAATAGGAAAAAAAAATTGACACTGAACAATAATGAGAATTATGTTTACAGAACAGTGCACAATGTCATTTGCCCCAACAAACAAACTAAAAATATAACAAACAAAAGTCAAGAGGTGGGAAAACTCCCAGAGCACTAATGTTTTCATCCTTCATAGCAGTGAGTAAAATTGATGGTCTCTATAACTGAACTGTAGTTGACATTTCAAGATGTCAATTTCTTAACACAGAGTAAGTGGAATCATATAGGGTTCAATTTAGCTTAAGATTACGTTTTTACATCATCATTGTTATCTATTTTTTATGTATCAAGAGAAGACTAGAATGATATTACCAAACGCTAACACTGTTAAGAATTCTCAGTGGTGGTATATTGCAAAATTTGCTGTCATTCTTCCTAGAAATGTTTGGTACTGTTTTATTTATATAAAGAATATGAACTCTCTTTCTTTAAAAATATAAACAAAGTAATAATATTATATTTTCATTATTGATTGGATTGTCTAATACTTAATTGAACAGGGGGACAATATCCTAATTTCCAAAAGGTCCACTTGTGTATGCAGTTTCATCCTGACTTGAAATCCTTTAAGTCAATTGTTCTGGATTCATTCCTTTTTTTCCCTATTCATGTGTGAAAAACGGAATTAAACAAATAAATAAAATGTAGACAAAGCAATCAATGGTGCTAGAGAGAATGTCAGTGAAATAATTCACCGTGAGATACAGGCTGACTGAAGGGTGAAGGACAGTGCAACCAGAAAGGGGATGACTTCACCCAAACATCCTTTTCATTGTCCCGTATCTTATCAAGCAGTATGTTAAGTGGAAGTGAAAGGAGGAAGTACTTGAGAGAGGCAGGGTATGAAATATGGTCTGAGCATTTAAGAGATCAACATTCTATTGAGAACAGCTCTGCCTTGTAAAACATAAAAATATTTAAAGCATAGTTAGATGAATAGCTAAAGATGAAAACCACTGCATCAGATAGAATCCTAGAGTTGTGTGGCTATGTTTGGATCATAAACATTACCTATGAACTAAATTAGGAACTCGAGTGGCTCAGTAGTAAAGAATCTGCCTGCCAATGCAGGAGACACAGTTTCAATCCCTAGATCAGGGAGGTCCCTTGGAGAAGGAAATGGCAACTCACTCCAGTATTCTTGCCTGAAAAATCCCATGGACAGAGGAGCCTGGTGGGCTACAGTCCATAGGGTTGCAAATGAGTTGGACATGACGTAGCAACTAAATATGGGCTTCCCTGGTGGCTCAGAGGGTAAAGTGTCTGCCTGCAATGCCGGAAACTCGGGTTCAGTTTCTGGGTCGGGAAGATCCCCTTGAGAAGGAAATAGCAACCCACTCCAGTAGCCTTGCCTGGAAAATCCCATGGATGGAGAAGCCTGTAGGCTACAGTCCATGGGGTCGCAAAGAGTCGGACACGACTGAGTGACTTCACTTTAGCAACTAAATAGTAAGACCAGGAACTCAGGTGCCAAAGAATTTGATTTCAGTCAGACTAAATTCATGTGTTTAAATGTATGCATACTATAGAAAAAAAAAAAAAAAGATGGACAAAATTGACTTTCACAGGAACCAGAGAAATGCTGACTATACATGATGCTTCAAAGCAGTTAGTTATGAATGTGGGATGTGAGAGTGAGTATGTGTGTGTGTATAAATGAGAGTCTCTAATGGAATGGTTGTTCAGACTAGTATGGTAAATGAAAGATAAATAAGGTCCAGAGGGAAAACTAATAGTGAAGGGAAAAGTTTGAGTGTATAAAAATCCTTCATTAGCAGTGCATCTCGATTATTAGAAGGCACTCTGGGAGGGAACGGCACTCCACAGGGATCTGCAAGAAGTTGTCACATCAGATGGGAAGGCAAAAATGGGATGTGGGATAAGAATTTGAGAATGGCGCTGAGTTGAAACCCATTCAGTTGGTGGATCTGTGACAGAGGGCGGAGACTATTACAAGGCACACTGTAGGTACCTCGTAAGCATTATTTAAAGAGTAAATAGATGAACTAGTTAGATACCAGCCTCAGGTCTGCACATGAGAATTTGGTACAAAGTTTTAATCTACTTTCCATAGGCCAGCATGGGTGCTGAAAAAGACTAAAAGCTACCATCAGCTATACACTTCTTGTTAGAAAGAAATGCCAAGAAATTGGAACATGTCAAAGAGAAAGATTTCCAAAATGACAACTAGAAGAAAGAAAAACCTTCTCTCTAGAAGGTTCACATGATGTGCGTGAGCAAAAACAGGGGTGGGCCAAGAAGAAACAAGTGAAATGGGTTATTTTCACCTTAATGTGCATTAACGTGCAATAGGGGTGTTCATAGGTTACAGAAGCTTGGTCCTGGCTTATCTGGTGATTCCTGGTAGAGGATGGAGTCTTAAGTCTTCCACATAACATTTTAAGCTTAGAAAAATTTGGATATTTGAATTCTAGACTGTTAAAATGGATGAAACTAGTAAAGCTATCTTGGAATTAAAACTAAGGCAAGTTCCCTTTTGGCTAATAGCCAGATGATGTTGGAAATTCTATCAGAAACTTAGAAGCTATCAAGGATACTCAATATGAGAAAAAGCTTGCATGATAACATTCCTAACTCTTCAATTTAATATATTTTGGATTTAGTTGTACTGGGTACTATGCTGTTAATTTAAAATTTAATCACTATAAAAATAATGAAAATGAAAGATATACCAATAAAATTTCACTACCACCCAATCAAGCAGCTTTATTTCCATGGTTCCCTCCTTTCTTCTTTCTCTCTCTCAACATAATTTCCTGCAGTGGCTTGATTTTCCATTAAATATTTATAATTGATTAAAATATTCCCCCACTAGTAAGTATTTCTTTCCTCCTCTCTCCTTTATATGTAATTAAAGATAAATATCTTTATCCATTTTCCTCATTTTAAGTAATTTCAAAGCTTATAAAGGACATTATTTGTATTATATAAACATTTTTACAGCCCTTGGAATCTATTGCCAAATTTGGAACAGTCCTCTGGAAAACAGCCGCAAGTGACAGTGATAAATAATGACCATTTTTTTTTTTTTCCCAACTTTAGGAATTCTTGACTGTTACAAATGGTGCATTCATATTTGGCAATTAAGTATAAAATAGTTATTTGTATTTCTTTGGTAACTAGTAAAATTTAATTCACTCTCTTTGCAAGTGTGTATTACTCGAATTCTGATACATAGCATGACAATGAAATTAATATGAATGTTGACATCAAAAGACATGGTCTTCTTTTGTGACTGTTTTCTAGACTCCTCCACTAAACTATATGCAAGATCAGAGAAATAAAAATGTCTTATCTGGTTTTGAAATGGCTAGCATTTAGTTCAGTTTCTATTACTAGCAAGAGGTCAAAAATTGTCTATTTATTTGAATTCAGGTGACTTACATAATCTCTCTGCAATGGAAAGGAATCTAAAAAGTAACAGGTAGGATCTCAATCCTTCCTGTTCATTCCTTTCCTATATTCCTATATATTCTATATTTCTATCTTTTCTTGGGCTCCAATATCACTGTGGATGGTGACTGCAGCCATGAAATTAAAATAAGTTTGCTCCTTGGAAGAAAAGCTATGACAAACCTAGACAGCATATTAAAAAGCAGAGACATTACTTTGCCAACAAAGGTCCGTCTAGTCAAGGCTATGGTTTTTCCAGAAGACGTATATGGTTGTGAGAGTTGGAGCATAAAGAAGGCTGAGCACCAAAGAATTGATGCTTTTGAATCGTGGTGTTGGAGAAGACTCTTGAGAGTCCCTTGGACAGCAAGGAGATCAAACCAGTCAATCCTAAATGAAATCAACCACAAATATTCTTTGGAAGTACTGGTGCTGAAGCTGAAGTTCCAGTACTTTGGTCACCTGATGCGAAGATCCGACTCATTGGAATGGACTCTGATGCTGGGAAAGACTGAAAGCAGGAGGAGAAGGGGATGACAGGATGAGAGGGTTGGATGGCATCACCGACTCAATGGATTTGAGTTTGAGCATGCTCCGGGAGTTGGTGATGGAAGAGAAGCCTGGTGTGCTGCAGTCCACCGGGTCTCAAAGAGTCAGACAGGACTGAGCAACTGAATAACAAAGGACCTCAATCCTTCCTGTTCACTCCTTTTCTATGAGTTATTTGTTTATGTCAATGGTAGGTTTTCTCTATATTTCTCATATGGACTGTTTTCTAGTTTCCTTTGCATGAGATCTTCACGTAGTATAGTTATCAAAACTTTGTGTCACTGACAAATGCTACACTTTTTATATGCCTGTTCAGGAATACCTCTAATAATATTATATGCCAAAGAAAACTTCAGTTTAAATGTTGATACATACAAAGTACATGCAAATTAACTTGGACAGAATGCCCATTTTCATAGCATTTAGTGGAACTAAAAACATGATTCAACTCTCCAGTTATCTTTTATTGATTTAGTTTTAAACCTCAGGAACAAGGAGATGAATTAAACATACTCCTCTTTCATGATGTATCATTGCTATTGTTTTGGTCAAGGTTCTATTCTTACTTCATTCTCTTTCCATTCATAACAAATCTCTCCTCCACGCTCACCCACTGACACCAACTATGATGCATAAGATATATACCCTTGAGCATGTCTTCATTTTGTCATTTTCTTTATATAGTTCATCTGGATTGCTGATTACTTATTCCCCCTAATGTTTATATCTGTATTATACTGTAAGTACTATCTATTAATTATATAATTTTTTCAGTTCGGTTCAGTCACTCAATCGTGTCCAACTCTTTGCGACCCCATGAATCGCAGCATGCCAGGCCTCCCTGTCCATCACCAACTCCCAGAGTTCACTCAAACTCATGTCTATTGAGTTGGTGATGCCATCCAGCCATCTCATGCTCTGTCATCCCCTTCTCCTCCTGACCCCAATCCCTCCCAGGATCAGGGTCTTTTCCAATGAGTCAATTCTTCACATGAGGTGGCCAAAGTACTGGAGTTTCAGCTTCAGCATCAGTCCTTCCAAAGAACACCCAGGACTGATCTTTAAGATGGACTGGTTGGACTTCCTTGTAGTCCAAGGGACTCTCAAGAGTCTTTTCCAACACCACAGTTCAAAAGCATCAATTCTTCGGTGCTCAGCCTTCTTCACAGTCCAACTCTCACATCCATACATACCAGTGGAAAAACAATAGCCTTGACTAGATGGAACTTTGTTGCAAAGTAAAATCTCTGCTTTTGAATATGCTGTCTAGGTTGGTCATAACTTTCCTTCCAAGAGGTAAGTGTCTTTTAATTTCATGACTGCAGTCACCCTCTGCAGTGATTTTGGAGCCTAAAAAAATAAAGTCTGATGCTGTTTCCACTGTTTCCCCATCTATTTGCCATGAAGTGATGGGACCAGATGCCATGATCTTCGTTTTGTGAATGTTGAGTTTTAAGTCAACTTTTTCACTCTCCTCTTTCACTTTCATCAAGAGGCTTTTTAGTTCCTCTTCACTTTCTGCCATAAGGGTGGTAAGTAAGTAAGTAAAGTAAGTAAAGTCGCTCAGTCGTGTCTGATTCTTTGTGACCCCATGGACTGTAGCCTACCAGGCTCCTCCCATGGGATTTTCCAGGCAAGAGTACTGGAGTGGGTTGCCATTTCCTTCTCCAGGGGATCTTCCCAACCCAGGGATCGAACCCGAGTCTCCCACGTTCCAGGCAGACACTTTAACCTCTGAGCCACCAGGTGTCAGCTGCATATCTGAGGTCATTGATATTTCTCCCAGCAATCTTGATTCCAGCTTGTGCTACTTCCAGTCCAGCGTTTCTCATGATATACTCTGCATATAAATAAGCAGGGTGACAATATACAGCCCTGATGTACTCCTTTTCCTATTTGGAACCAGTCTGTTGTTCCATGTCCAGTTCTTTGACTGGAATTCCATCATCTCCACTAGCTTTGTTTATAGTGATGCTTCCTAAGGCCCACTTGACTTCACATTCCAGGATGTCTGTGTCTAGGTGAGTGATCACACCATCGTGGTTATATGGGTCATGAAGATCTTTTCTGTATAGTTCTTCTGTGTACTCTTGCCACCTCTTCTTAATATCTTCTGCTTCTGTTAGGTCCATACCATTTCTGTCCTTTATCAAGCCCATCTTTGCATGAAATGTTCCCTTGGTATCTCTCATTTTCTTGAAGAGATCTCTAGTCTTTCCCATTCTATTGTTTTCCTCTATTTCTTTGCATTGATTGCTGAGAAAGGCTTTCTTATTTCTCCTTGCTCTTCTTTGGAACTCTGCATTCAGATGCTTATATCTTTCCTTTTCTCCTTTGCTTTTCGCTTCTCTTCTTTTCACGGCTATTTGTAAGGCCTCCTCAGACAGCCATTTTGCTTTTTTGCGTTTCTTTTCCATGAGTAGGTCTTGATCCCTGTCTCCTATACAATGTTACTGCTATCATGCAAGAACAGTTGTATTTTAATTATTTGATATACCTATCCCCTTAAGTGAACTTTTTCATTATGACTAATATTTTTGAGTGGACTATACAAAATTTTCTATGTATGCAACCATGGAATCTACAATTACTTTTTCCATTTGATAGTATTTTATTATTCCATCAACAAAAGTCTCTACAATCTTAAAAGTAGCAATTATGATTATATTAGCCATTGCCATCTCATTTTTTATTTTAAAGCAGTATATTGAATCATCTACAATAATTTAATAATAACTAGTAATAGTTTTTCCAGCTTTCTCTACTGTAAAATATGTTTCCTACTTCTGCTTACTGAATTTTAGCCAAGATCTTTACTGTTTCCTACACAATTATCATTATTTTCATTCAACTATCAATTATAAATCACATATATAATATTTTTCTACCATTACAGTTTTTTATTAGGGCAAATAGGCTTATGACACAATGATCACTGAAAGGTATCTGTAAATTCCCTCAGATTTTCAACCAGAACATGAAACCAGAGAAAAACCACAGCCTATTTCACCTTTCAAAAATATTATCATCTGCTGATGCCAGAGCCACAGAGAAATGATTCCACAACAGTTTTCTGTTCAGAACATGCTTAAGATGTTAACCAAATCATGGACACAAGTGTCTAGAAGATGGGACTTCAGGGAGACTACAAGCATCTTCATTAGCTAGTGACCATTCCCCAGGAAGCTTGGATGTGGTTACTCTATGATATATTCATTGCAAATGGGCAAGTACATTAAATGGTGATTGGATCATCTTTTAGGGGTGTTAAGAACAAATTTTAAAACATCTAGTCACTAGTCATCACTAATTATATTAACTCATCAAATGTCTACTGTAAAGTTTGACTCTCCATTCTATAAATTTTAACTACACACCTATGAAATGGGATCTCATCAACTAGACATTAAGATACCAGGCAGAAAACTGCTTTTTCCCCATCTCAGTTTTTTTTTTTTTTTCAGTTTTATTAAGATATAATTGACAAGTAAAAATTGTACACATTTAGTTTATACAGTATCGGTATACATTGGTAGGCACCACCGACTTGATGGACATGGATTTGGGTGGACTCCGGGAGTTGGTGATGGACAGGGAGGCCTGGCGTACTGCAGTTCATGGGGTCACAAAGAGTCGGACACGACTGAGAGACTGAACTGAACTGAGGTTATACAGTGTGATTTTTAAAGATGCATATAATTTAACTTGGACTTCCCTGGTGGTTCAGACAGTAAAGAACCCACCTGCAATGCAGGAGACCTGGGTTCAATCCCTGGGTTGGAAAGACAGCCTGGAGGAGGGCATATTAACGCACTCCAGTATTCTTGCCTGAGAAATCCCATGGACAGAGAACAGAGAAGCCTGGTGGGCTACAGAGTCAGATATGGCTGAGCGACTAAGCACAGCATATTATTTAATATGCATTTCTTAGGAGAGAAAACTGCTTTTAAATCTTGTGCTGTTGCTTGACACAGGCTACCACTATTAGTGGCTGTGACTAACGTCTCAAATGAGCCTCATAGCAATCTCTTTCACTTGAATCTGTGTGACATCCATTCCCCAAAATGAAAGACCAAGATAGAATGATTATATAACTTACTTTGCTCCATATATTACACATTTAAATTGTTTTTAAAAACATTATTTTCCCTAGATAAGGTTTTCTAACTTGGCCTGACAAGAATGTTTTTTCTTTCTTTTTATAGTCACATATTAAAACTACTGAAAAGTGATACCTCTCTTTTTTAAAGACTACAGATTAATAAATCTCACTTGTCCTCCAACACAAATTTAGTGTCAAACTTTACATAAGATTGAGTCAGCATAATTAAACACAATACTGAGTTGTTTTTAAATCTCCTATCAGGTATATTGTGCTCCTAATATTGTTTTAAAATACACAAATTGAGAATTCAACTAGAATTTTATGACTTATCTATAAAAACTCTAACAGGAGATGTTCAATTTCAAAAAAACAAAACTGATTATTCAGTGGGAATTTTTATGGCCAGATTCATTCCTACACCAGAATTTTTAAATAAGATAATTGATATTACTTGTAAAAAAATTAACTTGTAACATTATGATTGGACAGTTTCCCTCATATCCCAGATATTCTCCTTTTTACTATTTTCATATGCAAAATAAAAAGAAGCACATATGGACTCAGGAATCATTCACCGCTTTCATTAATGCTTTTATATTCTCTCTGGAGAAGGGATAGGTTAGTAAGTAAGAGGTTTCACCACTATGAACTGTGAATGATGCTGGGGGAACTACCTAGGAGATAGAGAACCCTGCTCTAGGACTATGGGGATGGAGCAGTTGTCATGTGGCTTATTTTTAGTAGGACCTCTATCCAGCCCAACTTGGATCCAAGGTAATCCATCATCTTCATATTCACATCCAGCCCACACAATCACTTTGAAAGATTCATATGCTCTCTATTATTTCTTGGGACCTATGTTGAGAGGAAAGAATACGGCCTTCTTTCCTTCTGGATCTACCAAACCCCCAGTGAAGGAATTAGGGGATATAGATGCTGCTTTTACCGCTGAACTAATTAGACCTTGTTTGAAGCCAGGTACCTAATCAAGCCAGAGCTTAGTTATGTTTATATGCCACAAGTTCAGTCCAGTTCAGTCACTCAGTCATGTGCAACTCTTTGTGACCCCATGAACTGCAACATGCCAGGCCTCCCTGTCCATCACCAACTCCCAGAGTCCACCCAAACCCATGTCCATTGAGTCGGTGATGCCATCCAGCCATCTCATCCACTGTTATCCCCTTCTCTCCTGCCCTCAATCTTTTCCAGCATCAGGGTCTTTTCAAATGAGTCAGCTCTTCGCATCAGGTGGCCAAAGTATTGGAGTTTCAGCTTCAGCATTAGTCCTACCAATGAACACCCAGGACTGATCTCTTTTAGGATGGACTGGTTGGATCTCCTTGGAGTCCAAGGGACTCACAAGAGTCTTCTCCAACACCACAGTTCAAAAGCATCAATTCTTTGGTGCTCAGCTTTCTTCACAGTCCAACTCTCACATCCATACACGACCACTGGAAAAACCATAGCCTTAACTAGACGGAACTTTGTTGACAAAGTAATGTCTCTGCTTTTCAATATGTTGTCTAGGTTGGTCATAACTTTCCTTCCAAGGAGTAAGTGTGTTTTAATTTCATGGCTGCAGTCACAATCTACAGTCATTTTGGAGCCCAGAAAAATAAAGTCAGCCACTGTTTCCATTGTTTCCCCATCTATTTCCCATGAAGTGATGGGACCAGATGCCATGAACATAGTTTTCTGAATGTTGAGCTTTAAGCCAACTTTTTCACTCTTCTCTTTCACTTTCATCAAGAGGCTCTTTAGTTCTTCTTTACTTTCTGCCATAAGGGTGGTGTCATCTGCATATCTGAGGTTATTGATATTTCTCCTGGCAATTTTGATTCCAGCTTGTGTTTCATCCAGCCCAGCATTTCTCATGATGTATTCGGCATATAAGTTAAATAAGCAGGGTGACACTATGCAGCCTTGATGTACTCCTTTACCTATTTGGAATCAGTCTGTTGTTCCATGTCCAGTTCTAACTGTTGCTTCCTGACCTGCATATAGGTTTCTCAAGAGGCAGGTCAGGTGGTCTCATATTCCCATCTCTTTCAGAATTTTCCATAGTTCCTTGTGATCCACACAGTCAAAGGCTTTGGCATAGTCAATAAAGCAGAAATAGATGTTTTTCTGGAACTCTCTTGATTTTTCCATGATCCAGTAGATGTTGACAATTTGATCTCTGTTTCCTCTGTCTTTTCTAAAACAGCTTGAACATCTGGAAGTTCACGGTTCACATATTGCTGAAGCCTGGCTTGGAGAATTTTGACATTACTTTACTAGCATGTGAGATGAGTGCAATTGTGTGGTTGAGCATTCTTTGGCATTGCCTTTCTTTGGGATTGGAATGAAAACTGACCTTTTCCAGTCCTGTGGCCACTGCTGAGTTTTCCAAATTTGCTGGCATATTGAGTGCAGCACTTTCACAGCATCATCTTTCAGGATTTGAAATAGCTCAACTAGAATTCCATCACCTCCACTAGCTTTGTTCATAGTGATGGTTTCTAAGGCCCACTTGACTTTACATTCCAGGGTGTCTGGCTCTAGGTGAGGGATCACAGTATGCTCAAAGAAATTATGTCTTGCAACCAATAGAAAGTAACTGACCATTATATAGCTCCTGTGTTAATGCATGCAGCCCTCTAGGTGAAAATATATAATTAAAAAAGTGTTACACAGAGATATATAAGAGATAACATTTCTGGTGGCTGGTCAAGCACCTTGCAGGAGGTGACCAGTACCACTTACATCGTAAGTGACTTTTGCATCCTTTAACTACAGAGTTCTTCTTCTAGGTTTCTAGTTGAAACATTTAACAATACACAGCTCTAGGAGCTCATCTTTAATAGTGCCACTAGCTGACTGCCTGATAAGATTAACTTCTTTATCTGTATGTGAGGTTATTTAATATCCTCCTTATCAGAATCACACTGACCTGTGCAATTATGGACGCTGAGATTTGATTTTTGCCTCCCATTAATTTACTTTCATGATGCTAACAGAATAATGAAATGTGTATCCATATAGAATAATCAAATAGAGAATCTAGAGCCTATTCATATTCATTCATTATTTAAAGAGAACAAGTAAGTGTATTAGTTTCCAAATGCTTCTCTAGGTTGCCACAAACACAGTGGCTTTAAACAACACAAATGTATTATGTTACAGCACTAGAGGACTGAAGTCTAAAATGAGTCAGCAAGGCCGCATCCTTGCTGGAAGCTCCAGGGGAGAACGTTTTCTGAGCTTTCCCAGCATTCAGAGGCTGCCCACATTCCTTGGCTCATGGCCCTTTCTTCATGTGTCAGTCTGACCTCTGCTTTTATCATCACATCTCTCTCTCTGATTCTGATCCTCCCACCTCCCCTTGTGATTAGATCAGACCACTGAAATGAACCAGGATAATCTCCTCATCTCAAAGTTCTTAACATTATCATATCGAAAAGTCACTTTAGTCAGAGAAGGTAATGTATTCACAGGGTCCTGGAATTAGATTCTGGACATCTCTGGAAGCTACTCTTCTGCCTACTATAGTAAACAGTGCCAAATCCAGCATTTTGTGTGTGTGCATGACAGCAAAAAGAAAAAAAAAAAAAAAAACTATTGCCACTTCTCATCTCAACTGTAGATGGATCATTCAACACCTTAACTATCCAAGGTGCAGATGATAAAATAGTGTTTTATTATATAGAACAGTGGGAAGTACATCAAATCCCAAGTCAGAAAGTCTTCTTTTAATATCCTGAATTTTCCACTCAACTGTAATCATAGACAAGTTATTTAACTTCCCTGATCTTTAGTTCTATAATCTGTAAGAGCAATAATGTTCATCTTGTAAATTGTAAGTAGTTTTACCTTATCATGAAGACTAAATAAATTAATGTGTTTAAACATTCTGACACTTTGAATGTGGCATGGTACTTGATAAATTTGTGTCTGCTTTTATTAAAACTATAATTATCAAGTCAGAAGCTCCAGTATCCCCACTTTTCCTCCTTGTCTTTATTTCCTCAAAGAGGGTCCCTTTTTTATTATTTCCAGAAATATTGTCAAGAATGCTGGCATGTTTCTCCCAAGTGAGAAATCTGTAACCTAACCACACCGTAGGTGCTGGACAGCACACCAGGGCTCCTGCCTCTTATCACAGCACAAAGGCTGTGGAGTGCTCACCCTCCAGCCAGGATCACCTGGTGACTGCTCCCCTGCTTTGCAGAAGCCTTCCTGCTCCCCAACTGCTAAATAAGGACGTGATTTCATTTTTAGCACATAAAAATACTGAATTATAACTGCATGTAGTGGTCTATCCCAGTTAATAATGGGATGCAGCATATGTATTTGTTAATGCATTTATTTCTATCAATTATATAGATATAGACACACAATGATGTGTTCAGAACAGAGTCTATCTAAATTTCAAATGGGAATTACTCATTCCTTCTCAATGATTAACCCATTGATTTATTGGGAAATCTGTTAAAAAATCTATCCTAGTTTATTTCTTAGCAAATTGTAATCTAAACTATTAATTGCAAAGAGCAGATAGGATTTAGGCAAAAAATAGTCTACAAATAATTATGATAAAAAATAACTTCATAGTCAAGAACCAATTGATAAGCAAACCATACACGTTTTAAAATGCTATCTTTTTTTTAACTTTTTATTTTATATTGGAGTATAGCCAATTTGGGCTGCCCAGGTGGTACTAGTGGTAAAGAACCCACCTGCCAATGCAGGAAACATAAGAGACGCAGGTTGAATCACTGGGTTAGGAACGATCCGTTGGAGGACAGCATAGCAATCCAGTCCTGTATTCTTGCCTGGAGAATCCCATAGACAGAGGAGCCTGGCATGCTACAGCCTGGCAGAGTCAGGCATGACTGAAGCAACTTAGCAGGCAAGCACATAGCCATCAGAAATGTTGTGATAGTTTCAGGTGGATAGTAAAGGGACTCAGCCATACATATACATGTATCCATTCTCTCCCAAGTCCACTCCCATCTACGCTGCCACATAAAACAACATTTAACAGTTCTCTGTTAAAACGCCATCTTTTGGTTGCGAGTCTCACCAAATCCCTATCAAAATTTCATTGCAATGATGAGATAGATCAAAAAGAAAAGGTTCTTGCGGTATATATGTAAACATCATCACATTTGGTTAAAACAGATTTATTTCATTCACCCATCTCCTTCCTTTCAACTTTTTTCTCACTTTTTAATGAGTTGGCTGCACTCCACATGTTAGTTGAGGACTCTGTCAAGTCTGTGACCAGGCCAGAAAGTAGAGCCACATTAGGGACTTTAATTCAGCAAACTAGTCACTGAGTTTTCAGAAAAGCTGAAAACTTGGGAAGATGAGGTACCTAGAGATAGCTCGTCTGCAAGAAACGGCTGTACTCCCTAAAACTAGAGGTATGAAATAAAGAAGAGATGATGACATCAGAGTCCAGGAGCCACGCTCAGTAGGGAGCTGAAACCCCAGTGAAAGTACTTCCAGAGAGACCACCAGATGAGCCCATAGAAGCGGCTACCAGCTGCAAACTGGAACTCTGGAAGAGGGCCCATCGGCAGGAGCTAGACCCATGATATGGGGTTGCAGGTGGGACTGAGACCATAAATAAAGAATTAGTGGCAAGTTAGGGCTGTCTGTTATAGAAAGGGCTTGAATCATAGAAGAAGAGCCACTCTGAAGATTCATCCTGAAGCAGAGAGATGGAGAATTAGACTTACTGCCCTTCCCGTGCTTTGGAACAACAGAACTTAGATGGACTGAACATACCAAACATAAGATGGGCAATGGAACCCAAAAAGTGTAGCTTTCAAATATCCCTCTCTGCTGTAGAGAGAACACGGGAAGAAGAGAGGAGGGGTGGGGGTAGAAAGCGCACCTGAAAATAAACGTGTGTGTGTACTCAGTCATGTCCAGCTCTTTGTGACTGCATGAACTGTAGCCCACCATGCTCCTCTGTCCATGGGATTTCCCCGGCAAGAATACTGGAGTGGATTGCTATTTCCTCCTCCAGAGGATCTTCTTGGCCCAAGGGTCAAACCCGCGTCTCTTGTGTCTCCTGTTCTGGCATGGATTCTTTACCACTAGCACCACTTGGGAAGTGCTGAAAATAAATAGTCATGGGCAAAATAGCTAGAACTAGGATTCAGAGAAGATAAAAGTAGGTATTAACATCTTGGGGGATTCAACCAACTCCAGTATTCTTGCCTGGGAAATCCCAAGGACAGAGGAGTCTGGTGGGCTACAGTCCATGCGATCAAAGAGTTGAACACAATGGAGTGCACACACACACATTACCATTTTTTAAAGAGTCATCTTATGTTGTTGTGATTTGCTCTATTGTTTATTATTTGCCACTGTCTTGTGGAAATGATTGCTAGTGTGCTCTAATGTGCATTGGCATCATGATTATTAATTTATCTAAGTACTGGATATAAACCTTCAACTGTTCTGAGAAGCATTCAGGTGCCATCCACAAAAATTCACCCAAGCCACTTTCATGCACTGGGCAGTGACCGTTCTAGCCTGGCCTATTCGTTAACTGCCCCACCTTGATATGCAGACCGTCACATTATCCATCCTCTTCTCAACTCTAAAAAATATGCACATGATCATCATCACCAAAATTAACAGCTACATTCACATATCTTGTAACAGGGCTCAGAACAATTGTGAAGAATCAGGAACTGGATTTTGTGCCATTTTTCCAGAAAGGAAAAGCAAAAATCAGAGATTTTGACTAACTTTATTCAAGTCAAACAACTAAAAGCAAGTAATTGATATAAAATTTGATACTCTGAACTAAAATACTTTGTCCTCTTTGTCTGTGCTCCTATGTTAAAATATGTAATTAACTCCAGTTATAGTCTGGTAACCTCAAGATCCAGAAGTTGGTTACAAAGTTAATTAAATAAGTGATAGTGGTTGAGGTACTTCAGTTACGTTATGAAGAGGCATCTACCATCATGAACAATTCTGGCTTTTGAGAAAACATGGGGTGGTTTCTTTACAGACAAAAGATAGAACACCAACTTGAACAAATGTACTGATAATATACTGATTATATGAATTCAATCTGAGAGACAAATGATTGCTATAGAAAAAATAATAACCTCATTAGAAGAAAATATTTGCCTTCTAGTTAAGTATGGTAAAATAACTGACATAGCACTTATTCATGCATTGGAGAAGGAAATGGCAACCCATTCCAGGGATGGGGACCCTGGTGGGCTGCTGTCTATGGGGTCGCACAGAGTTGGACACTACTGAAGTGACTTAGCAGCAGCAGCAGCAGCACTTATTAGCCTTTATTCATTCTTCCCTTCCTTAGATTACCACATCAATATCTCTAACTTTGTGAGTCATAGAATTTATTAAATACCATTTGCATTCTTTAGATATCTTTAGTATATTTTTCTTTACCATCTGAGCCACCAGGGAAGCATACTAAAATTTTCTAAATAACCGCGAAAGAGAGAAAAGTCATATTATTTTTGCTTCTCCAAAGTTAATTTGATCTCCTCTTTTATCTTGCAGATAAATATATTCTTTTATCCATATGATAATTCTGCTTACCCTAGCATATGATGTCACAATTCAATCCAAAAAGACAGCATTGTATTTAAACGTAACTATTATTTCTTCTTTATTTCACTCTCCTTGGTATTAGAATAAAGGTGTCATTTGAACCATGCAGCCTCATTTTTGTAGTAATGAAAGGAAATTCATATTTTAAGGCAAGACAAGAAAAATTTAAATATAAAATTTTGCTCTGCCCATTTGGACCTTCTCCCTCAAGTGTGCATTTTACACCTGCACTATGTGTTAACCAAACCTTCCCAACGGCAGAAATACCAGTTCAACCATCATCATCCACTTTTCTTCTTCTGGAGCCAGCTATGTAATCTCTTAAAAGATAAGTTTACTTACTTATGACTGTATTAATGTAACTGTGAATACTACTTGTGTTCTGCCTATTTTACTCTATATTAATGAAATATAGAGTTCTGTAAGATAAATGGCTATAATAATGTAGCTCCAGATACTGGAAGAATCAACAAGAGGAAACAGACCATTTGTTGGACCATAACTGATTAGCAAGACAGGCGTTCCACAGGCTTTCGGCTGCTGTTAACAGGGCCTAGTCCTGGGCTGCTGTGCCCTCTTCCAGGGGGTTTTCCTGACCCAGGGATCAAAACCCAGGTCTCTAACATCTCCTGCATTGGCAGATGGGTTCTTCACCACTAGCGCCACCTGGGAAGTCCAACAGCAAAGTAAAAGGACTACCAAAGAAATCCATGTTCAACCTGGTAATGAGCTTTCTTAGCACCATGGAACAAATCAGTCACAAAATGCCTCCAAAACCTTGGCCAAAATTAAGACTGGAAGGGAGGGAATTGTAAAATAAAGAATACTGCCTACTGTCCAGGTCTGGAAGAATCAGTTCATTAGCCTCTGCAGTCACTGGCCTATATACTGCACCACCCTGAAAAGAATTTAGAGCAAAGATCAGGATGAGACGCTTTGCATTCTGGGAAAAATGGCAGAATTGGCCTTTAGATAGTTAGATATGTGTAGGAGAAAATCTTATGAACCCAATTTCTTGCATCTTCTCATACTTAGAAAAGTGCTAAAACTCTGAACTAAGATACTTGCTCCTCCCAATGAGTAGTCACTCTCTACCAAGATATGACCTTGCTTGCATGTACCCCTTCACCAAAGTCACATATATACTGACCTTACACTCGTGGACTCAAAATTTTCCATTTCTCTTTTAGATTGACTATAGATTAATTTCTTGTCAACAGCCACTATCATAAAGCTAAAATAATTATATGGATATAGTGAACACACACACTGATGTACATGTTTTTGTGTGTGTATATGCATATACGTGTGTTTAGTCAGTAAATCATGTCTGACTCTTTTGCACCCCATGGACTGTAGAGTGCCAGGCTCCTTTATCCATGGGATTTCCCAGGCAAGAATACTGGACTGCGTTGCCATTTCCTTCTCCAGGGGGTCATCTGGACTCAGGGATTCAACCTGCATCTCCTACATCACAGGCATATTCTTTACTGCTGAGCCACTAGGAAAGTCCATATATACATATATACACATGTATATCTGTGTGCATGTATATCTTTCAGCTACATATACACACTTATGTCTATCATTGCCTATAAATGAATACAAGTAGCAGAGAACAGACATGCTGGAAAGTAGATATGATATCATAGATGTATAAACAGAAATATGAAGACAAAAGGGTATTTATTAATAAATACTTGTGTACTCCTGTGTCAATATATACAAACCATAGGGTTTATATTCTGATATATGATTTCTCATATTAGATTCACCTTGCATTGGCTCTGAGACTTCAGAACAGTGTGTGTGAGAGGGAGACAGAGAAATAGAGAAACAACTTAGCACGGTTACCGCAGCAGATCGAAATTGGAAATTTATTATAGAGAATGGGAAGTTTTTACCTGAGACATTTTGATTCAGAACGCCAAGAAAAAAAATGCATGAAAAATTCAAAGACAACTACACTGAGGACCAAATTATCAAAGTTTGGGGGGAAAGTCCAGAGACTTGGCTAACCAGAGGTCGGTAATTGCTTACTCAAACAGAAACCACAATGTATCGGTCCAGAAAAAGAGTGACTACATCTTTCCTCTCTTAACCTTTTGGCCCCAATTTCATTCTCCTTCCCTTTGGGTCTCCTTTTTGAAGTATGAAGAGTGCTCATTTATTTGTTTCCAGCGTGGTCTCACAAGAAATAGCGGATGCAGACGAGTAGCCCAACAGCAAAACGTAAAGTACTGTTGATGAAAGCATGGAGTCTGCCTCTCAAGGTGGTGGCGGAGGCAGGCAGTGGGAGGGTGAGAAGCTGAAAACTAGCATTAAAATAGTGCATAGCACAGAGAACTCCGCTCAGTGTTATGTGGCCCCCAGAGAGGGGGGAAGTTGAGGGGAGAATGGATGCATGTAAATGCATGGCTGAGTCTCTTTGCTGTTCACCTGAAACTATCACAACATGGTTAATTGGTTATGCCCCAATACAAAATTTTTATTTTTAAAAAATAAAAAGGTGCACAGCTACCATGTTCCAAATATAAGATGGAAATACAGGTCTTCACGATAAATTCAAGGACCAATAAAAATAACTATATTCTACATTCTTGAGCTTTTCCTCTCATTTCACAGTTTAATTTTTTTCTTACTTTCTTACATTTTAAAATTATGCTAGTGTTTTAATGTAAACCAAGGCAATTCATTTTCAAAGGGCAATGGTTACAAATATGCTAATACAATTCAATAATCCCCACAACCCCTACCATATTTATTTTTGAACCAAAGATTCCCCCCAGAAAAATTTTTCTTCCATTGGTCTCTTATGGGTTTTTCCCTTCTCTAGCTTCACTAATAACTGCAATTAGAAGAATAAAAGCAAACAGTTATTTCTTATTCACCAAATAAGGATCATAAATGGGCATTCATCCAAAGTTTGGAACAAAAGTTCAGAGACTTGGCTCACCAGAGGCCTGTCATTGCTCAAACAGAAACCACCATGTACTGGCCCAGAAAAAGAGTGGGCCAGTTATGGTAGCTCACAGGTAGAGAATCTGCCTGTAATGCAGGAGACCTGGGTTCAGCCCCTGGGTCGGGAAGATCCCCTGGAGAAGAGAATGGCAACCCACTCCAGTATTCTTGCCTGGTAAATTCCATGGACAGAGGAGCCTGGTGGGCTATAGTCCATGAGGTTGCAAAGAATCAGACACGGCTGAGTGACTAACACACACACACACACAAACACACCCGGGCAATCACATATATTTCTCTAAACCTCACAACAACTCTGTAAGAGGCAATTACTGCCTATTCTCAGTTTTATAACAAAACACTGGTAAAGGAATGGTAGGTGTTGGGATCTGTAAATAGTACAGGCAACGAAGTTAAGGCTCTACCAAAGTCTGTGAGGGACATGTTCATCCAGATTTCCTAAGGGAAAAAAATATAATACAAATCTTACAACTCAATTCAGTGAAGAATCACTACTCAGAGACCTTCTGACCCCAGAATTCCCCTGCTGGTTTATATATGTGAAATTCTAAGAAATAGGCAACCTTGCTTAGCATCCTTACTTCTGTGTGTGTTGAAAAAAAGTGAGGAATTAAACTAAAATATCCACTAAACAATAAAAGATCAGTAAAAGATCAAATACACTATGATTCATCTATACATGGAAAACTATGAAGCTTAAAATTAAACAGGTACATTATTGTGGGGAGGCTATCAAGATGGCAGAGTAGGACACTGAGCTCACCTCCCCCCATGAACACTTCAAAAATGTACCTATGCAAGGAGCAATTCTCATTGAAAACAAACTGGCAGAGGGACTCATACAACCAAGGGTGTAAAGAAAGATCCAAATGGAGTTAGGTAGGAAGGGAAGAGCATCAGTCCTGGAAACCTGTACCCCTAGGAGGAGGACACAGACAAGGAAGGGGATTTTACCAGCCTGGAGATCCTCCCTGGAGAGCGAGCTGTTCAAAGCACACAGTGGACACCCCAGCCCTGGGGTCCGATATTGGGAAGACAAGTCCCCCTAGTTAGCTTGAAAACCAGTAGTACAAACACAAGGGCTGTAAGACACCTAGACTTTTGCTCATGAAGAAGATACATGTGCTTGTTTTCTCCTGGGTACAAGGCAGAGGAAGCAGAATTAAACTGTCTGAGACTCTGGCTGGTTTCCATTACTATCCTGGTCACCTGGGACCATGCTGAGTGCCCACTCTGGTCCTTGTGGGTCTGCTGCTGCTCCACACTAGGGCAAAGGCTGCCAGGGCCAAGAGGGGAGCACAGATGGGTGGAAAGAGCCAGCTTAGACCCTGCACAGCTTCCAAACAGAGTGAGCGTGGTCATTACTGGCATTCATGGAGGCATTACATCAGAAACAGTCTGGATCTCAAACTGATGTGCCAACACTGTCTCACCATGAACATCAGACCTCACTGGATGCCTCTCCTGGCCCCTCTTGTTCCAGCGCTACTCCTTTCTGGGTTTAAAGTGCTATTGCTCAGAGGAGGAAAAGCACACACTTAGAGGGAATGAAACCCACTTGGATCCAACCGTCAGGTTTCTGCTGCAGAACGCTAAGACATGAACCCACCTCAGCAGGGCACTGTTAGCCAGTGAGCATAGGAGAAGCTTTGGCTTGCACCTGGTTCCAGCTCTAGCCCCTCCATCTCCATTCCCACCTCCCACCAATGTGAGAGCTGCCAACTCACCCTCATGGAAGACGTGAGCCCTGATCATGTCAGATACAGATCTTCCACCAAAGCCACTGGGCACACGCAGACTACACAGCAATGCTCCCACAAAAGCACACTCCTTCAAGACCAGGGTAGGCAACTATTTCACCTAATTTCATAGAGACAAAGAAAGTTAAGCAAATGATGAGACAGAGGAATTTGTTCCAAAGAAAAGAACAAGAAAAAAAAAAAAAACTGAAAAAACTAATGAAAAAGAAATACTTTATCAGATAAAGAGTTAAATGCATTAGTAATAATAATGCTAACTGAAATAGGGAAAAGAACAGATGAACAGAGAATTTTAACAAGGAACTAAAAAATATTTTTTAAGAAATAGAGTTGAAGAGTACAATAACAACAACAAAATACACTAGAAGGAATTAATTCCAGACTAGGTGATACAAAAAACTCGTAAGTCATCTTAAATATGGAATAATAGAAATCATCCATTTTAAATAGAAAAATGAAACAAAAAATGAGAACAGTTTAGGGGACAACAGTAACAGTACTAACATTCACATTATAGGAGTCCCAAGGGCTGCCGTCTATGGAGTCACACAGAGTTGGACACGACTGAAGCGACTTAGCAGCAGCAGTAGCAGCAAAAGGAGAAGGGGCTTCTCTGATAGTTCAGTTGGTAAAGAATCTGCCTGCAATGCAGGAGACACTGGTTTGATTCCTGGGTTGGGAAGATCCACTGGAGAATGGATAGGCTACTTACTCCAGTATTCTCAGGCTTCCCTTGTGACTTAGCTGGCAAATAATCCACCTGCAATGTGGGAGACCTGGGTTCAATCCCTGGTTTGGGAAGATCCCCTGGAGATGGGAAAGGCTACACACTCCAGTATTTTGGCATGGAGAATTCCATGGAATCCCACCTAGAAGCTTTCATAAGGCTTTTATCCTTCTCCATCAGAGGGCAGACAGACTGAAAACCACCATCACAGAAAACTAACCAATTGAATCATATGGACCAAAGCCTTGTCTAACTCAATGAAACTATTAGCCAAGCTATGTAGGGCCACACAAGACAGGTGGGTCATCGTGGAGAGTTCTGACAAAATGTGGTCCACTGGAGAAGGGAATGGTAAACCACTTCAGTATTCCTGCCTTGAGAACACTATGAACAGTGTGTAAAGGCAAAAAGATAGGATACTGAAAGAGGAACTCCCCAGGTCAGTAGGTGCCCAGTATGCTACTGGAGATCAGTGGAGAAATAAATCCAGAAAGAATGAAGAGATGGAGTCAAAGCAAAAACAACACCCAGTTGTGGATGTGACTGGTAATGGGGGCTAGGTCCAATGCTATAAAGAGTAACACTGCATAGGAACCTGGATGGTTAGGTCCATGAATTAAGGCAAATTTAAAGAAATCAAACAGGAGATGGCAAGAGTGAACGTCAACATTTTAGGAATCAGCAAACTAAAATGGACTGGAATGGGTGAATATAACTCAGATGACCACTATATCTACTACTGTGGGCAAGAATCCCTTAGAAGAAATGCAGTAGTCATCATAGTCAACAAAAAAGTCCAAAATGCAGTACTTGGATGCAATTTCAAAAATGAGAGAATGATCTCTGTTCGTTTACAAAGCAAACCATTCAATATCACGGTAATCCAAGTCTATGCCCCGACTGGTAATGCTGAAGAAGCTGAAGTTGAATGGTTCTATGAAGACCTACAAGACCTTCTAGAATTAACACCCAAAAAAGATGCTCTTTTCATTATAGGGGACTGGAATGCAAAAGTAGGAAGTCAAGAAACATCTGGAGTAACAGGCAAATCTGGCCTTGCAGTACAGAATGAAGCAGGGCAAAGGCTAATAGAGTTTTACCAAGAGAATGCACTGGTCATAGAAAACACCCACTTCCAACAACACAAGAGAAGGCTCTACACATGGACATCACCAGATGGCAAACACCAAAGTCAGTTTGATTACATTATTTGCAGCCAAAGATGGGGAAGCTTGATACACTCAGCAAAAACAAGAACAGAAGCAGACTGTGGCTCAGATCATGAACTCCTTACTGCCAAATTCAGACTGAAATGGAAGAAAGTAGGGAAAACCACTAGATCATTCAGGTATGACCTAAATCAAATCCCTAACAATTATACAGTGGAAGAGAGAAACAGATTTAAGAGACTAGATCTGATAGACAGAGTGCCTGGTGAACTATGGATGGAGATTCGTGACATTGTACAGGAGACGGGGAACAAGACCATCCCCAAGAAAAAGAAAGGTAATAAAGCAAAATGGCTCTCTGAGGAAGCTTTACAAATAGCTGAGAAAAGAAGAGAAGTGAAAGGGAAAGGAGAAAAGGAAAGATATACCCATCTGAATGCAGAATTGCAAAGAATAGCTAGGAGAGATAAGAAAGCCTTCCTCAGTGATCAGTGCAAAGAAATAGAGGAAAACAGTAGAATCGGAAAGACTAGATATCTCTTCAAGAAAATTAGAAATACCAAGGGAACATTTCATGCAAAGATGGACTCAATAAACGACAGAAATGGTATGGACCTAACAGAAGCAGAAGAGATTAAGAAGAGGTGGCAAGAATACACAGAAGAACTGTAGAAAAAATAACTTCATGGCCCAGATAATCACGATGATGTGATTATTCAACTACAGCCAAACATCCTGGAATGTGAAGTCAAGTCGGCCTTAGGAAGCATCACTACAAACAAAGCTAGTGGAGGTGATGGAATTCCAGTTGAGCTATTTCAAATCCAGAAAGATGATGCTGTGAAAGTACTGCACGCAATATGCCAGCAAATTTGGAAAACTTAGCAGTGGCCACAGGACTGGAAAAGATCAGTTTTCATTCTGATCCCAAAGAAAGGCAATGACAAAGAATGCTCAAACTACCTCACAGTTGCATTCATCTCACACACTAGTTGGAGAAGGCGATGGCACCCCACTCCAGTACTCTTGCCAGGAAAATCCCATGGACAGAGGAGCCTGGTGGGCTGTAGTGCATGGGTTCGCTAAGAGTCGGACACAACTGAGTGACTTCACTCTCACTTTTCACTTTCATGCACTGGAGAAGGAAATGGCAACCCACTCCAGTGTTCTTGCCTGGAGAATCCCAGGGACGGGGGAGCCTGGTGGGCTGCTGTCTATGGGGTCACACAGAGTCGGACATGACTGAAGCGACTTAGAAGCAGCAGCAGCACACATTAGTAAAATAATGCTCAAAATTCTCCAAGCCAGGCTTCAACAGTATGTGAACTGTGAACTTCCAGATGTTGAAGCTGGTTTTAGAAAAAGCAGAGGAAACAGAGATCAAGTTGCCAACATTGGCTGGATCGTGGAAAAAGCAAGAGAGTTCCAGAAAAACATCTACTTCTGCTTTCTTGACTATGCCAAAGCCTTTGACTGTGTGGAACACAATAAACTGGAAAATTCTGAAAGAGTTGGGAATACCAGACCACCTGACCTGCCTCTTGAGAAACCCATATGTAGGTCAGGAAGCAACAGTTAGAACTGGACGTGGAACAACAGACTGGTTCCAAATAGGAAAAGGAGTATGTCAAGGCTGTATATTGTCACCCTACTTATTTAACTTATATGCAGAGTACATCAGGAAAAACACTGGGCTGGATGAAACACAAGCTGGAATCAAGATCGCTGGGAGAAATATCAATAACCTCAGATATGCAGATGACACCACCTTTATGGCAGAAAGTGAAGAGAAACTAAAGAGCCTCTTGATGAAAGTGAAAGAGGAGAGTGAAAAAGTTGGCTTAAAGCTCAACATTCAGAAGTCTAAGATCGTGGCATCTGGTCCCATCGCTTCATGGCAAATAAATGGAAAAACAGTGGAAAGAGTGTCAGATTTTATATTTTGGGCTCCAAAATCACTGCAGATGGTGATTGCAGACATGAAATTAAAAGACAATTCCTCCTTGGAAGAAAAGTTAAGACCAATCTAGACAGCATATTAAAAAGCAGAGTCATTACTTTGCCAATTAAGGTCCGTCTAGTCAAGGCTATGGCTTTTCCGGTAGTCATGTATTGATGTGAGAGTTGGACTATAAAGAAAGCTTAGTGCTGAAGAATTGATGCTTTTGTACTGTGGTGTTGGAGAAGACTCTTGAGAGTCCCTTGGACTACAAGGAGATTCAACCAGTCCATCATAAAGGATATCAGTCCTGAATATTCATTGGAAGGACTGATGTTGAAACTGAAATTCCAATACTTTGGCCACCTGATGTGAAGAACTGACTCATTTCAAAGGACCCTGATGCTGGGAAAGATTGAGGGCAGGAGAAGGGGACAACAGAGGATGAGATGGTTGGATGGTAACACCAACTCAATGCAGAAGAGTTTGAGTAAACTCTGGGAGTTGGTGATAGACAGGAAGGCCTGGCATGCTGCAGTCCATGGGGTCACAAAGAGTGAGACATGACTGAGTAACTGAACTGAAAAGAAGAGAAAGGAGTATAAAATGTGCTTGATGAAATTATGAAGGAAAATGTTCCAAATGTGCAAAAGGTAACAGATATCCAGGTACAGGAACCATAGAGAGTCAATCAACAGATAAATAGATAAAGAAGATGTGGTATATGAATGCAATGGAATATTACTCTGCCATAGAAAGGAACAAATTTTGTTACTTGCAAGAATAGGGATGGATCTAGGGGCAATTACTCTCAGTGGAATAATGCAGACATAGAAAGCCAAATAGTATATGTTATCACTTAAATGTGAAATCTATAAAATATACTAATGAATATAACAAAATAGAGCCTTATCAATAAAGAGTATAACTAGTAGTTACCAGTGGACAGAGGAATGGAGGAGAGAAAAGACAGGGTTAATGTATTAAGAGGTATAAAGTATTAAACACAAAATAATAAAGTAACAAAGATATACTCTGCAGCACATGGCATTTAGCCAATATTTGTAATAACTTTAAATGGAGTATAATCTATAGAAACATTGTATTACTATGCTGTACACCTGAAACTAATATAACATAGTAAGTCAATTTATACATCAATAAAAATAAAATTAAATAGGTACATTTTTACAAGTTAATGTGGAAAATCTCTAAGGTACATTAAGCCAAAAAAAGTAAAGAACAGAAGAGTATACAAAATGTGATCTCTTTGATGTGATAATCATACTTTTTATAATACAGATAATATTTAATATAATAAGATGTGTATAAGAGACAGATGTGTTAACCAAACCTTCCCAACGGCAGAAATACCAGTTCAACCATCATCATCCACTTTTCTTCTTCTGGAGCCAGCTATGTAATCTCTTAAAAGATAAGTTTACTTACTTATGACTGTATTAATGTAACTGTGAATACTACTTGTGTTCTGCCTATTTTAGAGGTCATTTTGGCATCTTTTCATAATATCTACTATTATACCTAATTTATTTTATACACACCCACATACTTTGAGTGGAAAGAAGGTTGCAATAGAGGGAAGTGTATTTTATAACTTTCAGAGTAATTTGAATTTTTCATATTCATAAAGTATTTTTATGTTAGTCACTCATTCCTCACTTTGTGACCCCATGGACTGTAGCCTACCAGTCTCCTCTGTCCATGGGATTTCCCAGGCAAGAATATTGGAGTGGGTTGTCATTCCCTTACTCCAGGGAATTTTCCCGACCCAGGGATTGAACCTGGGTCTCCTGCATTGCAGGCAGATTCTTTACTGTTTGAGCCACCAGGGAAATCCATGGGTGGGAAATTATGGATTATTATTCAATCTCTCATACTTTTCTGTATTAAAGGTTCATAAAATAAATATGCTATTCTGAAATATCCTTCCTCTACTAAACACTTAAATACTCCTTAAATTAGATCTCACACACTTGGGAGAGCATTACAGAGTTTACTATAGGTGATGTCTTCCATGAGCCATAACACCAAAATCAAAAATCCTCACAAAACACAAAGCAATACAAAAAACATTGAGCTAAATATGGTGTTGAAAATCCACACAGAAACCAGGGCTTCCCTGGAGGTTATTTTAATCCAGAAACCTTGAACTTTGCTGGTTTTCAGTACCTCAGTGGGACGAATTGGTCTGACAAGTCTAGGAGTAAAACCTGAGATGTTACCCATTAAGACAGGTAGCCAAAATAACTATGTGGATGGAAAGGGGACACATAGAAAAATTGGTATGGTGGCCAAATGAAGCAAAAAGAAAGACAAGCTGTGTCTGTTAGACTTAGATTGGTAAAGTAATCTTATCTTCCTTAATAATTCTATACCTAGCACTTCTCTCAAGTCCTGGGATTTGACTTTTACCACACTCTCATGAAATGAAATCTACATTCAAGAGACGAAATTTTATAAACTTTTGTTTCCATATTAGTAGAGCTCCCTAGTACTGGCAGAAACAAAGGTTAATAATCTCAATGCAGGTTCTGAAGATTAAAGTTCCTACAAACAGCTTGTAATTATTACATCTAAAAATGTGAGGAAACACAATAACCTAATCAAGAACACAGACTGCAGAATAAGATACACACAGAGTATGGATACTAAGAAGCAATGTATAAAACCAGTACAGTCACAATATTTGAAGAAATAATAGGAGATACAGAAAATATTATAAAGAAATGAAACAACTGAAAGTGATCAGGAATATATTTAAAGGGATACAAAATATAATCACTGAAATTTAAAATTCATTTGATGTGTTGAAATGATGCAGCCGAGCTGTTGAGAACATCAATAAACTGTAAGAGAAATATGAAGAGATTATTCATAATTCAACTCAGAATTGAAATTATGACATGAAACTATGAAAGAGAGGTTAGGTGAAATCAACGACCAACAAGAAGTCCTAACAGCCTTTAACTGGAAATCCACACAGAATAAAAAGAAGGGGGCAAAACCAACATTCTGAGGATGCAAATTTTTCAGAATTGATTAAAAAAATAATTTTTAGGTATAAAAATCTCTATGAGTTTAAAAAAAAAAAAACAAAACCTTCTTTTAGTCACAGCATAATAAACTGCAGAATATGAAAGCAAACAAGAAGATATCAAAGCACCTGAGACTTTTCACTGTGAGTGATGGAAGCCAACCGCACTGGATGACCTCTTTACTCTATGGTATATCTACACGGAAGATGAAACCACTCTCATCTAGATCTCATCATCTAGTCTATTGGATCCCTCCAACATCCCTTCTCCTGCCTCTAAATCTCTCCATCCTTCCCTGTGTTTTCCTATTTCCAACTCCGTCCTTTTATCATATCATAGTGTTAGCAGCTCAGTCATGTCCATCTCTTTGTGACCCCATGAACTGTAGCCTGCCAGGCTCCTTTGTCCATCAGATTCTCCAGACAAGAATATTGGAGAGGTTGGCCATTATCTTCTCCAAGGGATCTCCCCAGCCCAGGGATGGAACCAAAGTCTCCCCCTGGCCTTTCAGGTGGATTCTTTACCATCTGAGCCACCAGAGAAGTCCCCCATGGTATAGTCTATCATATCATAGATATGATGTAAAGTCATTTTCTGCTTGTTTCACAGCTTATGCAGATTGTCTCCAGTTGCTCCTCTACTCCTGGGATCTTTGCCTTGAATCCAGTAATTTCCACAGTCTTTGAAAGGCTAACTTTCTTTAAAGAGTTTTTGCTAATCCCTCAGTATTTACCTTCAGAGCTCTTATATCTTGCTTCCTATGTATGATTTTATGCCCTTTATCAACTTATAGATTGCCTGTCCCCATTAAACTTCCCCCCAAATTACCACATTTTTTAAAGTAATTAATAGGAATTAGTTTTGATATGACAATATTTTATAGAATAGAAAGTATTGGAGAACTTTCGATTAGTAACTGGTCAGAAGTGATAGTCCAGCAAAAGAAGCCAGGTGGCCTGAATTATCACTGATTGGTTCTGGGCGGGCCTCTGTAGGAAAGGTTGAAATGAAAGCAGGGGCCATGAATGTTGTCATCTAATAAGAGCAGTATAGTAGCATCAGACCTGGAAATGCTGTCCCCTGGTGTGTGTGCCCTGGCCCTCTCCTGAAAGCATAAGGAATTAAACACTGAGGAATTATATAGACATAAACTAGACAAAAGCATTACTAAAGTTCTAGTAACTATATTCTTTGGTCAAAGTATAAAATTTTGTAGAGCAGAACAAATCTGACTCCATATTACATCTGTTTCTTTTGCTTTGATCTTTGTAGTCTATTGTTTTTGCTACAAGTCAGTCATTAAAGGGATGTTGCCTATACCTTTGGAGAAGGAAATGGCAACCCACTCCAGTCTTCTTATCTGGAAAATCCCATGGACAGAGGAACCTGGTGGGCTATAGTCCATATGGTCACAAAGAGTTGAACACGACTGAAGCAACTTAGCATGGCACGGCCTATACCTTAAAGTATACGTAGTGACCCATCTCTGGAATTCCTGTCTCCCCCTGTCTTAGTATTAAGCAGAAATACCTTTGTTTAAGCTCACAGCAAACATTCTCATCAAGCCCATCTCTGAATGGATGCAGAAAGGAAGAAGTTAGAACCAGGAAATATTTGCAGCAACTTAGCCTTTAAAGAAGAGGGCAATGGCACCCGACTCCAGTACTCTTGTCTGGAAAATCCCATGGACGGAGGGGCCTGGTGGGCTGCAGTCCATGGGGTCGCTAGGAGTTGGACACGACTGAGTGACTTCACTCTCACTTTTCACTTTCATGCATTGGAGAAGGAAATGGCAACCCACTCCAGTGTTCTTGCCTGGAGAATCCCAGGGACAGGGGAGCCTGGTGGGCTGCTGTCTATGGGGTCGCACAGAGTCGGACACAACTGACGCGACTTAGCAGCAGTACCAGTATCCTTTTAAACTTTACCTCCTTACCCCCTTCCCCTTTTTGCTCTATAAAAGAAACTAGCACCCAAACCCCAGCAAGATGGTTCTTTGGGACACTAGTCCACTATCTTCTCAGAAAGCTGGCTTTTTTAATAAAATATTTATTTCTCACCTCTAAAATTTGTCTCTCCATATATTGGCCTGTCACTTAGCAAGCTGTATGAGCTTGGACTCAGTAACAAAATCTCCTGCTTCCCAGAAAGCAGGGTGGTGTAGGAATAATGACAAATTTAACTTATAAACCATGTGCTGTGCTAAGTCACTTCAGTCATGTCCAACTCTTTGCAACCCCGTGGACTGTAGCCCTCCAGGCCCCTCTGTGCATGGGATTCTCCAGGGAAGAATACTAGAGTGGGTTGCCATGCCCTCCTCCAGGGGATCTTCTCCACCCAGGGATGGAACCAGCATCTCTTATGTCTCCTGCACTGGCAGGCAGGTTCTCTACCACTAGTGCCATGTGGGAAGCCCTTACTTGCTATCTGAGATCCTCCTTCTATTCTTCAACTTCTCTGAACTCAATTTTCTCATCTATAACATTGTGTAAGAGATTTTATGAAGAAAAATGATATAAGACATAAAAAATATCTGACATACTCTCTCCCCAGCAAACTGATTATCAACTTTCGCTCATCCTCCAGTGTTTCTCTGACAGTTTATAAGTTTGATACCCCAATCTACTATCTTATCAGTTACTTATGTTTAGCTTTATTTCCTGGACCCTGATATTCTTTAGAGATTCATTCAAGAGTTTTCTTACCTGAGTATTTTAAATGCAAGTAAATGCAAGTAACTAATCCTTGAAGTGACAATGTCCCTTGTTTGACGCCAGAGAGTAGATTTTGAAAAGATATCATAAAATGGATATTGCATTAAATAGGCTAAAAATTTTGTTGGAATCTCTATTGTATGGAGCACAATAGGATGAAAGAAAATTAATATCAAAGTTATCTAGAACCTAAAAGGGTAAAGAGATGGGGGAGAGGGATACCCATTACATATCTCTATTCAAACTATGACTCCTTGTGTTTCGCCAAGATGAAGGCAATTAGAAATATTATTTAGCTCCCCACAGAAAAGGTGATGGATCTGATGAACTAATCTCAGAGAACTGAGCTATGACTAGGTATTATCAGAGGAGAAGACTAACTAGCACAAGATTGATAATCCTGCATATAGTCAAGGATATTTCCTCATGACTAAATAGGAGAAAATATCCAAAATAGATGGGACTCACTGGGGCTATATCTGCAATAACAAAGAGGTGTGATCATAAAGAGATAGGTCAAATAGACCAATTGTGCTAAAGTAGCAACTTCCAAATATGAGATAGAAAGAATTAAATTCTTTCTTATAAAACAAGGACCACGAAACCTGGGTGAGTGGAGGACTCAACTTCTTCCTCAGGGACTCTGGCTGATGAAGTTTCTGTCTCCCATCAGGTGATTTGCACACACCTTTATAGCTTGTGCAAAGGGAAAGCTGTTCAGTGTATTCATCTTCACATATTATTCACTTGGATATTTGTTAATTTGATGACTTAAAACTGAAGTGTTACTGCTATCTTTTTAAAGTCACATATCACATGGCACTTCCACTGTTTCTTAACCAAAGAAAATTATTTGAGCATGCTTAAATTACAAAGGGGCAGAAAATAAGCTGAAGCTCCAATACTTTGGCCAAGGTATTGGAGCTCTATTATTTGCCTCGAAAAAGTCGTAAAGCAGGGTATTTATGAGAGCCCTCATGAGTAACTTGTAATCTCATAAAACTATAAATGTAATATAAGTAAATGTATAAGCTATTAAGGACAAAATCATTCTACTTGGAAATAAAATTAGAGTTACATGAGAAATTCTGGGAGAGAAGGGCATATTTCAAGAGCTGCCTGTGCAACCATATTGATCTTCAAATATGGAAGAAAAAGAATTATTCACTACATCTTTGGATAGTTAGGAAATATGCCCTTTCACCAAAAGTTTCTTAAGGAAATACCTCCAGATATTGAAGGCTGAGTTTCAGAAAGAATTTTTGAGCAGGGATGTTGTTGATGAAAATGAGTGCTGACAGATCCATTAACTGAAGAGGTCAGTAAATGAAAACCCTGACAGCAAAGCCTGCAGCACCTTAGAATTATCTAAGTGCTGAAACAAACACACTACATGAAATACACAGAATAAAAATCCATAGCAATGTTTCCATGGTTCTAGTTAGATTAATAGGATCCTAAGGACAGAAAAGATAAAACCATAAAATACAGTATTTCTCTTTCCCATATAATCAGGTCCATAGTCATCATGGGCTATTTGAGGTATATACAAGATTAATAACAGCCTGAAAAAAGTTTTAAGATAAGCAATACTATATATATATATATATATGTGCTACACATTCACTTAATTTTTTAATTTAAAACAATCTTGATTAATCCAATAAAAGATAAATAGCTGAATAAAACCGAGTACCAGTACATTTTATAGATAAAAGGAGAGATGCAGTCTATCATATCCTTCTACTTCTCTGTATATTCATCTGTCTCTTATACACATCTAGACAGGGTTAATGTATTAAGAGGTATAAAGTATTAAACACAAAATAATAAAGTAACAAAGATATACTCTGCAGCACATGGCATTTAGCCAATATTTGTAATAACTTTAAATGGAGTATAATCTATAGAAACATTGTATTACTATGCTGTACACCTGAAACTAATATAACATAGTAAGTCAATTTATACATCAATAAAAATAAAATTAAATAGGTACATTTTTACAAGTTAATGTGGAAAATCTCTAAGGTACATTAAGCCAAAAAAAGTAAAGAACAGAAGAGTATACAAAATGTGATCTCTTTGATGTGATAATCATACTTTTTATAATACAGATAATATTTAATATAATAAGATGTGTATAAGAGACAGATGTGTTAACCAAACCTTCCCAACGGCAGAAATACCAGTTCAACCATCATCATCCACTTTTCTTCTTCTGGAGCCAGCTATGTAATCTCTTAAAAGATAAGTTTACTTACTTATGACTGTATTAATGTAACTGTGAATACTACTTGTGTTCTGCCTATTTTACTTGGAACTATACGTAATCTTGTTATGTATTTTCCAAATCTCCTGCAAATGTGTTACCATACTTTAATAATTAAAAAAAAATAATTTTTAAGCAAGATATAAAAACTGAAAGGTAGGATGTAGAATCAAGAGTATGATTCCAAAATTAAAGTAAGTTTTTCCATATGCAAAAGACATGCTTAAAGTAAAATTCAAAGGCTAAAATAAAATAGTAGACAAAACTGTCTGCTTGATATAAATATTGCCACCACTCTTTTCCTCCTCTTTTGTAACTAGGTAAAATTTATGGGAAATATCTTAAGGTGAAATAAGAAAGAAGACTTAAATAATGATGAAAGGCACAGACACACTGAATCTATATATAGAGATATAGTCAACAAATAGCAAGGTATTCCAATACATAAAGAGAAAATTCTGTTACAAATACTAGGAACAATGAAAAAACACAATGGTAGTGATGTTTTAATTCACTGTTATTATTATATGGCAGTTAAATAAAAGTAGAGATATAGGACCTCTGTAGCTCAAACAGTGAAGAATCTGTCTGCAACGCAGGAAACCCACGTTCAATCCCTGGGTTGGGAAGATCCTCTGGCGAAGGGAATGTCAACCCACTCCAGTATTCTTGCCTGGAGAATCCCATGGACAGAGGAGCCTGGTGGACTATGGTCCATGGGATCTCAGCCACACACAACTGAGCAAGTAACACTACTACTAATAGAGATACAGGAAATTAGTAATATATAAATTATGGGATTTGGTTCCATTTATATGTTTTTTGTACTTTTATTATTTTTCTTTGCATCAGTTAATGAGCTTAAGTTAGCTGAGAGCTTTGTGCCATAGCAGAGCTTTTGCAGGCATAATGCCTTATAACTTAGCTAATAATAGTATCAGCACCCTTTTCGTGCATGGCAGAAATCTCTGAAGCCACAGTCTCAAAAATTATCTCATAATTCAAAATGTACGTTCTTGGACATGCCCACTGAAATAATTTCAACATTGTTTAATCAACATTCTACTCTTTTCCCTGTCCACATTTTAATTAACCAACTGTCTTTTTTCTTTATTCTGATTTTTCTTACTTTTACAATTTGTTTACTACATTATTTGGTTATAGTCTTGGACCGAACTGATTCCTTAGAAAATAGTTTCTAAAAGCATGAAGAAATAGCATCCTTTCAAGAAGATAATCCAAGTTCATTCTCAGGAAAACTAGACAGCCAAAGGCATTAATGAACTTGATGTCCTGCTGTCTTAAACAGAATTGTTGTTTGTGATGAAAAACTCAAATATACTGCATTTAGTCTCAGTAAATTTGCTCTAGTCTAAATATGTTAGATTCAAACTTCTCATGTGTGGAAAAAGGCAATTAATGTACTATAAATGAATGAATATAAACTAAGTTGTTGGAATTCATAATGAAGGATGAAATTAAGGACTTAATTCTGCCTCTTAGCAGTGAAATGAATATTAGTCAGTTGGATTATTTTTCAGTTGAAGTTTTACAAAAGTGCAAACTAGGAAACACAAACTAAACCAAATTATAAATCATGTGAAAAATATAAATGCAAAATCAGATTGAGAAAGTAAACTAATGTTTGATTGACTGAAACATGAGCATGGAAGACTGTGATTTTTAATTCCTTAAGTGCCACAAGTTGAGTGGCAATACATGTTTTTATTTCAGTGAAAATTTGTTTCTATGATGATCAACCCTATCTTAGCAGTTATAAAATCTAATCCCTCATTTTTCACATACACAGAGTCACCTGGTGAAGTACATCCTTCAAGGCCATACTACCAGTACAGAGACTGGGACTTGGGCATCAGTCCTTTTCTTTCCAGATATATAAGATCACTGTCATCTCTTATTATCTGACTTGTCAGACATATTTGAGACTAGTAAATTTTAAAAAGACCTTTGGAAACGTCAGAACTGTATTTTATCAGAACATGCAATGGGGACTATTCATGAAGAAATGCAGAAAGAGTGTTAGTTTTGGAATTTCCAAAGATGGAAAAAAGAATAGGAAAGGAAGAATAAAAGTCTGACCTGGAGAAGTAGCTCAGTGAGCTCAATCACTCGTGTCTGGCTCTTTGCAATCCCGTGGACTGGAGCCCACTAGGCTCCTCTGCCCACGGGATTCTCCAGGGAAGAATACTGGAGTGGGTTGTCATTTCCTCCCTCAGGGGATCTTTCCGACCCAGGTTTTAAGGGCCAGACTGGGAGTGCTCCTATGAAGACTACGGAGGAAAAACCATGTAACATCTGGATCAGGACATGACAGGTCTCAAAGTCAGGAATTTATGAAGGAAAAGGCAGACAGTATCTTCTAACTGACGGTGCAGGCAGGAAATGAGGCAGAAAAGGGTGTTGCCTGCCAAACTGCTAAGTTAGGGTTGCACAAAAGTGCCCTGCAGAGGAAAGAAGTGGCAGTTGCTCTTTGCTGGATGTGGTGAGGCTGCTAGCTAGATGGCCACGTCCTAGAAAGGTATGCTGGCACAAGAGCCAGTAAGGAGTTAGAAGTGACGTGACTGAGTGATGGTATTTTCATGCAAGGAGGAATAAGTAACATCAACTTGGGCTTCTCTGGTGAATCAGATGGTAAAGAATCCGCCTGCAATGGGTTTGATCTCTAGGTTGGGAAGATCCCCTGGAGAAGGGAATAGCAACCCATTCCAATATTCTTGCCTAGAAAATGCCATGGACAGAGGAACCCTGGGTGTTACAGTCCATGGGGTCACAAAGACTCGGACAGCACTGAGTGACTTAACGTTTTCACTTTCGGGATTATTTTAGGATTAGGATCACTGAAATGAATAACAATACTGCCTTCAGTGTTGGGAGTTTTCTGTCTTGTTATGTGAATTTGAGACAAGGCCTGAAGAAGTGTGTCTGATACTGTGGGTTCATGGTAAGGCACTCAAAGACACAGGTTCCCCCCCCCCCCCCCCCAACCCCCCCCCCCCCCCCTCCCTACCCCTCACCCCATGCCCTGTGATTTCTGAAGAGTGGGGAGAGTGGTGGAGGAAGGGGAGGATTCCTATTGGCTAACCAAGCCACTTTGAGGAATATCAGTCACTTAAGTCCGCAGGAAAGTCCCTGGCTTTTCCATCTTTTGTTTTAGGCACAGACTGAGTGTATGTCCGCTCTCAATTAAGTGTCAGGAAAAGAGATTCATATGAGAAGGATTCACACAGAGAAACATACAAATAAACTCACAGAAAAGGCCACATAGAGATTCAGACACTCAAAGGGTAAACATACTGAGACATAGGCAGGAAAAGAGATGTACACTCACAGACATAAACACACAGATATGCTTCACAAACAGACACAGGGACATAGAAGAGATAAAGAGAGATAAGCAGAGGGACAATGAGAGACAACGAGAAACAGAAAGGGAGAATCACAGACACATACACACAGACATGAAAACTTACATGATAAGACAGAAATATGCATGGAGAGACAGGGATACAGGCAATTCACACATAGAGGAACACACAGAAAGATACAATAGGAAGAGATACAGGCAGAGAGAATCACATCAAGATCCACAAAGCTGTGCATGCCAGGACTTCAGTCACACGTGTCGTATCAGAATTGCCAGGGCTGAAGTCAGAAACAGATGGTTTTAAAGACCTGCAAAGAAATTTCCCTGGAAATCTTTTGTTTTAAATCTCCATCACTCCCAAAGTAATGTGTCTATCAGCTGTTTCTCTCAATCTAAAAGGGCCTTACCAGTATGGTAGAAATTTGTTACAGTTTTTCAGCAATTTAGTTTGTCACTTCTGCCCCATTTGAGGATTTCTTTTTCTGCCAAATTGAATTGCAACTTAATTATTTTTCTCTTAGACTTTTTTATTCTCATTTATTTTACCTTTGTAATATTTTAGGTTCTCAGGTTTTACCTTCACCAACTTTTATGATTTTTGTTTCTATTCTTTTAAAATGTTGTAGCATTACATTCGGAGAAGGCAATGGCACCCCACTCCAGCACTCTTGCCTGGAAACTCCCATGGACGGAGGAGACTGGTGGGCTGCAGTCCATGGGGTCGCTGAGTCAGACACAACTGAGCGACTTCACTTTCACTTTTCACTTTCATGCATTGGAGAAGGAAATGGCAACCCACTCCAGTGTTCTTGCCTGGAGAATCCCAGGGATGGGGGAGCCCAATGGGCTGCCATCTGTGGGGTCGCACAGAGTCGGACACGACTGAAGCGACTTAGCAGCAGCAGCATTACATTTACCTCAATTCATAGGCTAGCTCTTTTTATTCTCAGCTGTGAATTATTGAATTAAGTGGAACTTTGATAGCAAGCACTAGAAAGTCATGTCACACTGGCTTAAACAGTAAAAACACTTATAGACTCTCATACCTGGAAATCCATAGGTTAGGTAGGTTTTAGGACCTACTTAATTCAATGGCTCTGTCTCCATTCCCCTGTGATTCCTGGAGAGGCACGAGGGAGTCAGAATATTTCTGTGGTCCTCTTCAGGCTGGTAATCAGATAGCTACAGTACCCTTTGCATTTCTGCCAATAGACAGCAAGAGACAGCACTTAAGGTTTTCCTTTAAGTAGAAGGGAAATTTTCCCAGAATCCCCTTTTCAAAATTCCCCTTACATTTCATTGGCCCAGATCCAGTTTTGTGCTCTTTCCTGAACCTATCTCTGCAACCAAGTAATATATACTCTGTTTATTACAGGTGTAGTGGCTTCAACCAATCACTGGCAGGGGAATGGGATTTTTTAACTGACTTAGACTAATTATAGCTCACACCTGAGCTGGGGTCACCCTTCAAAACAAGGGTGCTACAATTCAGAAGAAAGAGAGACACCAGAAGGAAAACCAAGGCGTTAGCAGGAAAAGGGGAAAGGTTCCCAGCCAGCTGCTGGGTAAGCAATCAGTAATATCCATTATCATCGTCATGCATACTAAGTCACTTCAGTTATCTCTGACTCTTTGTGACCCTATGGCAGGCGGGTTCTTTACCACTAGCGCCACCTGGGAAGCCCCATTATTATCATCATGCTGCTGCTGCTGAGTCGCATCAGTCATGTCCGACTCTGTGCGACCCAATAGACAGCAGCCCACCAGGCTCCCCGTCCCTGGTCATCATAGTCACCTTTATTTTTCCACAGATCGTAACACAAATAAAAATCCCAGGTGCTTCCCATTTATTCTGCTTTTCAAAAAAAAAAAAATTAAAGCGATAGTTCTGACCACCCTCTGATTTTTAATTTCGTTGTTTTTTTTTTTTTTTTTCCCCAACTAGGAAATTGAGAAATCTGGTAAACTCTTGCCTCTTCCGTGAAATCTGCCCTGACTTGTAACTCCCAGGCAGCATTAAGGACACTCTTTCATGATGCTTCATTTATCTTTTGGTCAGAGCGTCCACTCATTTATATTATGTTTATAGAGTGTGCTAGGCTGGGACTGCATGGGGGAGGGACAAGACATTCATCGTGGAAGGCCCTATTAGGGTCCTAGAATATATTAAGGACACAATGAACTTTTACTGAGTTAATTTAAATAGCAGACAATTAGATTGTTTTGGGAGCATATTCACTGGCATAAAAAATATTGTAAAGGAGGATTTCAGCTCATGATGATTTTGAGTAAAACTCACTGCTTTAAACTACTTAGGGAGGCTGTCAAGATTTTACTTATAATAAAAGTCTACCAAAAAAAACCCACCTAAAATTGAGAAACAACTTTACAACATAAGAATGATAAGCTAGGGAAGACTATTTTGCCATAGTGTATTATACATCCTTAAGTCAATAAATCATGATTTTCAGTATTCATAGTTCTCTCAGATGCACTTTTTAACATTTCATTAATCACCTAAGAAAAAATTCAAAACAAAAATAATAGTCCATTTTATATTTTGTATCTATATATGAAACAATGCAATATTATATATGCACATAAATATATAATTATAAATATATATTTTAAATAACTTTGTGACATTTGCTTTATCAGTTGATAGGCCGGTTATCAGAGTCATCTTCCAATGTATTATTTATGTTTTGAATTTTTTTCTTAGGTGTTTTAATGAAATGTTAAGAAGTGCATCTGAGTGAACTACTGGTTAGAAAACAATAACTTGTATATAAACAAAGTCTTAGGGCTTCCCTGTGGCTCAGCTGGTAAAGAATCCACCTGCAATGCGGGAGACCTGGGTTTGATCCCTGGATTGGGAAGATTCCCTGGAGAAAGGAAAGGCTACCCACTCCAGTATTTTGGCCTGGAGAATTCCATGGACTGTATAGGCCATGGGGTCACAAAGAGTCAGACACGACTGAATGACTTTCACTTCACTTTCAGACAAAGTCAAGAATCACCATTTACCTGTCACAACTCTAGAAATAGAGTTTAATGCTAATTTTGTAAAACAAAGATTTTTAATAATTCAAATAACATGCAAATAGGACTATAGACTACAGCTATCTAATGGTAGATACTGTGATGGGTGACCTTCCTATCTATTCCACTTTCCTGAGATGGGACTTTCCTATACAGAGACCAGAGAGCATTTCCAGACTCCTTCACAGCTAAAGAGGCTTCCCTGATGCCTCAGACAGTAAAGAATCTGCCTGCCATGCAGGAAACCTGGGTTTGATCACTCGGTCAGGAAGATCCCCTGGAGAAGCAATAGGTTACCCACTTCAACAATCTTGGGCTTCCCTGGTGACTCAGATGGTAAAGAATCTGCCTGCAATTCAGGAGACCCCAGATTGATTCCTGGGTCAGGAAGATCCCCTGGAGAGGGGTAGGCAACCCACTCCAGTATCCTTGCCTGGAGAATTCCATGGACAGAGGAGCCTGGTGGGCTACAATCCATGGGGTCACAAAAGAGTCAGACATGACTGAGTGACTAACACTATTACTACTCACAGCTAAAGAATTAAAGCTCTTACCCAACAAATAAGAGCACTGAAATTTTGGAAAGTGGAAGTGAATTAGAGGTTCTCTCTAGCCTCCTTTTCAGTTTTAGCTACTGGCAAATAGGGTTGTGGAGACGCAGGACTTTCCTGGACGAGGACCCTGGCATCCTGTCCCTAGTTTCCGAGATGATGTGGCAGCAGTAGCAGCTGGGAAAGCAGTAGGTTCCTGATTCCATCTTCCTACACGTTGGATATCAGCTCAGGCACCATACTCTCAAACTATTTCCAAGGTTATTTCAGAGATAGAAGGTCCTCTGTTGGTTCAGTTCTCCAGTGTTCAGAAAATCATTCCCAGGTGGAAGTTGGCTTCTCTAGAAATTCTCACCATTTTACATCAAAAGCTGTGTTACTTTCTATATTCTATATAGGATGTTGACAGAGCCTATCAGAAACAAGAAGCTTAGAGCAAAGAAAATGTGGGAAACATGATAAAATAACAATGCATAGAATCAGAAAATGTTAGATGAAATAACAGAAATAAGACCAAATATAGGAATGATGGCAATTATTCCCTCCTTTAAAAATGAAACACATTCCTATAATGAGTGAAATTAATTTATAAATGTTGATGATTGCAAGAAACCTATCTATAACTGCGGATATAACCAAAATGTCAAGGGTAGAATGATAAGCAAAAATGTCCTTGATAAAAAGAGAAAAAGGACAAAGTTTCTTTGCATTTATTCTAGAGTGGTTGCAGTGTTGATATCAAAGAAAATGGAATTCAATTTCAAAAGTCTTAAATAGGAAAAAATATATTTAATGGAAATAGGAGTCATGAACATTGAGATGCAAATAACTGATTCTAACAAAATGGAGGTCAGTCATGTTTTATGAAAATTCAGTTCCTTAAAACTCTACAATAGTTTTATGTCAAATAATTTGAATAGTTTTATGTCAAATAGTTTATGTCAATATCTAAACAGTTTATGTCAAACAGTTAGAAAGTTGCCATACCTCTCTAACCTCCTTCACTTAATACAAGCATTCCTCATCATTGACTCAACATTGTTGATTAAAAACGTTAATCAACATGCTCAGATGCAAAATGAAATTCTTAAGCCTTGAAAAAAAGTGTAGCATTTCATGAAGTACACGACAGTAATTTGACAATGTTTATTTTAGACTATATTTTGATATCTTATAAATGTTCTGTGAGGAATTCTGATTGCCTTTATAATCAGCCAGCAATAATTAAAAAAAAAAAAAAAGCCATTGGGGAACAATGTTAATTGCTTATTTCTGAATTTTAATTCTTATTTCAAACTTTGTATCTTTTCCAAAATTTCCACAATATTTTTATCACTTTTATATCAGAAAATTTATATTTTAAAGACCACATAGTTTTAACATACCACACATTATCATTATGCATCATAGTGACCTTAGTAACAATTTTTAGCATCCTTTGAATAATTTAAATAATACAGGTTATATTTCTCTGTTACATTATTATTGTCTTTGCCACTTAACTTATTCCAACTGATCTCATATGCCTTTAGGACATCATTTTTGTACCTTTTTCCTCAGAGAAAGAAGGATGAAGTATCTCAGTGGTCTTTATAAATACCATTTAAATAATATAATTCTGCACCTCCATTTCTCCTCCACCCTTTGAGCTACCATTCTGCCAGGTTGAAAGACGACAAAACTACATTTCATAAAATTAAATTCCCCATTGACCACCCAAACAATTCAGATGGAATGTTTAGTATCTATCCCCTCTCTACATTCCAACCAGGCAGTGAATTTTCTGTAACACCGACTTTATTTTTTCTCAACAAGATCCGTGCTGCTTTGCCTCAGTGTCCTGGGAGTCATTAAAGCCTCTTTAAAAAATTCAAGACTCTCCTTCTGGCATTTTGTAATTATCATCCACAGGCCATGCATGCTCACAGTTTCCCCTTTCTCACAAACTCCTGCCTAACTACCAATGTTGAGAACAAACAGAACAATGTAACAATTATTTACAGTCAAGTTTCTCTCAAACTAGCTTGGCATTTTAAATTTTTCATGACTGATGGTAGTAAATGGGCTGTATTTAGGGGTAATTAATATTTATGTGTGGAGCGGGGAGAACAGGAATAGGCTAATCCTTGGAGAACTTTCACAGTGGAGAATCTTGGCAGTCTCAGGGCCGCAAATATGTTGAGCTGAAAAGATCCCAGGTGTTTACTTTCCATCTGTTTAAAAAAAAAAAATCTTTTAACACTTCACACCTGTTTTAAGATTACTTTTCAATCAAAGCAAGATTGATCAAGTAAAATATTTCATGGAATCTCTTTATTTCCTTTATTTTAGGTTAGATATAGGGTAGCAAATAGGATTTAACTCATTCCCAAATCAAAATAAAGTGAAGTGAAGTGAAGTGTTAGCCACTCAGTCATGCTCAACTCTTTGCAACCCCATGGACAGTAGCCCACCAGGCTCCCCTATCCATGGGATTTCCCAGGCAAGAATACTGGAGCAGGCTGCTGTTTATTTCTCCAGGGGATCTTCCTGACCCAGGAATCAAACCCAGGTCTCCTGCATTGCAGGCAGATTCTTTACCAGCTGAGCCACCAGGGATAACTCCAAAATATGTGGGTGCTGTTCAAACCATAATCAGAATTCACATGGATTCAATCAAACATGGTAAGTATGGACATCATCAGGAGGGCAGATCTGACCTCCCAGTGCCTCCCTGGCACCTCAAGCCACCTGGCATGAGTAGAGAGAGCCAGATTCTGTTAACCAGTCCAGTTACCTTTGGGAGCAGAGGCATGTAGCATGACTGAGATCTCAAAGGAGTACAGACTATTTTGGTATTATATTGTTACAGAAAACACTGACTGAAACCTCCCACCCTGGCCAGGAACCATTACTATTTGCATTAGTTATTTTTATGTCAAGAGGTCTTGGTTCAGTTCAGTTCAGTTCAGTTGCTCAGTTGTGTCCGACTCTTTGGACCCCATGAACCGCAGCACGCCAGGCCTCCCTGTCCATCACCAACTCCCGGAGTCCACCCAAACCCATGTCCATTGAGTCAGTGATGCCATCCAGCCATCTCATCCTCTGTCGTCCCCTTCTCCTCCTGCCCTCAATCCCTCCCAGCATCAGGGTCTTTTCAAATGAGTCAGCTCTTCCCATCAGGTGGCCAAAGTATTGGAATTTCAGTCTTGGTAAGAAACATAAAACTAACAAGCCCCCACAGAGCAGAATTTGGGAAAGGTCCAAAGGAGGCGTCACACGTCATACCAACCTCCCAGAATCCTCCTCGCTGGTATCCATCTTGGCTGAGCAATGTGTGTGCCTTCAGGAAGGACCCTGAGTCAGAGTGACTGGCCAGACCCTATCACCATAAAACCTGAGACTCTGAGCCACAGGGTTCCTTTACCCTCCCGCTCTCTGCCCAAGTGCCCTTCCCAATAAAGCCACTTGCTTTGTCAGCATGTGTGTGTGTGTCCTCAGACAATCCCTTTCTGAGTGTTAGACCAGAGCCCATTCTTGGGCCCTGGAAGGATTCTTCCTTTCTGCAACAGTATCGGTATGATTGCTGAGCCACTATCAGTTAATATTTTTTCCAGGTATTTAGGACATGACATTTGAAACTGGAGAACAAATTGCCTAAAACAAAGCTCTCCAAAACAACTCTTCAGCAGAGTTCCAATAGGATCCTTCAGCCTCTAACTCCAGTCAGTCTTCTTCTCTACAATCCACGTTAGACACACAGCAAAACGCAAGCACCTCTGATTCCTTCTCTTTGTTCTACTTGGTACATCTCTCCTCATGCTCTCCCCACTGCGGAATCTCCTTTGAACTGTACTAAATTGCCCTCGTCCTTCCTTACATATCAAGAATTTAAAAAACCCCATTCCACATACTACCGTTGCCACAGTTTTCAAAAGGTAGGCCACATCCTATGAGAATCCAACTAAGTCCAAGCAACGCCTGGAGTCTTCAGATGCTGTTCCATATGAACTTTTTAGAAAGACAAGTTATATGTGTTACACCATTGTGTTTGTCCCATTATAGGGGAGAGGGGTTTTTCCCAGCTGTCCTGGGCATATCACCACCATTCCCAATGAGGTTTCTATGGAGTAATCTCTTCTCTCAAAGAGTCAATTTACACCAGGACATTTGGAACTGTACCTATTGATAAATTGGGGTTTGTCTTTACTACAGGGCCAGACATACCTCAAAACCCTCCTCCGTTCAGTCCTCTCTCCACTTCAATATCCAATTTATCTTCAGAGGCTATCATAATGCCCAGAACAGAGGAGGGACTTCATAAATGTTAAATGAAAGAACAAACCCTATAGTGCTTTTAAAATTGAAGTATCTGACAACTAGCTCTGACTTTTTAATAGTGTTAATACTCAGGATTCCTTCAGTTACAAATTATAGCAATTCCCTCTGAACTAGCTTAGGCATAGAAGGATAAATTCACTATGAGGCTCTGACAACTACGGAATGAGAGGCAGTTGTTTCTTAGGGACTCAAGGGCCACCAAGATTGTCTCTTCATTTCTTCCAGTGCGTTGGCTTCATTATCTCAGACCAGCTTGCTTCACATTGCAGGGCATGTGGCTGCCAGCCAAGCAGGATTGGCATCCCTCCCATCCCTCCCTTTTGTTCCTCAGAAAGGAATCTGATTCACCCATCTTGGGTCATATGCTCAGCCAAGATCAGTCATGCTAATTAGTCCTTAATGTGTCTAATTGCTTTTTCTCTCCTACTTTCCAAGCCTTCAATTGCCTACTTAGCAAGTAAATGAATGAAAACTGATAGATTAAAAGCAGTACATTCCAACTCACTTCTTTTCTGACATCATTTCCCTCTTCTGAATTCACTGTCCATTAATAGCACCATACTTTTAATAGTCTCCTGGGCACTTGGACTTGAAATCTATTTGTCCCAAATTGAATTAGGTTCTAAGTCATTAGTTTTTGTTTCTACCAGGCCTTTCCATATCTCATTCCTCATTTTTCTTCTCATTCCTGCCTCCCTAGGCTTCCCTGGTGGCTCAGAGGTTAAAGCATCTGCCTCCAATGCGGGAGACCCGGGTTCGATCCCTGGGTCGGGAAGATCCCCTGGAGAAGGAAATGGCAATCCACTCCAGTATTCTTGCCTGGAGAATCCCATGGACAGAGAAGCCTTGTAGGTTACAGTCCACGGGGTCGCAAAGAGTCGGACACGACTGAGCGACTTCACCTTCACCTTCTGCCTCCCTATTTCAAGTATATTTTACCCTCTTCCTAGACTAATGGAATACTAGCCTGCTCATTAGGTATCATACTCCCATTCTTTATTGTAACCTAGGCTTCACGTGGCTGTCAGAATTTCACTTCATAATAAAACTCAGCATCAAAAAATTTCCAGATTCATGCAGATAAATGGCAAAACCATACAATATTGTAAAGTAATTAGCCTCCAATTAAAATAAATAAATTTAAATTTTTTAAAAATTTCCTTATTTAGGGGCTCTCGGGCTTCCCTGGTGGCTCAGAGGTTAAAGCGTCTGCCTCTGATGTGGGAGACCTAGGTTCGATCCCTGGGTCGGGAAGATCCCCTGGAGAAGGAAATGGCAATCCACTCCAGTATTCTTGCCTGGAGAATCCCATGGACAGAGAAGCCTAGTAGGTTACAGTCCACGGGGTCACAAAGAGTCGGACACGACTGAGTGACTTCACCTCACCTCACCTCACCTCAGGGGCTCTCAGGGGCTCCCAGTGGCTGCTGAATGAAATACAACCTAATTATCTCAACATTTAACATATGTTGAGATGTAACATATGTGACATATGAACCTCCATCCTAGAGAAGCTGCCCCCCTCAGACATAACCTTTGCTCATGCACACTTTCTTCAGTTTTAAATGTTGCCTCCCCTCCCCACATCAGACCTTTGTTCTACTAGTGAAAACTGTGCCCATTGTTTTATGTTTATTACAAATGTATGTTATTTGTGAAACTCTGCCCATTTCTGTCAGATTATAAATTTTCTTTTCTGATGATTCATACACCTTTTCATTCCTTTCTTTGTGCCTAACCTGGTGGCACTTGGCTTACAGTCATGTCCATGCTTTAGTCATGTTGACATCTGTTTTACCTCTTTAACTGGTTGAATGGGCTACTTGAAAGCAAAGTATGGGTCTTATTCATCTTCATAAATCATTCTGTAAGAAGACTGTATCTTCCATAAAATGTCTGTGCTCATAATATTTCTGAAGTAAATTAAGGGACTTTGAGAATTCTTTCCAGGTTTTCATGGCAGAAGACCATATATGCTTGGTACGCCTATCCCAACATGTATGAAGATGCATAAAATCACTGATAATAGCAGTAGCCTTAATATCAAATATAAGGAAGACCTGCCAAAGTTTGGATAGCATTTCTCCATTATTAATGAGGAAACAATGAGTAACACCCTTTTAAACTCTTCCTGGACTAGAGCAACTTTGAACTCACTAAAGAAGGTTTGAGAAACACTGACTCTTTCCCACTCTCTGCACCTAATTTCCAGGTTCTCAGATCTATATAGTTCATTCTCACGGTCTTGGCCCCCAGCAGTATGAGGCTGTCTTGTGAACCAAACCAAATCTGATACTTGTCCTTTTTTTGACTCTCTGCCCTCTTGGCCCTCTGACAGTTCCTCTCTCTCAGCATTTATTCAGAGGTGCTCAACATAAAAGGTCTGAAAGCATAGGAGCAGCTTACTGAAGGGAGAATTTTGAGGGGCTTAACTGCATAAGAAAAACCACTATGGTATTAATCTCACCTAAGAAATTATCAAATATTATAGAGCCATCATTCTATTTTGCTGTGGGTACAGTAAGGTGGGCATTCTGACATACTGCAGGTAGGAATGCAAACAAGGATGATCTTCCTAGAAAGTAATTCACAACACGAAGCAAGACATTTAAATAATCTTGGACTTATCTTCTATGAATTATTAGTAGGAAATAGTCAGATATTGGGATGAAGATTTAAGGCTCCTCTCTCCCAGAGAGTAAAGGAGAAGATAAAGAGAAGTGTGTAGAATGTGCAGGTCCAGAATGCACAAGAGAAATGAAGAGCTGGGAGAGGGCAGGATAGAGGGTCTCAAATAATGCAAGTGTATCAGAAGCCAGAGGAGGAGAAGGCTTCCATAAATCATGGAGATCAGATGTTCAACACTAGATTAGGATGAAGGCTCAATCCAGACCATTGCTGTTGTTCAGTCACTAAGTTGTGCCCAACTCTTTGGACCCTATGGACTGCAGCACACCAGGCTTCCCTGTCCTTCACTATCTCCCAAAGTTCGCTCAAATCATGTCCATTGAGTCAGTGATGGCATTCAACCATATCATTCTCTGTTGCCCCTTTCTCCTCCTGCTCTCAATCTTTTCCAGCACCAGGGTCTTTTCCAAAGAGTCACTGTTTGCATCAGGTGGCCAGGGTACTGGAGCTTCAGCTTCAGCATTAGTCCTTCCAATGAATATTCAGGGTTGATTTCCTTTAAGATTGACTAGTTTGATCTCTTTTCAGTCCAAGATAGTCTCAAAGGTCTTCTCCAGGACCACAGTTCGAAAGAACCAGTTCTTCAGCAGTCAGCCTTCTTTATGGTTTAACTCTCGCATCTGTACATGACTACTGGAAAAACCAGAACTTTCGCCATAAGGACCTTTGTTGGCAAAGTGATCTCTCTGCTTTTTAATACACTGTCTAGGTTTGTCAAAGCTTTTCTTCCAAGGAACAAGCATCTTTTAACTTCATGGCTAAAGTCACCATCCACAGGGATTATGGAGCCCAAGAAAAGAAAATGTTACTGTTTTCACTTTTTCCCCTTCTATTTGCCATGAAGTGATGGGACTAAATGCTATGATCTTACTTCTATGAATACTGAATTTCAAGCCAGCTTTTTATTGTCCTTTTTAACCTTCATCAAGAGGTTTTTTAGTTTCTCTTCATTTTATGTGAAGTGGTATCACCTGCCTATCTGAGTCTGTTGATATTTCTACCAGAAATCTTGTTTTCAGCTTGTGATTCATCCAGCCCGGCATATCCTATGATATACTCTTTGTAGAAGTTAAATAAGCAGGGTGACAATATACAGCCTTGACGTACTCTTTTCCTAATTTGCAACCAGTCTGCTGTTTCATGTCTGGTTCTAACTGCTCCTTCTTGACCTGTATAGAGCTTTCTGAAGAGACAGGTAATGTGGTCTAGTATTCCCATCCTTTAAGAATTTTCCACAGGTTTTTGTGATCTTCACAGTCAAAGGCTTTCACATAGTCAATGAAGATACAAAAGTAGATGTTTTCTGGAATTCCCTTGCTTTCTCTATGATCCAATGAATGTTGGCAACTTGATATTTGTTCCTCTGCCCTTTCTAAATCCAGCTTGTATATCTGGAAATTCTCAATTCATGTACTGTTGAAGGCTAGCTTGAAGGATTTTGAGCATAACCTTACTAGCATGTGAAATGAGTGCCATTGTACGGTACTTTGAACAGTCTTTGTCATTGCCCTTCTTTCAGACTGTAATGAAAACTGACCTTTTCCAGTCCTATGACCAGTCATTTGGCCACTGCTTAGTTTTCCAAATTGGCTGACATAAGTGCAGCACTTTAACTCCATCACCTCCACTAGCTTTGTTCATAGCAATGCTTCCTAAGGCCCTACTTGATTTCATACTCCAGGTTGTCTGGCTCTAGGGGAGTGACCATACCATCATGGTTATCTGAGTCATTAAGACCTTTTTTGTATAGTTCTTCTGTGTAATCTTGCCACCTCTTCTTAATATCTTCTGCTTCTGTTAGGTCCTTACCTGCTGTGCCTGTTCTTGAATAAAATATTCCCTTGATAGCTCCAATTTTCTTCAAGGTATCTCTAATTTTTCCCCTTCTGTTTTCCTCTGTCTCTTTGCATTGTTCATTTAAGAAGGCCTTCTTATCTCTCCTTGCTATTCTCTGGAACTCTGCATTCAGTTGAGTGTATCTAAACCTTTCTCTCTTACTTTTCACTTTTCTTTCCTCAGTTATTTGAAAAGCCTCCTCACACAACCACTTTGCCTTCTTGCATTTCTTTTTCTTTAGGATGGTTTTGATCACTGCCTCCCATACAAGGTTATGAACCTCCATCCATAGTTCTTCAGGCACTCTGGCTACCAAATCTAACCGTTTGAATCTATTCATCACCCCTACTGTATAATCATAAGGGATTTGATTTAAGTCATACCTGAATGGTCTAGTGGTTTTCCCTACTTTCTTCAATTTAAGCCTGAATTTTTAATAAGGAGATGAGGGTCTGAGCCACAGTCAAGTCCAGGTCTTGCTTTTGCTGACTATATAGAGTTTCTCCATTTTCGGCTGCAAAGAATATAATCTGATTTCAGCATTGACCAAAAGTTATGTTTTCAGTCAATGAGAGGCCAATTTTCAATAATGGCTGGTGTATTTACTAATTCCAGATTAAGCTGTTTTCCTTATTATTTATCTATAGAGCTTAGCAAGCAATCAGATACCATAAGCAGGGCTATTCCTTTGCCATTCAAGGTCTAATGTCACCATTATTAGAAAAGTAAAACTTTAAAAGCAGAGTCCTGGGTCCTTCTAATTACTGTAGTCATCCCAGCTTTCAACAAATAACTTTTGGATTCATTCTTATCTTTAGCCTCTCTCTTTTGTACTTTCCTCCCTTCCTCCCTTCTTTCCTTCCTTCTACAATGTTTATTGAGCACTGGGGAGGGCGCCAAATGCTGAAGACACAGGCAATCAAAAAAGCTTTGTTACTTAGCCGAGAGGACTCCACGTCTGCACAGGAAGAAGCCATTACACTAGAGTCCTAGTTCAAAGCTGAGTGTTCAAGACAATGAGCACCGTGAGAGTGAGAAATAGAAGCTGCTAAACCAGTCTGTGGATAAATGAAAGCCTTCATTAAAGAAATCACATTTAAATTAAGACTTGAAAATAAATGTGCCTTCTTTATATGTGATTTGGGCCAGGGCTAACACTGTGAAGATTCGGACACGACTGAGCAACTTTACTTTCACTTTTCACTTTCATGCACTGGAGAAGGAAATGGCAACCCACTCCAGTGTTCTTGCCTGGAGAATCCCAGGGACAGCAGAGCCTGGTGGGCTGCCATCTATGGGGTCGCACAGAGTCAGACACTACTGAAGCGACTTAGCAGCAGCAGCAGCAGCAGCAACACTGTACCCATAACAACTTTATTAATTCTCTTGGCATCTCCATTTCCCTCCTTTGAAAATAAAGCCTTCACTCTTTACCATCTCAGGAGCTTGCTAAAATGCGTTGAGACTAAGCAAGGGTTTAAGGGTTTGGAAAGGACACCACTAACAATTTTTTTTTGAAACAACATCCATGAAACCAGATGTATTTAGCTTAAACTGAGTGTCCAAAGATTGATTATAACAAGATTTCACTGGCTTATAAATTCTGAGGAATTTCTGTGAGAATGATAGCAGAAAACTCACAATGGACCTGAAGACAGAAAGAACTAACCAGCAAGTGGATAAATGCAGGCAAACACAAGGTAATGCCCTTAAAAAAAAATAATGCCAAATGCCATACTGTACAAATTCTTCATAGAACTAAATGGTTCTAAATTTTTAGGGAAACCATTTTAGACAGTCATTAGTGGTACATGAGTATAGGGCCTTTGATCAAAGCCTAGAATCTCTGTGGGTAAAAGATGGGGATCAAGCTTTAGATGAACTGAAGTATCTCTGTTGGGCAACCCCAGGACGAGTGGGGATCATGGTTCAGAACAAAATAATGGATTGAGATCAGAGCATTCTCTGAAGCAGCAATTCTTTTTCCATTCCCAATTATGGCTCTGAACATCACCCAATTTCTTTTTTTATAATTAGTTTCCCTATAACACTATTTTAATAAATGTTTGAAAAATGAAAATCTGCATAAGACTGGTTATAGCCACTGAAAGATACATCATTTTATTGACTAGTAAACCCTGTGTTTCTCTGCATCTTTTTGCTTTCAGAAAAAATTTAAAGCAAAGCATAGATCACATACATTCAATGAGGCTGAAAATGTGCTTTGGGGAAAGGAGAAAAGCCTAAATTTTAGGGCAATGGATTAAATTTTAAGACGACATCAGTAAAATTCAGATTTATTTTACTTCCATTCTATAGCCCAGAGGTTCTCAAACTTTCTCACTTTATGACATCCTTAATAGCAAGTAATTTTTTTATACAATCCCTAAACCCAACAGATCCATTTTCTAGATAGATTCAGACTGCCTAATAGGTCTGACAAATTGGTAGCTTTTTGAAAAACTAATACGTAGATTCAAAGAAAGGAATTTTTATTTTATTCTTATATAATCATAAAAACTCATTGACAGAATGTGTGTGACTCTTAGTGACTACAAATTTCCCAAACTGAGCTCCATCAACCACCTCATCATTTCTTGTTCCACACTGATATTTGAGTGGTATGTCCTTCCCTTGCAGCCCCCACTCTTCAGTCCAGTGTACCTAAGAGAGTTCCTGGCACAAAGTGAATGCTCAAAAAATATTTGTTAAATGAATCAACAGAAGCACTGGAGATAGAAAGACCTGGGTTTCCAATCAGCTTCGCTATAAACCAACTGTATCACCTTGGACTAAACCTCTGTGTCAGTTTTTATTCTTGTACCAGAGGTAATAAAAATGAATGACTCCCTGGATTGTTTTAACGATTAAATGAATGATTAAAACAGCACAGTATTTGACACTTGTAACCGCTTAACAAGTGGAAACTTTTTAAATTACTACTGCAGGCTTTTTTTTTCTTTTCTTTCACAGTTGGAAAGTATTCTAGAAGGAATATTTTTTTAAATCTGATAAAAATAAATAACTATAGTCAAAATGCCAAAAGGAAATATAGGATTAGAACTGGATTTAAGGGATTCCTGGAAGCTGAGTTCTAAATGAGAATCCAGAGGTATGGTGAAAATAGCACAGAAAACCTCGTTCAAATCAGACTTCTGCCTCTTTGCACCTTTTCTGCTACTGAAACTCTCTCACTCTCAGTCTCCTTTTCTATCATGTAAAGGAAAATAATACTTCTGAGAGGGATGCTATTAGGAAAACTGGAAGAAATAGTTTCCTTCATCTCCATGGAAAGAAGAGGCTGAACATGCTTGCCTGGTAGAATCCCAAGTCCCAAGGTTGGAGACAGAGCAGGGCGTCTTGCCACCATAAGCTACAGTCTGAGGAGATAACTGATAACGTGAGTGTCTGCTGAAGGTCCCTATCTATTCCTGACCTACGCTGTATAACTAGACTTCCCTGGTGGCTCAGAGGTTAAAGCATCTGCCTGCAATGCAGGAAACCTGTGTTCGATCCCTGGGTCAGGAAGATCCCTTGGGGAAGGAAATGGCACCCCACTCCAATATTCTGGCCTAGAGAACCCCATGGACAGAAGAGCCTGGTGGGCTACAGTCCACAGGGTCGCAGAGTCGGACACGACTGAGTGACTTCACTTCACTTCACTCTCCAGGGGATCTTCCCAACCCAGGGATTGAACCCAGGTCTCCTGCACTACAGGCAGATTCTTTACCAACCGAAACATAATGGAAATTAGCTAAGGCAAAGGAATCAGAGATTAAATTGCCAACATTCACTGGATCATGGAGAAAACAAGGAAGGGAATTTCAGAAAAACATCTACTTCTGCTTCATTGACTACATGAAAGCCTTTGGCTGTGTGGATCACAACAAACTGAGGAAAATTCTTAAAGGGATGTGAATACCAGACCACCTTATCCATCTCCTGAAAAACCTGTATTCAGGTCAAGAAGCAACAATTAGAACTGGACATGAAACAACTGACTGGTTCAAAATCAGGAAAGGAGTACTACAAGGCTGTGTATTGTCACCCTGATTATTTAACTTCTATGCAGAGTATGTCATGTGAAACACTGGACTGGATGAATCACAAGCTAGAATTAACATTGCCAAGAGAAATACCAATAAACTCAGATATGCAGATTATACCACTCTAATGGCAGACAGTAAAAAAGAACTAAACAGCCTCTTGATGAGGGTGAAAGAGAAAAGTGAAAAAGTTAACATGGAACTCAATATTAAAAAAAAAGCCTAAGATCGTGATATCTGGTCCCATCACTTCATAGCAAACAGAATGGGGAAAAGTGGAAGCAGTGACAGATTTTATTTTCTTGGTCTCCAGAATCACTGCAGATGGGGATTTCAGCCATGAAATTAAAAGACACTTGCTCCTTGGAATGAAAGCTATGACAAATGTAAACGGTGTATTGAAAAGCAGAGACATCACTGTGCTGACAAAGTTTGGTATAGTCAAAGCTGTGGTTTTGCAAAAGTCATATGGATATAAGAGTTGGACCATAAAGAAGGCTGAGTGCCAAACTGATGCTTTCAAACTGTGGTGCTGGAGAAGACTCTTGAGAGTCCCTTGGACTGCAAGGAGATCAAACCAGTCAATCCTATAGGAAATCAACCCTGAATGTTCATTAGAAGGACTGATGCTGAAGCTGAAGTTCCAATACTTTGGGCACCTGATGATAAGAGCCAACTCTCTGGGAAAGATTGAAGCAAAAGGAGAAGGGGGCAGCGGAGGATGAGATGGCTAGGTAGCATCACTGACATAATGTACATGAAGTTGAGCAAACTCCAGGAGATAGAGAAGGACAGATGAGCCTGGCTTGCTGCAATCCATGAAATCACAGAGTTGGACAGGACCTAGTAATTGAACAACGACAACAATCAGAGACTCATACAACAGTGGCAGGTTGTTGAAAGCAGGAGAGTAAAAGTCATGATCACATTTGCTAGCTTTAAAATAGTTGAATATACAAGAAATGCAGGGAACCACCATCATGGGATACAGGTGGTCACCCCAAAACTATTGTAGAAACCCCAGAGCCGCTGCCACTGAACCCCAGGCACCTGCTCACCACCATTTGGGAAGGTGGCTCTTTCCCGTTCACCTCCCAAACATCATGGGAGAGCTTCTTATCGATGAGAAACCAGAATCTTGCTGGCAAGAAAGTAGAGAAAAGTCATTTCCAGGCTTCTAGCCTCTGCAATACTTCAGAAAATGTAGAAGAGAAGTAATGCTAATGAGAAACCAATACTAATAGTTAACAGGGCAAGATACAATCAGATATGAAGACAAGGGGTGCAAACAATGAGACTCAAGGTCAGAGAAGTGGTGGAAAACAAGAGCTAAGACTAAGCCTCCAGGAATTTTATTCTGATTATTGGCCATTTCTTCCCTTTAGGAAAAAAACTGGGGCATAGCCAGACTGCTGACATGGTGGGCAGTACAGTTAGGTGACGGACTTCCCAGATGATATGTCTAGTCCTTGTCAGCCTTCCCAGGATCCCTCACCTCCAAGGCAGCCCCTGGGTAAACCTGATCTCACTGAGACCTTAATTCTGAGTTCATAGCAGACCAGTGGAAAGTAGCTGGGGCTGGAGCTAAAATGCATTCAACTATGAGCATTTATCAAATAGGGCCATTTCTGCTGATCCCTGATGTATCAGTATTATGTAAAAGAAGGGAAAAATTAACCTTGCTTCATCTTATGCACATCCACAGGTACTCTGTTATGAAAATCTAGTTTCATTACAATCTAAAATTCCATTTTATAGGCTTGAAGTTACTCTTAACTTTCACCAAATAAAGTTCTTTTCCCTTTTTTCAAGGAAACAATCAATTGTGACAGCTTGCAGTCTCAAAAAACAGCACACCAAGATTTGTATACACCTGTTCTCAGATAAATTATCCATTGTCATAGCAAATGAAATGTTTGCAAAATTCCTCTGAGGATCTTAGCTTAAAAATCCTGCCAAGTTATTTTTTAATGCTAACCTCAGAAAATGTAGCTGCTTTTTGAACTCAACATATGTCTGTCCTCGGGGATAATGAAAGGATCCAGAAAGCAGTTAACTTAGAATGATCCTTATGGTAGACAAGTTCATCGTGGGTGTTCTTTAACAAATATGGGAGAAAAACCTGCTAGCACTTTTGGAAGAATTCATCACACATGAAGAGGTCTAAAACTAAATGTGATGATATCTGAGTTTTGTGTGAAACTATTTTGAACAGAGAATAAAAAAGACAGAATGATTCTTTAAATGGCTTCTAGACTTCTTGATGTCTTGAAACTTCTGTCCCATTGCTTATCTGAAATAACCAAAATTAGGCCTGTGCTTAGTCGTTCAGTTGTGTCCAACTCTTTGTGACCCCATGGACTGTACCCACTGTCCAGGCTCCTCTGTCCATGGGGATTCTCCAGGCAAGAATACCAGAGTGGATTGCCATACCCTCCTCCAGGGGATCTTCCCAACCCAGGGATCAAACCCAGGTCTCCTGCATTGCAGGCGGATTCTTTACCATCTGAGCCAGGAGGGAAGCAACTATTAGGCCTAGTCAAGACAAAAATTAGGCCTATTTAAGACAAAAGAGTCACCCATGATTGAGTAAACTCCTAATGAGCTTCATAGGGTTGTATGTCCCCTACCCCCAAATCCATGGGAATGGGTGCCTTACCAAGTCCCTGGTAATGGGTGCCTTAAATAGTTAAGGTAAGCTGTAAAAAGTGTTGGTAAAACACAGGTGTTGAAGGATAAGGGTTATCTAATGGGGTGAAGCTATTCCACTTCTGCCCCTTTTGATGATTTCAGGGTGTAAATACTGTGAGTAACCTTTACCGGTATCAGTGAATTTTCATTTCCAGGCACTGGTCTACATCTATAATCCTTGAAACAAGCCTACCCTATAAGTATCATTACTGTTCATCTCACAGTTGAGAACAGTGAGGCCAAGGGCAATTAAGTGCCCTGCTTTAGAAGGAGTAACACCCAGGCAGCCTGACTCCAGAGGCATGCTTGGAACTCTCAGGACACTTGCCACAAACTGTTAAAGCAAAATGTGCCCACTCACATACTAACAAAAAGTCCTGTATAAATCACTTTCCAACAGAAAATTCCACCTCCTATGCTAGGTACTTGGCAGGAGCTGGTGGGAGGGCAGGAAATCAGGAAATCATGAGTTCTTACCCCAGAGGAAATGCAGAAGACTTCTGATAAAATCCATTAGCTTTGAAAGACTTGAGGCCTGGACCTATATCTACTCATTACTCAGACCACTCTTATTTTATGATGCACTCAAACTGTTCTCACATATTTGATCACAAGTAGAATCAGAATATATCAAAGCAAAGGGACTAGTGATTCTGCCAGACCCTAATGGAGCATCATTTTCTGTGCAGTACTTTTGGGGCCAACTTAACCTATTTTGGGGGCCTCCCTGGTGGCTCATGGTAAAGAATGCTCCTGCAATGCAAGAGACTCAGGTTCAATCCCTGGGTCAGGAAGATCCCCTGGAGAAGAAAATGGCAACCCACTCTAGTATTCTTGACTGGGAAATCCCATGGACAGAGGAGCCTGGTGGGTTATACAGTCCATGAGGTCACAAAGAGTCAGACACGACTTAGCAATTAAACAACAGCAACCTGTTTTTTGCAGAAGTCAGTAGACCTTAGAACTACTGAAATATCAAGCTACCCTTTGACTATTTAGATGGTAACTCTGGATATCATCCAGCTCTCTTTAGCCAGGCAGGATCCAAATCCATGGCACCTTAGGGAGATGAGATGATAGCTGTATCCTCTTGAAAGCAGGGACTCAACAGTCCTGTGGATGCTCACATCCAAGCAGAAGGGCTGAGGACTACAAGGAGAAATAGAATTATGTAACCATTTTCTTTTTAAATTTTTTCATAGAGTTTCAAGCTAAGTGTGAGCCTGTCAAGAAAAATATTCTCTGTATCAATTTTCTCCCATCACATATGCAAAGCTGTTCTTTTAAAAACTCGCTCCCAAAGCTCTTATTTTCAAAACTAACATATCACCGTTGGTTCCTCTCCTCTCCAAGAATTCTCCATGAGCATAACAGGAAAAGCACACAGTCAGATATACTTTCACATGAAAAATACATCACCCAAGGAAATTAGGCAACAATTGGCTTGGCAGGGACAAAAATAAGACTGATCCATGCACCAGCTCATCTGTCACAAGTTCTGGTAGCCATCAAGATGAGGGAGGTGGGTAAGGAGCCAGATACAGACCCCTCCGTGGCATGGTCATTGTTTTTGGCTCGTTCACTTTCAACACCTACTCGTGTCCATTCTAGAAATCTCTTGAGGAAAATCTCCAAGTGTACCTCACTGACATCTCTAAAAATCCTTGAGGCTTAAATCATTAAAAAGCAGAGACATTACTTTGCCAACAAAGGTCCGTCTAGTCAAAGCTATGGTTTTTCCAGTAGTCATGTATGGATGTGAGAGTTGGGCCACAAAGAAGGCTGAGCAACAAAGAACTGATGCTTTTGAACTGTGGTGTTGGAGAAGACACTTGAGAGTCCCTTGGACTGCAAGGAGATCAAACCGGTTGATCATAAAGGAAATCAATCCTGAATATTCATGGGAAGCACTGATGCTGAAGCTGAAGTTCTAATACTTTGGCCACCTGATGTGAAGAGCTGCCACTAGAAAAGATGCTGCCGATGCTGGGAAAGATTGAAGGCAGGAGAAGGGACAACAGAGGATGAGATGGTTTGATGGCATCACTGACTCAATGAACATGAGTTTGAGCAAGCTCCAGGAGATGGTGAAGGACCAGGAAGCCTGGCCTGCTGCAGTCCATGGGATGGCAAAGAGTCAGACATGACTGAGTGACTGAACAACAGCAACAAATAGGACTCAAACACTGGGACTCCTCATCACAGAAGGGGTTCTGTACAAGGGACAACCATTCTTTATAAACATGAAAAGAAAAAATGTAAATATTTTACTCCCATATTCAATAAGGAAATAATTAGGCATCGTAAAGAATTCTTCATAAAAACATACAATTGATTCAAATAAGTTTCTATGAACATAATATTTAATTTGAGGTAGAGTCTTAAAGAGGCAATGTCCCCTTTTGTGGCAAGAGATAATTTTGCCTAGCATTTGCTTAAAATAATAAGAAGCAGTAAGAAGTACCATACAATTTACTCAGTGTTTATGAATATACCAGAGAAGATCACTTCTGAATATAGAGTATATTTGCCAAAGTTTTAGCCATAAACTACAGCTGTCACTCTCTGTCTTGCTTCTATTCAAACTATGAAGATCAGGTTTCTATTATAAATATTGATTCAATGAAACTTTATAATTTATGAAACCTAAGTATTTACAGTTCTATCAGCAAAACTGTATATCTTCGGCCTGGTGCCTATTAGCAAAGAGATGGATGAGCTGGAAACCAAGGGAGGGAAACCCAGATCGCCCTATTTTCTTACCAGATAAAGAATGTTGTTTCTAGACTTTTTGAACAGAAAACAATCTTCCAGATTCTTCTCATTGAAATATAACAGCTAGGTATCATTTCATATCTTTATTCCTATGGAGGGGTGATATAGAGGCAAAAGCATTTAGGTAAGAAAAGTCATTTACTCACAAAGATAGTTTATAAGCAGGCCAGATTTCAGAAAAACTAGCTCATTAAATTAAAACATGTTTTTTTTAATCTGAAGAATTACCATGTAATTAAATTGCTAGTTAGTCTGCTCATGGCCAAAAAAAGAGCAATGTTCTCACATAATTATCATATCCAAGAAGATCCTGGCCTAGTCTCTGGTATTTGATAGGGCCCACATGGGGTCTCATTGATGAGATGGCTCATTATGTGGACCTCAAAAACAAAGAATAAAATCACAGTAATCAGTGAGACCGACCAAATTGCCCAAATGGCATCCTGTTATCTTACTGGTGCCTATCTTCTCAAAGATGTGAGACCACCAGATACCAGACCTCTGGCTGCGTGACCATCCCTTCAGAGGATTTTTCATTGGTGGGGTATAAGAAGGACTCCATCAGAAAGGGAGGACGCTGGTTCTCCTTAAGAGCCAGTCACCCTCTCTTTTCCCTCTAATAAATTTCCCTTTTCTTGCCTGACTGCCCGGCTTGCTCTCTCTTTTTCTGCAATAGCCTTACATTCTGGTGCCGAAACCCGGGAGGAAAGATCTACCGCAACTGGGTGGGCTCCCCTGGGCTCCCCTCCCGAGCCCACCTCTGGTGGTCCCCTCCTGGGACCTTGCCGAAAAACTGAGACGAGCTCTGGGACGGGAATCTCCTCTTGCCTTGCTGGACTGACATCCACACACTGGCCCACATTTCACCCACTGGTTACAAGGGTGAGTGAAATCCCATTCTCTTGGATCCTCTCTCTCTCTTTTGCCTCATTTCAAAGTCCTAGGGCCCTCGGCCTTGTGCCCCATCTGACTTTGAAATAGGGGACACCCATTTCAAAACAGACTATTACTCTCTGAGAAAGTCCTGAGCACGGGGACGCCTTTTCTCTGGGACCTTTCTCCTCGCTTTCCCTCGCCCTTGCCTAACCTATTCAGCCTCAGTGGGAAATTCTCAATCCCAGCCCCTCCAATCTGCTCCTCTAGGATGCCTTCTCCGAAACCCGAAAGTTTTGGACTTCCAAGGGGAGATAAGACCAGATAGACTTATTTACTATTTTAACACTGCCTGGCCACAATACAAACTTGATAACAGGTCCCAAAGGCCAGAAAATGGAACTCTCGATTATAATACTTTAGGGGTCCTCAATAACTTCTGCTACCGCGACAGCAAGTGGTCAGAAAGCCCTTTATGTTCAGGTTTTCTTCTCTCTCTGCTCTCGACTCTCTCAGTGAATCCTGTTCTACTTCTCAAATACTTTTAACCCACTCTGGGCCACATCCTCCTAGTACAATGTCTCCAGATCCCTGTTCAGGCTTTTCTTCTTCCTTTGACCCTTCCAACCCACCCCCTATTGCTCCCAATCCCCTTGCAGTTGCTCCAGATCCAATTCCACAACCTCCACCGTATGTCCCCTCCTCCTTCCCTCCTTCTCAAGCAGACCTCCCCCGCCCCAGCTCCCAACCCCTCTCCCCAGCCTGAGCCTGAGATAAGCTCTGAGACCTCAGCAGCCCCCTCCCTACCCTGAGGGTCCCAAGGCTTTACCCCGACCTCCCTAGGTCCCCTCCCTGTACCCAGTCCAGAACAAATTTAAAACAGGAAACTTCACCTCAAGACCCCGCTCCTTCCCCTGCCCCACTCCTCCCGCTGTGGGAAGTAGCTGGAGCAGAAGGCATTGTTCGGGTTCATGTCCCATTCCCGCTCACAGATCTGTCTCAGATTGAAAAGCATCTTGGCTCTTTAATTATTATCATATCCAAGACAGGATAATTATCTAAAAGAAAAATTATCCTCAGGCCCTGATAATTATCTAAAAGAATTCAAGTATCTTATCCAGTTTTACCCAGTTTCCCTGGTGGCTCAGAGGATAAAGCATCTGCCTGCAATGCAGGAGACCTGGGTTCGATCCCTGGGTTGGGAAGATCCCCTGGAGAAGGAAATGGCAACCCACTCCAGTATTCTTGCCTGGAGAATCCCATGGACAGAGGAGCCTGGTGGGCTACAGTCCACGAGGTCGCAAAGAGTTGGACACGACTGAGCGACTTCACTACTCACCCAGTTTTATGACTTAACCTGGCATGATATTTATATCATCCTTTCCTCCACTCTTCTCCCAGAAGAGAAGGAATGAGTATGGCAAGCCTCTCAGGCATATGCTGATGAGATACACAGGACAGATGACACTAAGCCTGTAGGGGCCACAGCTGTCCCCCGAGATGACCCCAACTGGGGTTATCAGGCAGGGAGACCTGGATGAGCAGCTCTTCATATGATTGCTTGCCTCACTGTGGGCCGTCAAAAGGCAGGGCATAAAGCCATCAACGTTGATAAGCTCCAGGAAATAACTCAAAGACTAGACAAAAACCTGGCACAATTTCTAGCCAGGTTAGCAGAAGCGCTACAAAAATATACAAAATGAGACCTCATGTGGGCCCTATCAGTATCAACATTACAAAATTCAGCGATAAAGGTGCTTTTGTTAGGAAGTCAGTATAACTCAGGAGAACACTTTTGATTTCATTTATTTTGTGACTAGAATTAAACACAGTGACTGTTATTTTGTCTGGGGGTGGGGGTTGGGAAGTGTGTTGCTTTGTTTTTGTTGGTTCCTTTGTTTGTTTTCCTAGTTGGGGACCTGATATGAACTTTTACCTATAATGAAGACCCACCAAGGGGTCAGTCTGGCTTCCATACTCAACCCTATTGATAGAGGCTATGAAAGCTTGAAGAATTCTGAGAAACCTCTCCCGGGCTCAGTACAAGATGCCGTATTTGAACAGTAATTTCAACGGAAAGAGTGCATGGAAACATTTGTGTCAGACACTTTTCATTTTTTTAAACTTCCATGTAATTTGAATGCCCTGCCTTTAGACAGAAATAAACTAAGACAAGAGAGAAGCAACCGAGTAAAAGTCACACAAAAAGCACCTAGTATAACTCTGACTGGAAACCAAGTCTTTTCAAGAGGAGTCTAGCAAACATGATGGGAAGTGCAGGGCAAGCATGAATATTTGTTGTGAATGAATCTCTTTCCATTTCACCAAGCTGCATACACTCTAAGGATTAAAATCACCATATTGCCCTCTAGAGCTTATCCATTCAGGGTAATTATACCTTCTCTACAGCAATGGTTTCTTTTTCAATGTGGAGAGAATTAATTATTTTAACTATCAAGTTGAATAATCCTTGTATGCAGAATGATCGCTGAGTGTTCCTTATATGGAGGGAACTCAGTTGGCTTGCCAGAAATCTCAGCGTGACCTTCTGGCACAATGGTAACTAGCACGATGCCTTAATTATGTGGGGTGGAAATTGTTTGTTAATTACATGGTTCCAAAGAATGAAGGCTGCCTTTTCTGCCCAACACCTTTTGTGAAGGGTCAATTCTTTACTCCAAAATTTTGATTTTTTACTCTCTGTTTGGTTCCTTAATAGTTCTTTTCCACATAATGAATACTTAGCTTAGCTAAGGTTTTTTTTTTTTTTTTTTCTAGTTTTGCTTTAGAGTGCACTGGTTTTCAGGAAAATTCACTCCAAGAATGTGTTCCTTGCAAATTTTCCTCAGGGATGCATTGCCTTTTTCAGGCTGAACCTGGCAAACCTAGGGCTTCTTACTCAGCTCCAGTCCCATTGCTTAGCAGTAGAAAGGGGCCAAAATCAAGGTTTTGTCAATTTCTGCCAAACAGGCGGCTGCTGTCACTCACTTCTTTCTCAGGAAGGCACATCTGCAGATGGCGCGTCCCACAGCAAGGCTGGCCTTGAGACCTGAGGGCCCACAGTAAGTGGCAGTTATTGCCATGTGCTCAAAACCAGTGTGGACCCCAAACATCCTCTGCATGAGGGAACTCCACTTTAAAATATTATACTATGAGACTTAATGACTGTCAAGCCTAATCCCTTATGTACATTAATACATAAACATTAAATAACAATTGGATTCCAAAGAAAGTCACTCAAAAACACACACACACACTTGGTTTCGAGAGGGGCAAAGAGTCTTATCAGAAAAATAATAAGCAGAAACTGAGTGGAATCTGGCAGGGGGGCAGGGTGTGGAGGGAATAGCTTGGAAAGTAGTTTTATCGATTCTGAAAGAGACTAGAACTCAGTGGAGTTTCTTTTTGTGTGTGTGTTAGCTGCTCAGGAAAAGACAATGGCACCCCACTCCAGTACTCTTGCCTGGAAAATCCCATGGATGGAGGAGCCTGGTAGGCTGGTAGGCTGCAGTCCATGGGGTCGCTAGGAGTGGGACACGGGTGAGCGACTTCACTTTCACTTTTCACTTTGATGCATTGGAGGAGGAAATGGCAACCCGCTCCAGTATTCTTGCCTGGAGAATCCCAGGGACGGGGGAGCCTGGTGGGCTGCCATCTATGGGGTCGCACAGAGTTGGACACGACTGAAACGACTTAGCAGCAGCAGCAGCAGTAGCTGCTCAGTCATGTCCGACTCCTTGCCATCTGGTGGACTGTAGCCCACCAGGCTCCTCTGTCCATGTGATTCTCCAGGCAAGAATACTGGAGTGGGTAGCCATTCCCTCCTGCAGGGGATCTTCCTGACCCCAGGGTTGGAACCCAGGTCTCCCGCATTGCAGGCAGATTCTTTAGTCTGATCTACTGAAGAGAAAAAGTTAAAATTTTACATAACCTCCTGCTCCTTCTGCCTCTGTAACTCAGCTTGCTTCTTGCAAAGTCTGGATCACATAGGTCATGTAGTCTCAGAAAGTGAGGACTTCCAATACTAAGAACTGGACCTTATCTCACTCACCCTTGTTCTGCTCTTTGCAACTGCCCAGCCCCTTGCAAACTTGCTTAATCACGCCTGTCCATGTAAATTCACATAGGTCATGTAGTCTCAGAAAGTGAGGACTTCCAATACTAAGAACTGGACCTTATCTCACTCACCCTTGTTCTGCTCTTTGCAACTGCCCAGCCCCTTGCAAACTTGCTTAATCACGCCTGTCCATGTAAATGTCAGGCAGCCTCCTCCCCATCTTTACTGCTATTCCCGCGCACGTGAAACCCCTAAGTTTAAGCCAGCCTATTACCAGCTAGTGTTGTCCACTATAGTTTGTCTATAAAAACTCTGTAACCCCTTTGTTCGAGACTCAGAGCTTGGAGTGGTAACTCCTCTGAGCCCGCTGGCTTAATAAACCTGAGTTCTCCAGCTCTCCGAGTGTGGTGCTTGGTTTCTTGAGTACTGGTTTCTGCAACACTAACAGGGAGTTTCTTTATAGATGGCTAATTAAAGTCCATTAACAACACTGTTGATATTGAACACTCAAAGAAGAAATTATAAAACAGACTTAAAAGTTTGCTACTTTTTCTCTTTAAATATGCATAAGAAATTAAGGTAGCTTTTGACTGTGTTTCTAATACAGTAATAAAAAAAATGCAGTATAACACTGGGAGAAAATTTTCTCTCAGTCTTAACATTTGAGATATATACTTGAACGTTTCTCCAAAAAGTCTAGCATTTTAGTGAGTTTTGTGAGATCCTAAAAGAATATTAAAAAAAAAAAAAACACCTCTCATATCAGTACCCTAATTATAAAGCCATTGAAAAATACATTGTTCATTGTTCATTGAGCTTTTCTTTTCTTTTAAAATACATATATGTGAATCTAT
>SJYT01074452.1:175420-226338 GCA_006410635.1 Cephalophus harveyi | reverse complement strand
TAATATTCCTGCTCACCAAACTTCAAATACATTGTAAAAAGATAAATCAAGGAAAAAAATAGGTAAAACAAATTCATATAAGAGGAGATGTTAATGGTATAAATGAATAACAAATATGTGGAAAAAAAGGAGTTTCAGGCATGCTGACAACTAGGAAAATGAAAATTACAGAATGATAATTCAATTTTTACCCATTAAATTGGCAAAATTAAAATGTGTGGTAACCTTAAGATTCAATAAGAATGTAGGAAAATGGATGCTCTGATATATTAACAGTCGTAATGTGAACTGAAATATTTGCAAAACATATAGGAATGAAGAGATAAGTAGATGAATATATAAGTGCAAAGATGCTTCTCACAGTTAACGTTTGTAGTAGCAGAAACTGGAAATGTCTATCAAGAGAGGGAATGTTAGATATGTAAGTAGTAACCATGAGGAATGGCCAAAAGACAGCAATCACACACTCATATATAAAATCCAGAATAGATGAATACTGCTGAACTTTATGGCAATACAATTGAAAAACCACCCCCCAAAATAACTTTCTTGGAATATGCAAATAATCATTGCAAGAAGTATGCACCTAAGCCAATAAATACATATGAGGGAAAAAAGGCGAGGTTATCACATAATTGCTTTTAAGAGAAAGTCTTAAGTCCAGAGGTTGGCATGAATGAATTTATCAAATCTTCAAGGAATAAATACTTCTCCTGGAATTTAAACTGTTCTAGGAATTAGTAAGCAATGAAACTTTTTCCTATTTTCTATCTAAAAAAAAAATTGGTGAAATATATATAGGATAGTACATGAAGGTTAAAAGATGAATATTTATGAAGGAGCCCCTGAGTAACCACCATGTAGTCACAGAGGGAACATTTCCTGTACTCTTGATGTTCTCTGCATCTGTCTCCCCATAACTCCCTTCCCCCTTGGTTTTCTTTTTGTTTGTAATCCATATAAGCATCCACAAATGATACCATTTAATTTTTCATGTTTTAAACTTTATATAAATGTCTGTATTCTTTAGTGGCCGGATATTATTTGTAAAATTCATTTGTGCTATTGAGTGTTGCTTTAGAATGTTCATTTTTATTGATTACTCCCTGACATAAATGCCATTGTATGAAAAGTGTGCAGGTTAGTTATCCAGTTTACTATTGATGGAATTCAATAGCTTAGTTGGTAAAGTACCCGCCTGCAATACAGGAGACCTGGGTTTGATCCCTAGGTTGGGAAGATCTTTTGGAGAAGGGAAAGGCTACCTACTCCAATATTCTGGCCTGGAGAATTCCAGGGACTGTATAGTCCATGGAGTTGCAGAGTTGGACATGACTGAGTGACTTTCACTTTAATTAGTGGAATTGAGTTGTTTTGAGTTTTAATCTATTGCAAAAAATGCTGAAGGAAACATCTCCATACATGTCTTCTGAAACATGGTATATTTCTCTAGAAGGTATTTCCAGGAACAAAATTGCTAAGTTATAAGGTATGTATGTCATTAGATTTACCAGAGGATGCTAAACTGTTTTTCAAAGTTTTTCATACAAAATTGCACATTATATAGCAACATATGAAAATTCCTATCGCTCTACATTGTCATTTTTAATGTTTGACAATCTGGTGGTTGTGGTTTTAAACTTGCTATACTGTTCAAGTTGAGTGTGTGTGTGCGTGCTAAGTCACCTGTCGTGTCTAACTCCTCTGTCCATGGGATTCTCCAGGCAAAAATACTGAAGTGGCTTGTCATGCCCTCCTCTTGAAGTTGAGTATTTCAACCTATTTTATTAATCACTTAGATTTACTTTTTGTGAGGTCCTCATTCAAATATTTAACCCGGATTTCTATTGGTTTTTCTTTTTAAAAAGCATTGACCTGTAAACATTCTATTTTTAAGTCTGTTATTGATTATATGTATTGTAAAATAGTCTCTCCCATTCTTTGGCTTTTCTCTCTTGATGATTTTTCCTGATGATCAGAAACACTGAATTTTACTGTAGTTGGATTTATCGTTTTCCTTAATACATAGACATTTTTGTCTTGTCTAAGATATCTTTCTGTATCTCCAACTTAAAGAAAGATTTCTTCTATAATATCTTCTAAAAACCTTATATCTCCCCTTTAGGTCTATGATGTTGCTGCTGCTGCTAAGTCGCTTCAGTCATGTCCGACTCTGTGCGACCCCATAGACAGCAGCCCACCAGGCTCCTCTGTCTCTGGGCTTCTCCAGGCAAGAACACTGGAGTGGGTTGCCATTTCCTTCTTAATGCATGCATGTATGCTAAGTCCCTTCAGTCATGTCCGACTCTGTGACCCTATGGACAGCAGCCCACCAGGCTCCTCTGTCCACGGGATTCTCTAGGCAAGAATACTGGAGTGGGCTGCCTTTTCCTGCTCCCTTTAGGTCTATATGCACCCCCTATTTTGCATAGTCTAATATCATTTTTTCCATATAGTTATCAACTGCCCTAGCATCATTTATTAGGCTCTTATATTTATTAATTATGCATATACACATGGATCTATTTCTTGTTCCTTTACTCTCAGATGTCTGAAAGTGTAAGTGAAGTTGCTCAGTCGTGTCCAACTCTTTGCTACCCCATGGACTGTAGCTCACCATGCTCCTCCGTTCTTGGAATTCTCCAGGCAAGAGTACTGGAGTGGGTTGCCATTCCCTTTTCCAGGGGATCTTCCCGACCCAGGGATCAAACCCAGGTCACCTGCACTGCAGGCAGACGCTTTACCCTCTGAGCCTCAGATGTCTAACTCCATGCTAATAGCTGTTGTAGTTTAGTCACTAAGCAGTGTCTGACTCATTTGAGACTGCAAGGACTGTAGTCCACCAGGCTTATCTGTTCCTGGGATTTCCCAGGCAAGAATTCTGGAGTGGGTTGCCATTTCTTTCTCCAGGGGATCTTCCTGATCCAGGGATCCAACCCATGTCTCCTGCATTGGCAGGGCTGTTCTTTACCACCGAGCCACCTGGGAAGCCCTCAGGCTAATAGTGCACAGTCTTAATTACTACAACATTATTATACATTTTGAAAATTAATAGGGAAAGCCCTCCTACCTTGTCTAGGCTATTCTGAATCTTTACATTGCCATATAAATTGGAATTTTGATTAGGATTGCAATAAACTTATAAATCAACTTGTAAAATGAGACACTTAGTAATAACTTGCATATAAGGTATCTACCTCTTCATTGAGGAATCATTTTCTGGGGGAAAAAAAATTGCCATCTGTTTAATCTTATACTTTAAAGGCACTCCATCAAAATGATATATCAATTTCCTTCTTGATATATTGCAAGTCGATGTTTTTAAGATTCATGATCCATCAAACAAACAGGTGGGAGTTTACACAGCTATTCTAATATTGGCACATCAATATTCATCGTGTTTAAAATAAATTATTTTTAATGCAATAAGGCTTTAAGTGAAGTTTCCTTGATGGTTGATTTTGTGAAATGAAACTGTTTGTGTGCCAAGTTATGCAGAATAGGTTTAGTGCTCTGCTTCAGATGTGTGTGTGTGTGTGTGTGTGTGTGCGTGCTAACTTGCTTCAGTTGTGTCCAACTCTATGCAACCCTATGGACCAGTAGCCCACCAGGTTCCTCTGTCCATGGGATTCTCCAGGCAAGAATACTGGAGTGGGTTGCCATGCCCTTCTCCAGGAGATTGTCCTGACCCAGGAATCAAACCCGGGTCTTGTGCTGCTACTGCACCGCAAGTAGATTCTTTACCAGTGAGACACCAGGGAAGCCCATACATCTATATATGTGTGTATTTGTGTATGTATATATATGTGTGTGTGTGCACATACATATATACACACACATATATATATTAGTATTAATGAAAATGAAAATTGATAGGAATAGACACTTTGAGGGCTCAAAAAGCATATCTGAGCTAAGCATTAAGTAATATGAGAACCTACAAGCTTTGTTAATATATTTTAACTTTTTGTTATAACTATAACATGCTCACAATATATAATTTGGAAAGCATAGAGAAATAAGAACAAATCAAAAATGACTCAAAATGATTTCAACAAAACTGGCAACTTAATATTATTAGGAACTGAATTTCTTTCTTGATTTTACTTACAATCATATATCTCTGTCTCCTACATGTCTATATACCTTAAAATCATATAAAAAGAGTAATTTCAATATTGGCACTGGAGATCCTTTGATCATTTTTAGGACAATTTATTTCATATTTTCAAAAAACAGGCAATTTCAATTCTGTATAATTTTCTTTGGTGCACAGGAAAAGATGAAAGACTATTCAATTCATTTTCTGAAACTACAAAAACCTTGAAGCCAAAATATGACAATCAGCAGAAATAAATAAAGACAAAACTCATTTAAGAATGTAGAAGGAAAATGTGTAAATAAAATACTAGAAAATAGATTTAAATGGCATATTAAAAGGCCTATGTACCATGATCAAGTAAATTTCACCTCAGGGATGTGAGGATGGCTTAAAATTGGAAAACATAAATATATTTTCCAACACTACCAAGTCAAATGGGAAAATCGGGGGACTGAGAAGGGAGGTCAGATATGCTACACTCGAGTTCTAAACTGGGCTTTGGAATCACGAAAAGAAAGTCAGCCCCTTGTCCCAGATGCATCACCAGACAAATGGATCTTCCTTGCTGAATTGCTTATGGCCCAGTCTCCTCTGTATTTCCTATACAGATTGCTTTATTTCAAGAGCTGATAACATCAATGATTATAAAGCATTCTGAACAAAGAGAGAATGCAAAGAGAATATTTTTAGGTAAATACCAAATATAATTACCTCTTCTTATTTAAGAATGGGTAAACAGAAAATGCAAAATATTATACTCTGTGAAAAGAAATAAATGCATCAAGCATTAGAGGAAGAACATAGTTTTAGAGTTTCAAAAAATACAAACTGTACGAAATAAGGGGTCACAGTAATGTTATAAGGTAAAAGTGAAATAAAAACTAAAGCTGGGAGAAATGCCACATGGAGAGAACAAGATGGCGAGGAGTCGGTGGATGTGGAGTACATTGCTCTCCATGGATATATCAGGAATACACCTTGAGATACAGAAGTGCATGCAGAACACCAACTTAAAGCAGACAAGAGTACCTGACCAGTGGAAAAGAATGTATACAACCACATACAAGTCAGTAGGATGAAGGAACTAGGGGAAAAACTAGAGTGTTAGGACTGGACTTGCCCTCAGTGGGTGGGGGAACTGAAGCAGGGGTCTGACCCCCACAGCGGGGTAACTGTCTGAGTCAGAGGAGAAACATTTAAGGCTGAGAGTGAAACAGCTGATCTGTGGCAGCCTAAATGAAATGAGGATCAGACAGTCCTTGCCGCAGCCATACATATGCCAGGAAGGAACGCTGGTCCCCTGGAAGGGGCAGCAGCTGGGAGCTGGAGTTAAGGGACTGTGGAGCAACCCCAGGGTGAGGGCTGCTGTTGACTGTGGAGAGTCGGATAGAAGGGATGTGTGGGAAATGCCGGTGGAGTAAAGCCAGGCAGCCAAGGAAGCAAGGTGATACTGCTGAGTCACGTCAGGGGGCGGGGGGTGGGGGGTGATGTGGGGCCACCACCATAGGCTCTCTCTCCCCACACGCCAGCATCTGCAACTGAACAGTAGAGAGGCTGGCCCATCGAATGCCTGACTCGCTGAACTACTGAGTAGGACCCCACCCAGGGTGCCCCTTTAAGTCCCTGACATGCAGATCTACAGAGTAGGACCCCAGTCAGGGGGGGCCCTCTAAGTGCCTGAGTGGGCAGAGCTATTGAGAAAGACTAGCCAAAGAGGCCTTCTGATGGCCAGCTACAAGAGGCTTGGAAAAAAGACTCTGATGGGGCCTTGACTCCTGCGGTGGAGGCAGTCTATGTCCCTGTGCGCTTGGCACCATCAGGGTCCCCGAAAGCCAAGCAGCTGCACCACCTTCATGCTCAGCTCTCACTGGGGCAGAGCTGCCACAGGCAAAAAAAGTCTTGTGTCTTTGCCCACAGGGTTGCTTTGGTCACATCCGACTCTTTGTGACCCTGTAGACTGTGGCCTGCCAGGTTTCTCTGTCAGATAGGCAGTTCTCCAAGAAAGAATACTGGAGCATATTGGCCAATACTGGTTGCCATACGCTTCTAGAGCACTATATTTCTAGCTACCCTAGCTGCAAGCCCTCTGAGTACCTGGTGCTACCAGAACCCCTGGTCCTCACAGGGGCAAACCCAAGCCCTCCAGGGCAGCCTCAGGAGCTAAACCCCAGTGGACAGCCCACATGTAGTGGTGCAAATAAAACCACAGTTGAAACCCAGTGGCAGTGTGGCTAAGGAAGAAGACCCAAAACCTCCCCACGAATTGTACAAGCTGTAGATTAAATCAACATGATCAACTAAGCAGACTCTGTCTATGGAATATATGAAAGGACATTGAGAGCTCCCACAGAAGAAAACGCACTAGCTCTGATAGCTGTGGACACTGGAGGCAAGAACACACAGGAGTAGAACCAGAATAGAATCTGAGCTGCCCCCACAGCAGGTCTAGAGATCAGCACAGTGTTGGAGGGCATCCCAGGGAGGTAAGGTGGACTTTGACTCCCAGCGAGGGGAAGGACTCTGACAGCAGTGACTCAAGAAAAAACATTTATTGTTCTTATTTTTTGACTTGTTCTGTAGATTCTTTCGGAATTTTTTTCTTTTTTTCCTTTCCCCCTCCTCTGTTCTACCTGTCGATTTTATTTGCCCTAAGAAATCCAATTAAGCTTTTGAACTTTTCTTTTTCCTCAGTCACATTTTTTATTGTTGTCATAAACCTCTGCCTCTATGTTGGGATTTGCAGTTATGTGGATTTTTCCTCCTTTTTTTCTCTCTCTCTCTTTTTTTAACTTTAATTTTTAAAATCTATCTTTATTTTTTCTACATTTATTCCTTTGTTTGCTTTTCCTACTGTTCTTTCCCCCTTGCACTTAATCTTTAATGTATATAAATCTTCTTTATCTACCTCCATTTAACTTTTCATATCTATTCTTTTTTCTTTTCTTTCTCTCCTTTCCTCTCAACAAATCTGTCAGTTTTATTTTCATTGCTTTATTCCCCAGTTGGCATCTTGCTTTAATCTTGCTTTCCAGTTTGTGCTTGAATTAGTTTTTTTCTGGTAGATATAATTTTTGGTTTCCTGTGTTTTTCAGGTCAATCTAGTGTACTTTATTTTTGTTGGACTGTTTTGATTTTTCTTATGGGTGTATATGTGTATATTCAGTTACACTTTCTACTGTTACAAACCTCTGCCTCTTCCTTGGGCTTTTGCAGTTCTATGGATTTTTTTTTCTTTTTTCCTTTCTTCCATTTTTTTTTATTTTCTCTATTTTATAATTTTAATGTTTTTAAACCAATTATATTTTTTCTACATTTATTCCCTGTGTTTGCATTTCCTACTGTTCTTTCCCCCTTACAGTTAATCTTTCTTGTATATAAATCTTCTTCATCTACCTCTATTTAACTTTGCATATCTATTCTTTCCTTCTTACCTTTCCTCTCAACATATGTGTTTTGTTTTCATTGCTTTATTCCCCACTTGTAACCTTGCTTTAGTTTTGTTTTCCAGTTTGTGTTTAAGTTAGTTTTGTTCTTAACTGGTAAATATAAGTTTTTATTTCATTTGTTCACCAGGTCAGTGTACTGTATTTTTGTTGGACTGTTTTGACATTGCTCATGGATGTATATGTATATGTGTATATTCCATTATTTTAATTATTATTTGCCTGATTTTGTAACTGCCATTTGTCTGGGGTTCATTCTTGGTTTCACTTTGTTGGATTTTTTTTTTTAATCTCACTTAATGCCATAACAGATCACTTGTGGAATCTTCATTCTCGACTGGAGATCAAGCTCTGAGGCTTTGGAGTGGTAGCACTGATTCAAAGAACCTAGACTACCAGAGAACTAACCCTAAGAGGTATCAAACAGTGAGAACTCACATAAAGGAAATCACTTGAATACAAGACCTCACATCATCCAACCACCAGTAGCACGTGTGCAGGATGCCTCATCTAAACAACAAACAAAACAAAAATACGAACCCAATCATCAGCAGACAGGATTACCACCTCACTCAGCCTTGCCCATCAGAGGAAAAACAAACAAACAGAAACTCAACACAAATCTTATCCTATAGGAAGCTCACACAAAGCACTGGACCAAACTTAGGAGGGCAAAAACCAAAAGGAAGAAAGAATTCCACCTTCTTCAAGGAAAGAATTCAACTTTTTTGAAGCCCCCTGGGAAAAGGAGACCTCAAACACAATAATTTTTAAAAAAATAATGAAAAGGCAGAGAAATATTACACAAATGAAGGAACAAACTAGAAACACAGAAGTCCAAATAAATAAAGAGGAAATAGGCAATTCTGAATAATTATCAGAAAAAGACTTCAGAATAATGATAATAAAGATGATCAAAAACCTTGAAAACAAAACAGAGAAAATGCAAGAATCAATTAACAAAGACCTAGAAGAATTAAAGAACAAATGTACAGAGACAAAACAATTACTGAAATTAAAAATATTCTAGAAGGAATCAATAGCAGAATATCTGAAGCAGAAGAACAAATCAGTGAGCTGGAAGATAAAATGGTAGAAATAACTTCTGAAGAGCAGAATAAGAATTAAAAGAACTGAGGACAGGCTCAGAGACCTCTGGGACCATATCAACTGTACCAACATTCAAATTCTAGGAGTCCCAGAGGAAGAAGAGAAAAAGAAAGGGTATGAGAAAATTTTTGAAGAAATTATATTTGAAAATTTCCCCAACATGGAAAAGGAAATAGTCAATCAATTCCAAGAGGCACAAAGAGTCCCATACAGGATAAAACCACAGAGAAACACCCAGACACATACTAGTCAAACTAACAAAGACTAAACACAAATAAAGAATATTAAAAGCAGCAGGGGGAAAGTAACAAGTAACATACAAGAGAAACCCCATACGCTTAACTGCTGATCTATCAGCAGAAACTCTGCAGGCCAGAAGGGAATGGCAGGATACATTTAAAGTATTGAAAGGGAAAAATCTACAACCAAAATTACTGTACCTAGAAAGGATCTCATTCAAAATTGATGCAGAAATAAAAATATTTTCAGACAAGCAAAAGTTAAGAGAATTCAGTATCACCAAACCAGTTTTACAACAAATCTTAAACAGACTTATATAGTCAAGAAATACAAGAGGAGAAAAAAGATCTACAAAATCAACCCCAAGCAATTAGAAAATGGCAATAGGAACATATGTATCAATAATTACTTTAAATGTAAATGGATTAAATGCTCCAACCAAAAGACACAGACTGGCTGAATGGATACAAAAACAAGACCCAAGACCCATATATGTGCTGTCTACAAGACATCTACTTCAGACCTCAACACACATATAGACTAAAAGTGAGAGGATGGAAAAATATATTCCATGCTAATGGGAAGCAAAAGAAAGCTGCAGTAGCAATCCTTATATCAGACAAAATACACCTTAAAATAAAGAAGATTACAAAAGATAAGGAAGGACACTACATAATGATCAAGGGATCAATCCAAGAGGAAGACATAACAATTGTAAATATTTACGCACCCAACATAGGAGCACCTCAATACATAAGACAAACACTAACAGATATAAAGGAGAAATTTAAAGTAACACAATAATAGTAGGAAACTTTAACACCCCACTCACACCAATGGACAGATAAAGCAGAAAATTAATAAGGAAATACAAGTCTTAAATGATACATTAGATGAGATGGGTCTCATTGATATCTTCAGGACATTCCATGCAAATGTAGAAGAATACATCTTTTCAGAGGCACCTGAAACATTCTCCAGGATAGACCACATCTTGGGTCACAAAGCAAACATCAGTAAATTTAAGAAAATTGAAATCATATAAACATCTTTTCCAACCACAGTGCTATGAGACTAGATATCAATTATAAGAAAAAAAAAAAACTGTAAGAAACACAAACACATGGAGATTAAACAACATGTTTCTAAATAACCAACAGGTTACTGAAGAAATTGAAAGGGAAATAAAAAATTTCTAGAAACAAATAGCAATAAAAACATGACAACTCAAAACCTATATGATGCAGCAAAAGCAGTCGTAAGAGAGAGGTTTATAGCAATCCTATCTCAAGAAACAAACAAACAAAACAAACAAACAAAAAAACATTGAATAGACAATCTAACTTTATACCTAAATCAATCGAAAAAAGAAGAAAAACAACAACAACTACAAAAAAAAAAAAAATTAGTAGAGGGAAAGAAATCATAAAGGTCCAAGCAGAACTAAATGAAAAAGAAATGAAAGAAACAATAGTGAAGATGAATAACACTAAAAGCTGGTTCTTTGAGAAGATAAACAAAATTTACAAACTGTTAGCCAGACTCATCAAGGAAAAAAGAGAGAAGAATCAAATCAACAAAATTAGAAAAAAAAAAAGGAGAGGTTACAACAGACAATGCAGAAATACAAAGGATTGTAAGAGACTATTATGAACAACTATATGGCAATAAAATAGATAACCTGGAAGAAATGTACAGATTCTTAGAAATAGAAATAATGAACAACCCAAATACTGAAGCACTGGGTTTGTTCTGAAACAACCCAAAGCACTGAAGTTGAAACTGTGATCAAAAATCTCCCAGACAACAAAAGCCCAGGACCAGATGGCTTCATAAGAGAATTCTATCAAACATTTAGAGAAGAGCTAATACCTATCCTCCTAAAACTCTTTCACAAAATTTCAGAGGAAGAAACACTTCCAAGTTCATTCTATGAGGCCACCATCACCCTGATACCAAAACCAGACAAATGCCACACATAAAAAGAAAACTACAGGCCAATATCATTGAGTAACATAGGTGCAAAAATCTTCAACAAAATTTTAGCAACAGAATTCAGCAACACATCAAAAAGCTCATACACCATGATACACCAAGTTGGGTTTATTCCAGATTGCAAGGATTCTTCAATATACGCAAATCAATCAATGTAATACACCATATTAACAAATTGAAAGATAAAAACCATATGATAGATGGATTTTTACCACCTATCATAGATGCAGAAAAAGCCTTTGACAAAATTCAGCACCCATTTATGATTAAAACTCTTCAAACAATGGGCATAGAAGGGACCTACCTAAACATAGTAAAGGCCATATGATAAGCCTACAGCAAACAATATTTTTAATGGTGAATAACTGAAAGCATTCTGGCTATGATCAGGAACAAGACAAGGGTGTCCACTTTCACCACTATTATTCAACAGGTTCTGGAAGTCCTAGCTACAGCAATCAAAGAAGAAAAAGAAACAAAAGGAATCCAGATCAGAAAAGAAGCAAAGCTCTCCCTGTTTGCAGATGACATGATACTGTACATAGAAAACCCTAAAGATAGTATTAGAAAGTTACTAGAGCTAATCAGTGAACTCAGCAAAGTAGCAGTAAACAAAATCAACACACAGAAAACACTTGCATTTCTATACTAACAATGAAAAATCAGAAAGAGAAATTAATGAATCAATCCCATTCACCATTGCAATAAAAAGAATTAAATACCTAGGAATAAACTTATCTAAGGGGAGAAAAGAACTATACATGGAAAATTATAAGACACTGATGAAAGAAATCAAAGATGACATAAACAGATGGAGAGATATTGCATGTTCTTGGGTAGGAAGAATCAATATTGTGAAAATGACTATATTATCAAGCACAATCTATAATTTCAATGCTATCCCTATCAAACTACCAATAGCATTTTTCACAGAACTACAGCAAAAATTTCACAATTCATATGGAAATACAAAAGACTCTGAATAGCCAAAGCAGTCTGGAGAAAGAAGAATGGAGCTGGAGGAATCAACTTTCCTGACTTCAGATTATACTACAAGGCTCCAGTCATCAAGACAGTATGGTACTGGCACAAAGCCAGAAATATAGAACAATGGAACAAGGTAGAAAGCCCATATACAATCCCATGAACCTATGGGTACCTTATTTTTGACAAAGGAGGCAAGAATATACAAAGGGGCAAAAACAGCCTCTTCAATAAATGGTACTGTGAAAACTGGACAGCTACATGTAAAAGAGTGAAATTAGAACACTTCCTAACACTATACACAAAGATAAACTCAAAGTGGTAAAGACCTAATTGTTAGACCAGAAACTATGAAAGTCTTAGAGGAAAACATAGGCAGAACACTCGAGGACATAAATCAAATCTACGATAAAGAAATCTATGATGACCCACCTTATAGGGTAATGGAAATAAAAACAAAAATAAACAAGTGGGACCTGATTAAAAATTTTGCACAGCAAAGAAAACTATAAGCATGGTGAAAAGACAACCCTCCGAATGGGAGAAACTAATACCAAATGAAATAACTGACAGAAGATTAACTTCCAAATATACAAGCAACTCATACAACTCAATGCCAGAAAACCAAACAACACAATCAAAAAGTGAGAAAAAGACCTAAACAGACATTTCTCAAAAGAAGACATACAGATGCCTAACAAACACATGAAAATATGCTCAACATCACCCATTATTAGAGAAATGCAAATCAAAACCACAATGAGATATCGCCTCACACAGGTCAGAATGGCCATCATCAAAAAGTCTACAAACAATAAATGCTAGAGGTGGTGTGGAGAAAAGGGAACGCTCTTGCACTGCTGGTGGGAATGTAAATTGATATAGCTACTATGGAAGATGATACGGAGATTCCTTAAAAAACTAGGAATAAAACCACCATATGATCCAGCAATCCCACTTTCCTAGGCATATACCTTGAGGAAACCATAATTGAAAGAGACACGTGTATCCCATTGTTCATTGCAGCACTATTTACAGTAGTTAAAACAGGGAAGCAACCTAGATGTCCATCAACAGATGAATAGATAAAGAAGATGTGGTACATATACACAATGGAATATTACTCAGCCATAAAAAGGAATGCATTTGAGTCAGTTCTGATGAGGTGGATAAACCTAGAAACTATTATACAGTGTGAAGTGAGCCAAAAAGAGAAAGGTAAATATCATATTCTAATGCATATATACAGAATCTAGAAAATGGTACTGAAGAATTTATTTCCAGGGCAGCAATGGAGAAACAGATATAGAGGACAGACTTATGGACATGGGGGGAGGGGAGGAGAGGATGAGATGTATGGAAAGAGTAACATGGAAACTTACATTACCATGTGTAAAATAGGTAGCCAACGGGAATTTGCTGTATGGCTCAGGAAACTCAAACAGGGGCTCTGTATCAACCTAGAGGGGTGGGATGGGGAGGGAGATGGGAGGGAGGTTCAAGAGGGAGGAGATATATGTATGCCTGTGGCTGATTCATGTTGAGGTTTGACAGAAAACAGCAAAATTCTGTAAAGAAATTATCCTTCAATTAAAAAAAAAAAAACTAAAGTTGGTTTACAGGAGAATATAAATTTTTAGAGATTAGATAAATATTAGTTTGAATAACTCTTTAAGTTGTAAAAGTAACTTAGAACAGTATGAAGAAGAAAAGGAAAAACTGAAAGCCAAGTTAAATTTTGTTTACAAGATAATCATGTTTTGGTATATGATATAATATTTTAGCTATGTGGGTGTGAAGAAAGTATATCTGTATATGGAATGAATATAACATACTATGTATCATAATTCCTTAGCTCTCACATCTATTTCTGTCATTTTATGTAATACCACTTAAAAATTCAACAAAAGTTTTTTGAGAAACAAGAAACTTTATATTTAATTCAGAGAAAATATTTTTGCTGAGAAAAAGATTCACATTAATACATATTATAACATTTTCTTCTTTTATATCACAAAGTTTGAATCTAAACCTCCTTTACCCTCAGAGACTAAACTGTCTGAATCACTTTGGCCACAGACCTTGATGTTAGTATCTTGAAAGCACACTGCTTTTCCTAATTTCGGGTCAGGTGTTTGACCTTTTGAGGCCCTTCATGATCACAAATCAAATTGCAAGGGAAATCAAAGATATTGGAGTTTCAACTCCATTTCCAAATTCATTAAAGGCCTGGTTTTGCTTTATTTTTGTTTAAATTGAACAAGTAGAATATTAAAAAAATAATAATAACTTTCCTTGCAAGTCTGATGGAAGATTTTCACAGATGATGTTTGGCACCTGAATGACATCCTTGAAATTTCTAAGATCCTTCTTTTCCCTTGCTTTACTGATGTAGAGTTAGCAGAACTGTATATAAAGTCTGCAGAGTGACTATTTGATATACATAAACATCACAAAATGATTACCACAATCAGAATCAGATTAACTAGCTTCACCTCACATAGTTACCTTTCTGTGTGTGTGTGTGTGTGTGTGTGTGTGTGTGTGTCTGTGCATGCACATGTATGTGGTAACACCTAAGATAAACTCTTTTAGCAAATTTCAAAGATCATTTTTGAAGTGGTGATTTCTGTCTTTAATCACATGACTTTGTGTATGACAGGCTGTTGTATGAAAAAATAATTATTAACCTCAACATTTCATCTTATTGTAATATTTTGGAAGTTATTTTTTAACCATAGTTAAGACCCCATATTTAATGTATAAATACTTGAAATGCTACCAATGAACATTACTGAAGTGATAATCAATCAACAAGCACCCGCTAGACACTATGAGGCTCCCACTTGGGCCTTCCTCCTTCTTCATAAGAAGACTTCCTTCTGTTCCCCTGATACCTGTGATCCTACTTCTGCTCTTTTGTATTGTAATTTTTTTCTCACTGTGTGTATGTATGTGTTTATAATCTCCCTCATTCTAAAAAAAGTTTGAGGCTGCATTTTATGTCAAATTACTAGTTTACAGTTCTGCATCTTTATCTGTACTCTGAGTTCCTACCTAACAAGGTCCTTGTATCATTCATCTTTCTATCCCTTGTCATTCATTTGTATCCCTTGTCATCCCTTTGCATCCCTTGTATACCTTGTCATTCATCTTCGTATCCCTAGCACCTAATACACTAAATTTTCAGTAAACACTTGTTGAATTGTTTCAGGAGGGAACAAATGACTGCTCTTGTTTTTCAGCTATCATGTAGTGTTTTGTTTTTGTTGTTTTTCTTTTCAAGTTTCCTGGGATTTTAACTGACCTGAGCACATTAATTTCAAAAACAAAAGACTTACATAGCTTCAAGTTTCTAAACTCAGATGCCCTCAATTCAATACTGCAATATGCTTTAATATTAATTTAGCAATTACTGTCTAACTCAAGCAATGAGAAAGGAGAAACACAGAGATTATACATACTTTATTCTGAGAAATTTTAATGTTTATTCTCAAGGAAGATAATATTTTTCCCAAACATGGACCATGTATAAGAAATGCACACAGGATGGAAACTCACATGCCTAGCCCTTCTGATAGAAAGCAGAATTAGTCATCACATTTAAAGTGTTAAAAATAAGAATACAGTGGCTCTGTAGAAGAGAGAAGCACTTTTATTCCTCATGTGGTCGTGAGCATGCCAGATTGCTGGCCCATTATTTTGGCAGGTGTCTCTTGGAATGAACTGTTGAGAGGCCTGGCATGATTTGACAGCACTTTGACAAGGCAGTGCCTCCTACATGCACTTATTGAGCAAACTGACTTCAGAGTCTCCTTCATGAATTCCAAGTCAGAGCAATCTGAGGCAGGCATGTCAGTTTGAATTACTCTCCTCCAGCATCCAAAGACAACACGGGTTTTCTGTCAGTTGGCTTCAGACAGGTGGTACCATCAGTCTCAAGTTTAAAAAAGTGAAGGAAGTGAATTTACTAAATTTCCAAAAGGGAAAGAGTTTTTGTAAGCCTTCCTCATGAGAGCATCAGGAAATCCAATCTTTCCAGGTACTAGCTAACTAAAACAGTGCATTTATGTCCACAGTTCTCCATTTGAAAAATGGGCATGAGAATAAGAGCTACCTCTTAGACATGACTTGTGGCTGCAATGTGATAACTCATGTAATGTTCTTAAGATGGTGTCTGGTCCTAACTCTCTGGCTCAGAAATGTGAAATTTACTATTCCAAAGATGACATCTGTTTTTATTTTTTAATTGAAGTATAGTTGGACCATAAAGAAGGCTGAGCACCAAAGAATTGATGCCTTCAAATTATGGAGCTGGAGAAGACGCTTGAGAGGCCCCCGGACAGCAAGAATCAAACCAGTCAATCCTAAAGGAAATCAACCTTGAATATTCACTGGAAGGACAGATGCTGAAGTTGAGGCTCCAATATTTTGGCCATCTAATGCAAAGAGCCAACTCATTGGAAAAGACCCTGATTCTGGGAAAGATCGAGAGCAGGAGGAGAAGGGAGGAACAGAGGTTGAGATGGTTGGATGGCATCATCGACTCAATGGACTTCTGCTTGAACAAACTCTGGGAAACAGTGAGAACAGGGAAGCCTGGCATGCTGCAGTCCATGGGGTCTCAGAGAATTGGAAACAACTTAGTGACTAAACAATAGTTGGTTTACAATGTTGTGTAAATGCTGCTGTACAACAAAGTGAATCAGCTACACACACACACACACAAACACACACACACATATATATATATATATACCCCCTCTTCCCTGGATTTCTTTCCTGTTTAGGTCACCATAGAGCACTGAGTAGTTTCCTGTGCTATACAAAGATGACTTTACCTTGTGGCAATTAGGCATAATGACCCATATTGGCATAAGAGTCAAAGTTATACACAAACTCATCACCACTTAGACATAAAACATTATGTGCTCACCTCTTAGCAGAGACCTAGGCGATCCTGAGAGTAAAAGCAAATGTGCATTGAAGTTCTGTCCTCCTTACCATCTCTGTTTTATTTTGTTATACATTTATAATATAGGTAGAACTATACTTTTATGGGCTTCCCAGGTGGCACTTGTGGTAAAGAATCTGCTTGCCAAGGCAGGAGACATGAGAGATGTGGGTTTGATCCCTGGGTTGGGAAGATCCCCTGGAGGAGGAAATGGCACACCACTCCAGTATTCTTTTCTGGAAAATTCCATGAGTAGAAGTGGTGGGCTACAGTCCATGTGGCTGCAAAGAGTCAGACACGACAGAGTGACTGAGCACACATATCCTTTTATTACCCAAGTAAAATATATTCATTATGAAAATCTGGAAGATACACAGAACTTTGAGTGTGCATACAATCAAGAGTAGTCTCATGATCTAGATGGAAACACAGATAACAAACATGAAGATAAATGGAAGATCCTCTCATCTTTTATGAATCCATATAATATATGCAAATAAATTATAATTAAGAATGTGCTATCTTTATTTTTATTTCTCATTGTCAGGAAGCATTTAATAGGAGGCTTCCTGTGTGCTGTTTTGGATCTGTCAGGAATCCTCTGGTCCTTATTAATTCTTGAATAATCAGGAATTAAGAGGAAAGGCAAGCCCCTAAGCCTCTCCTGGGGCTGAGGAATCCAGGCATTTCCCTTCGTTAGTTTTTCAATACGGTGATAAGTACCCTCTTCCTTCTTGTGAACCATACAGTAAAAGTGATTGTTTACAACTCTCTCTCTCTTTAATGTGGATCACCTATGTTTTGTAATTCTGGAATTTTAATCTTTTTCTTTGCTGAGAATAACTACAGTATATATGCCCACACCATGTTGATTAAAACACCTTTGCTCCATCAGAGCTTTGGTCCCTGTGTTTTGCTCTCTCTCTCTCTCAGGCTATTTCTTTGGAGCGCAGAGGCTCTCTGAGTTCACTTTCCTGCCCGGGCTTCTAAGACCCTCTCAGAAAGGCGCTCTGTGCCTTCACCCCATCGAGAGGGCCCCTGAGGCCTCCATGAACAGAGCAAGTCCAGTTCAGGGGCTTTATTGGCTTTCTGCGTAAACCAAGGAATATCAGCCTCTTTCTCTCTCCTTTACTTTCTTATCGATCAACTCCGGACCACCAGGTTCCACTCCATTAAAGGACCACAACATTTCTCCTTTAATATTACCTTGTGAAGATATTTAAACATCTTTAAATATCCTTCTAAACTATTGCCTACACAGGAGTTTGTTCAAATAATTTGTTTGACATTTAAGTTCTTCCCAAATTTAATCTCTTATGAATTATCTTCTGCTGAATATGTTTTCACTGAGATCTTTATAAAATAAATGGAATTATTGGTTCCTAAAAGTATATCATGAGAAACACTGGGCTGGAAGAAGCACAAGCTGGAATCAAGGTTGCTGGCAGAAACATCAATAATCTCAGATATGCAGATAGCACCACCTTTATGGCAGAAAGCCTCTTGATGAAAGTGAAAGAGGAGAGTGAAAAAGTGGGCTTAAAGCTCAACATTCAGAAAACAAAGATCATGCCATCTGGTCCTGTCACTTCATTGGAAATAGATGGGGAAACAGTGGAAACAGTGTCAGACTTTATTTTGGGGGGCTCCATAATCACTAGATCGGAGAAGGCAATAGCAAGCCACTCCAGTACTCTTGCCTAGAAAATCCCATGGATGGAGGAGCCTGGTGGGCTGCAGTCCATGGGTCGCTAGGAGTCGGATGCGACTGAGCGACTTCACTTTCACTTTTCGCTTTCACACAATGGAGAAGGAAATGGCAACCCACTCCAGTGTTCTTGCCTGGAGAATCCCAGGGACAGGGGAGCCTGTTGGGCTCCTGTCTATGGGGTCGCACAGAGTCGGACACGACTGAAGCGACTTAGCAGCAGCAGCAGCAGCAACATAATCACTAGATGGTGATTGCAGCCATGAAATTAAAACACGCCTACTCCTTGGAAGAAAAGTTATGACCAACTTAGATAACATATTAAAAAGCAGAGACATTACTTTGCCAACAAAGGTCTGTCTAGTCAAGGCTATTGTTTTTCCACTGGTCATGTATGGATGTGAGAGTTGGACTGTGAAGAAGGGTGAGTGCCGAAAAATTGATGCTTTTGAACTGTGGTGTTGAGGAAGACTCTTGAGAGTCCCTTGGACTGCAAGGAGATCCAACCAGTCCATTCTAAAGGATATCAGTCCTGGGTGTTCTTTGGAAGGAATGATGCTAAAGCTGAAACTCCAGTACTTTGGCCACCTCATGCAAAGAGTTGATTCATTGGAAAAGACTCTGATGCTGGGAGAGATTGGGGGCAGGAGGAGAAGGGGACGACCGAGGATGAGATGGCTGGATAGCATCACCAACTCGATGGACGTGAGTTGAAGTGAATTCCAGGAGTTGGTGATGGACAGGGAGGCCTGGCGTGCTGCGATTCATGGGGTCGCAAAGAGTCGGACATGACTGAGTGACTGAACTGAACTGAACTGAAAGGTGTATATGATTTGCATAAGTTTAGTTCAGTTCTGTAGCTCAGTCGTGTCTGACTCTTTCCGGCCCCATGAATCACAGCCTGCTAGGCCTCCGTATCCATCACCATCTCCCAGAGTTTACCCAAACTCATGTCCATCAGGTCGATGATGCCATCCAGCTATCTCATCCTCTGTTGTCCCCTTCTCCTCCTGCCCCCAATCCTTCCCATCATCAGGGTCTTTTCCAATGAGTCAACTTTTCTCATGAGGTGGCCAAAGTATTGGACTTTCAGCTTCAGCATCAGTCTTTCCAATGAACACCCAGAACTGATCTCCTTTAGAATTGACTGGTTGGATCTCGTTGCAGTCCAAGGGAATCTCAATAGTCTTCTCCAATACTAGAGTTCAAAAGCATCAATTCTTCGGTGCTCAGCTTTCTTCACAGTCCAACTCTCTATATGCAAATTTATCTCTATAGTATTTCTAATAGATTATATTCTCAGTAGTAAACTCTGAGGATGTCAGATTTTTCCCTCTTTTGCTCACACTGAATATTAACATGTGAACATTTTTTTTTTGTCTTGACATACCAAAAAGGCAAAACTTTATTTACTGCTTTATTCTGCATTTTTTTAGATCTATTGTCAGTATATAATTCATTTATGATTTTTTCACTTAAAATATTTATTTAGTGCCTGCTTTGTGCTAAATTTATTATCAATAAAATATTTCATTTGTGCATCCATTTATTTAATAACATTACTGAAAGCTTGTTATTTAACTGTTACTTGTACTTTTCCTGTTGTTATTTCCAATTTTGTTACAAAATTATCTTACTAATATGTTTGTTTTTCCCTGAATGCTTTGTAAAAATTCATAATATAGAACACCAGCCATAAACCATCATGTAGCCTGCCATTATTTTTTCAGTTTTTGTGCCTTGTAAGAATATTTATTTATACATTAGTACTTTATTTTACAAAGAAAATACACACATCTATTTATGAAGTTAATATAATAAATTGTCTGAAGATTACCTGGTATTTCTCCTGTAATAAAACTTTCAGGGGGTGAGGGGAGAACAGGGGGCTGAGTTCTACTGCATATTCATAAGTTTAGAGTTTTTTAAAGAAAATAATAATTATTATTATTTTTTCAGCATACATGCAGGTATCAGCCTTGTTTCTTTAACTTTTCTGGGTGCACTGTAAGTCACTTTGATTTTACAAATTTTATCTTCACATCAGAGACTTCCCAAACCTCTGCTCAGTGTCTTAGTGTCTAGATTTGTCACTTAAAAATTGACAGATTTTGTAAAGGAAAACAGGTGAATATCAGGTTTGACTTAACACACACTTGAGGTGCTTTCATATATATGCTTTTGAAAATATTCTATCCAACTTTTCCAGTTCTTAGTGGCAGTCTTTGAGTATTAGAAGTCATAATCTTCCCCCCTAAACATTTTAGTTGAGAGATTAGTTCAATTAATTAAATATTAGCCTGTTGTCTTTCTATATAAGGCACTCCACAGTAGAAATGCAGGAATCGTTTTGTTTGTTCAGATTGCTGATTTGAAATCTGCCACATTCATCTCTCTACAGTTCTGGATGGCAGTGTGATATAAGGCCAAATAGCAAATAAATGGCATATTCTTGTTCTGCATTTATTCTGGTCTTTGAGCTCAAACTTATAGCAATGCACCATTATTTTCTGTGCCTGCATGAAGCAAGACCTACTCCTGCCAAGCCCTAAAGTTGTTAAGAATAATTTATGTTATCAGAAAATAGAAAAATTTAAATGACTGTGCCTTTCCATTAAATAATACATATTTGACTAAGGCTGTTTTTTTCAACTGTGGTTTTCCCAGCACCTACTACAGAACTGATACAGAGAATCTATCAATAAACAGGTGTTGAGTGAATAAATTAATAATAATTGAATGTGATAAACTATTGCTACAGTATGCTAATTTACTCTGCCCATAAAATATTCATTAATTAGTTTTTACAATGATGGTTGCTCCTACAGTAGAAAAACGTGGTGTCACTTTCATCACTTTCCACTTGGGAACACTATCAAAATAGGAATGCCACTGAAACAGTGTGGTGTACTTGAGCAGGGGTTTTATGGGAAACTTTACTCCATGTTAAAATGCTGATCAGTTTTTGTTATAGCATAATTCCTCTACTCAACTCCACAGGGAATAACTCCCTCCTATTTGGAATTCTACTTAATCAAATGTCAAGCAATGAATGGTTCAGTGAACAGGAATGAAGGGAGCTGGTTTGATTCTCAGCTCTGTTATTTACAGGCTGGGTTACAGAAGAACATGACTCACCTCTCTGTTCTGTTATTTACACTCTGGGCATCATACAAGAATGGAATTTTGATAATTCACTAAGATTAGAATGTTAGAATGTAATCATTCTTTTCCTAGAGTGTGTCACATCACAGGTACTCATCAAATATCCGTTCTTTCTTAGTGCAAGGAAAGGAATGTTTTAGACTTTATTTTTTTAATGTGGCTTGAGCAAATTAATCTATATTAGGCTGGGTATGGAGTGAAGCTCTATGAAAGAAAACAGGGATGGATTACCCTTAACATAGAAAAGCATGTATTTAATTCTTTAACTATCCAAAGATGTACTTTCTCCACTTACAAGATATCTTTATGAGAGCCCAGCCTGTTTCACAGTCTCTTACATTATGACTATACTCTTATTTGTTCCAGAAATTCCATCATGTTTCCAGCATCAATAGACATCTTCTTTTACCCTATAAGAAAAGTGAAGTGTCCCCTTTCCTAAAGGAAAAAAAAAAAAAATCTCCACAAAAACAAACCATTTGCAGATAGGGGATTCTTGTTAGGTCCTGGGGCTTCCCAGGTAGCCCAGTGGTAAAGAATCCACCTGCCAATGCAGGAGACTTAGGAGACACAGGTTCAGTCCCTGGGTCTGGAGGATCCCCAGTGGCAACCTGCTCCAATACTCTTGCCTGGAAAACTCCATGGACAGAGGAGCCTAGTGGGCTATAGTCTATGGGGTCACAAAGAGTTGCACATGACTGAGAGACTGATCACATTGGGTCTAGATATGAGCAGTTGTTCTGCAAACAGCTCCAGAACTTGAGAAGGTTACCCACATCCCCAGCCCTGAGCAGGGCAGCGACACTGCCAATGATTTTACCTCCCCTTGGCAACATGCACAGTTGCCACTTCCATCCCCTCTCCCAAATCCCACCGTCCACCTCGCTCTTCTAAAGCCAATCACTCTACATCAGAAAAGGATGAAACATGACAGAATCTGCTCTACTTTATCAATGTCCTAATTAAATTCTGGCACATCCTTCAGAGCTTTCTCTTATTGCATACATCCTTTCTCACCATTCTCTATAAATCCTTAATATTTAATATTCAATCCTTAATGTACATTCATATATGTGTGACCTTGAAAAAGTATGTTGCTAGAATGATAGTGATGATGGGCATCTGGTCCCATGAAGTGATGGGACCAGATGCCATGATCTTAATTTTCTGAATGTTGAGCTTTAAGCCAACTTTTTCGCTCTCCTCTTTCACTTTCATCAAGAGGCTTTTTAGCTCCTCTTCATTTTCTGCCATAAGGGTGGTGTCATCTGTATATCTGAGGTGATTGATCATAAGGGTGGTGTCATCTGCATATCTGAGGTTATTGATATTTCTCCCGGCAATCTTGATTCCAGCTTGTGTTTCTTCCAGTCCAGCGTTTCTCATGATGTACTCTGCATATAAGTTAAATAAGCATGGTGACAATATACAGCCTTGACGGACTCCTTTTCCTATTTGGAACCAGTCTGTTGTTCCATGTCCAGTCCTAACTGTTGCTTCCTGACCTGCATACAGATTTCTCAAGAGGCAGGTTAGGTGGTCTGGTATTCCCATCTCTTTCAGAATTTTCCACAGTTTATTGTGATCCACACAGTCAAAGGCTGTTCATAGTGATGCATAAACCCAGATAAGACTATAATTCTAAAAGATACATGCACTCCTATGCTCATAACAGCACTGTTTACAATATCCAAGATATGGAAACAACCTAAATGTCCATCAGCAGATGAATGGACAATGAAAATGTGGTATATAGGCAGAATGGAATACTACTCAGCCATAAAAAAGAATGGAATAGCACCATTTGCAGCAATATGAATGGGCCTAGAGATTATCATACTAAGTGAAGTAGTTCAGAAAGACAAATACCATATCATATCGCTTAATATGGAGTCTAAAATATGACACAAATGAACCTACTTAAGAAACAGAAGTAGGCTCTCAGACATAGAGCACAAACTTGTGGTTGCCAAAGGGGTAGGGATGGAAGAGGAGGGATGGATCATGAGTTTGGGGCTAGCAAATGCAAATTATTATACATAGGATGGACAAACTGCAAGGTCCTACTGTGTAGCACAGGGAACTACATTCAGTATCCTGTGATAACACATCATGGCAAAGAACATGAAAAAGAATATGTATTATATATGTATATAGATATAACAGAATAGCTTTGTTGTATAGCAGAAACATTAACTGCCAGGAGCCAGCATGAGGAATCCTGCCCGTGGCAAAGGTCATGAGGAAGGAAGCCTGACAAAACGCAAGGATGTGATCAGATTTCAGGGGTTCCCTCTGGAATTTCCTGAGCATCCACCCCCAAAAACCAGAGTCTGCCTGCTTTACTGTGTTATGCTTTCCACCTACTCTTCTGATATTTACAGGGGGCTGTCCCCCCACCATATTTTCTGGAAAAGGTTAATTTAGAGCTTTTAGATAATAAATCTCCTGGGCATAATAAGAGTGTTTCAATCCAAAAACCCCTCTGATGGCTTTCTAACCTGCTGCCGGACTCTTACAGCTGTGCATGTGATTGTTTGCGGCCTCCCTACCGAGAGAGGCACAGGAAGCTTAAAACATCTTAGGAATGTAGGAGCTTCCAAGGAGTCAAAATCATTAGAATAGGACTGCTTAAAGATTTCATTTGTTGAGCCAATATTTGCTGCCAATTTTTCATATCTTTTATTTGTAGATATAGTTGGTATATAGAAAAAACAGGTAGTAGACCTGGTATTAGCAACATTAGATCTTTGATTTAAGTACTTTCTTTGTTATAACCCACTGCACCTTTGTTCTACAGGAATGTAACTTTATTTAGTACTTTGAGGGTGATGCAGAGTAAAGAAAAAACATTTCTAGGGAAAAAGAGTTTTCTGGTTGATAGACATTTGTCTAGGAAGAGAGCCATAAAAATGTTAACAGGCCTCTTGGCCAGAAGATAATGTAAACTACCTAAGACCTTTTGTATACGGGAAGGTATGTAAAAAGAAAGCCTGGTCTCAATGACGGTCAGGACTGCTGCCCCTGCATAACGCTGCATATTCCATCATTTCTTTATGTACAACTTGGGGTATATAAGCTGATTTTGAAAATAAAGTCTTGAGTCTTGCACCAATGCTGGGCTCCCCCATGTCATTCTTTTCTCCCCTTTTCCAGCTGAATTCCTATCTGGACTGCGGAGGCTTGCCAAGTCTACTTACTTGCCCTGGCTTCTAAGATCCAGGCGAGAGGGAGCCCAAGGCGGGGCACCCTCTGCTATTCAAGTGGGCGCCGGTGGCCTAACGTAGATGGTGCAAACCTCTTGTCTCAAGGTTTTATTAGTTTTCCATGTAAACCAAGTTATTCAGCCTCTTTTCTCTACTAATTTTCCTACTACACTATTCTTTCCTAATCTTTTTATATTTCTAATTAAATAGTCCTTTTCCAGACTCCGACTCCATCCACTTTGAATTCCCTGGATCCACCGGGGCTGGACCCCAGCAATTAACACAATATTGTCTATCAACTATAATTCAATAAAACAATTTACATTCTACATCAAGGATTATAGTTTCTCATCTGTGATACTAAAAGGGGTATGAAGAAAAGAGGGGGGGTATGACTGTTAGGGCAAGAGCTGTGGCAGACTGAGTTGCCACTTCATAACTTTCCTTTCCTGTGGTTTTTTTTTTGTTTGTTTGTTTGTTTGTTTTTGCCCCACCACACAGCTTGCAGGATCTTAGTTCTCTGACCAGGGATTGAATCCTGGCCCCAGCAATGAAAGTGCCGAGTCCTAACCACTGAACCACCAGAGAATTCCCCATAACTTTCTTTTTGGAAATTAGCTTACAAGAGCCAGAGAGAGATCCCAGGAGGCAGCATGGTCTAGAGGACTGAACATCAGCTCAGAAGTGAAATAAACAGGGAGTCAGTTTCTAGAATAGTAACTTATGAACTGAGCGACTTTTTGTGATTTTTTTTTTTTTCTTACTAATGGATGGAGAGGACTGAGGTCAGAGCAAGCATTTAGAAGACTCACATCTGAGTAAAGTTAAGTCCAGGACTCTGGAGTAAGAAGCCCCAGGAGGAGATTTAGAGCAAATAATTCTTTTCCAAGCAGATGAGAGGATGTTCAGTTCAGTTTAGTCACTCAGTCATGTCCGACTCTTTTTGACCCCATGAATTGCAGCATGCCAGGCCTCTCTGTCCATCACCAACTCCTGGAGTTCACTCAGACTCATGTCCATCGAGTTCGTGATGCCATCCAGCCATCTCATCCTCAGTCGTCCCCTTCTCCTCCTGCCTCCAATCCCTCCCAGCATCAGAGTCTTTTCCAATGAGTCAACACTTCGCATGAGGTAGCCAAAGTACTGGAGTTTCAGCTTTAGCATCATTCCTTCCAAAGAAATCCCAGGGCTGATCTCCTTCAGAATGGACTGGTCGGATCTCAGTGTTAGGCTTACATTAAATACTAGTTGATCAGAGTATTCTGATGTTATTTCTTTAAATTTGTATCTATCAATACAAATCACTATATTTTATACTGAAAGAATGTTGATACTTTTCTGATTCAGCCAGGCAGTCTGCTTATTAAAAAAGTTATCTTAAAATTATCTAATAAAAAATCAGGCAACTGTATTTCTTATATATAAAATATTATTTAGTTATGACCAAAGGGGAAAAAAAAATAGGCTTCTGTATTTCTGAAGAATAAATGCTAAATTTAGCACAACCAAGTTCAGGCCCAAACTCTCTCAACTATTAGTTGGATGGCCTTGAGCCATGTAACTGAACCATGCTTCAACTTCCTCAAGTATAAATAGCAATGATACCATTTCCCTCACATAATATTTATTTGGCAATTAGCTGAAATAATGTAAAAGAGTAATGGATGAATTGGAGCAGGAAAATTATGTGAGAGATTTCTACATATGGAAGTCAAATTGAATGTCAACTTGCAGCCCATTTCCAATGTCTTAGTAAAGTAGTACTTTCACTACCTCTTGTCAAGTAGATATCTTGGAAGGAGGGACACCATTTGCATTTGGTGCACAGGAGAACCTGGAAGGGAGGACACTGAGGTCGTAAGATTCAAAGTTAAGAAAACCATATTGGAGGATATCAGGATGATGTGAACCAGTATTCAGGGGCAAGTAAGTGTCATGGGGGCCCTGAACTAAAATGACAAGGGCATCCAAAGAGAAAGACTGCAGGCTGGCTCCAGCACTCAATCTGAGGGGGGACAGGGGTACTGAAAGGAGAGAGGAAAAGGGAGGCCACCCAATCCAGCCTCCTGAGGACAGACTTGCACTTGGAGGAAGTGACTGTGTGAGTGACTGTAGCTTTAACTCCAGAGACCCAGCCATCTTGACAGTGATTTCCTCTGCTGATGATCAGACTGTCCTCTCCCTAAGAGTCCCTGTGTCAGGACAGAAATGTAGACTAGCCTTGTGGAGGGGAAGGACAGGGAGCTCAGTTCCTAATACACTCAGACCTCCACAGCCACTGGTTCTACATCCAGACTCAACAAATCTACTGAGCATCTGTGGGTTCTGGTATCGTGGTGGGCCTGGAACCAATACCCTGCAGGTATTGGCAGATGACTGCATATGACTTTGAGTATGACCTTAACCCTTGGGAACGGTATTTCCTCCTGGTAACATTTCTCTGCCACAGATGATTATCCAGATAACACTTTTTCAATATAGAGAAAAATCCCAGTCAGAAGATGATTTAAACAAAGAACCCACCTGCTAATACAGGAGGTGTAAGAGACACGGGTTTGATCCCTGGGTTGGGAAGATCCCCTGGAGGAAGAAATGACAACCCACTCCAGTATTCTTGCCTGGAAAAGGAGCCTGGGCCGGGTTGGAAGGTGGGGGGGCAACAGTCCATAATGTCACAAAGAGTCAGACATAATGTCCATAATGTCACAAAGAGTCAGACATGGCGAAGGGACTTTGCATGCATAGCCATCAAGAGAACCCTGGTCTTCCCAAGTGGCACTAGTGATAAAGAATCTGCCTGCCACTGCAGGAGATGTAACAGACACAGGTTTGATCCCTGGGTCAGGAAGATCCCCTGGAATAGGAAGAGGCAACCTGCTCCAGTATTCTTGCCTGGAAAATTTCATGGACAGAGGAGCCTGGCAGGCTGGAGTCCATGAGGTTGCAAAGAGTCAGACATGACTGAGCATACATACACATAGCCTTCAAGAGAACCCTGGTAGTTTAATCACAACCATTTGCGGCAAGAAGATCTACTAAGCACAGCACTTATCTATGTTTTTCTTCTTTCATTTTTAATTATGAGATTATGAGATTGGCACTAGTATTCCCATTTTACATATGAGAACACTGAGACATAGCAAAGTTAAAAAAAATGATAAGTGGTGATTCCCAGGCTGGAAACTGGGCTGTCCCATTCCAAGCCTCATGCTTAACCCTCATACTGCTACTTCAAAAATCATTTCTATACATAGATTTTGACTTTTCCCACAGGTCAACATGTGGTCTGCAGCTATTGCTATGGAAGATTTCTGCCAAAGAAAACTTGTTGTCACAGGCAAGTAGCAGAACTCCCATCCCTAAGGGGTTGAGCCTCAAATTATATTCCAGGTTCTCCAAGCCTATTAGGTTTAAAAATAGCCTGGGCTTTTTCTCCCACCCATGCATAGGATAGCATACATTAACTGAGGACTCTAACACATTTGCAAATGCAGTCGACCAGAAGGTAAAGCATTAGAGCAGCCTACATAGGCAGCTATGCAAATGAAAAATAACTTTGCTTTTAAATGACTAACAGACCTGGAATGACTTGTATCAAATAAGCATTGATATGCCCATGGGCTTCTCTAGAAAGATCCCAACAGTCCAGAATTGTAAAACTAAACTTGAAGTCTTCAGTTGTAGCATAAATAAAGTAGGGTGATTATAATCAGTGTAGATTTATTTGGCTGCCTCATACTTAATTTGTAAATTTTTCTTCATGCTAAAGAGCAAAATAAGATGCGTCTTGTAACATCATTTGAATTCAACTTGGTTGAACCCTGTCCTTTCAAGCCTAGCTGGCCTCTCTTCAAAAGATGCACATGCGTACAAGCTATCTAAGTATTTGTAACAACTCCTGGGAGCTACTTCATTTTGAGCAAATATGAATTTTGCAACAAGTGAGAGATTCTGTCTCAATGGATTATACTGTGAAAATCCAAAGAGATAAACCATTGTATTTTAAGTACTAGATTATGAATTTTACTTTACTTGAACTTTACTTAAACTCCTAGAGGGTGAGACCTTTTGAATTCTTTAGTTAAGACTGCTAGAGATACTAGAGGCACAGATGTAGCGAACAGACTTACAGACACAGCGGGGGAAGGAAGGGTGGGATGAACTGAGAGTAGCACTGACATATACATGCTATCATGTGTAAAACAGAGAGCTAGTAGGAAGCTGCTATAGAGCACAGAGAGCTCAGGTCAGAGCTCTGTGATGACCTAGAGGGGTGGGATGGGAGTGAGGCTCGTGGAGGAGGCAATATATATAAACAGATAGCTGATCACGTTGTTGTAGCGGAAACCAACTCAACATTATAAAGGAGTTCTATTCCAACCAAAAAATTAAAAAGAAGACTGTTAGAGCATTTTGCAAATACTGAAAAAGAAAGGTGTTTGCTATTTAAGATATATTAGTATAACTAATGTAACATCTTTTTAAGTGATATCTGCAGAAAGGAAACATCAGAATAGAAAGCAAGAATGAGTACCATATACTGTAATCATCTGTATCCACCTGTATTCAGGGAGGGAACATTTGAAGAAGGTAGGAAGGCTGCCCTAGTGACCTTAATGACCTGTAACAGGGCGCCCTCCATTTCTCTGAGAACTGTTCACCACAGGTATATTGGAATGCAATAACTTTTAACACGGCAGTCATTCTGACCCCCACAGGATTCACAGAAGCAAACCACAGAGTAAGTCGTCAGTCAGAAAAAAGTCTGAAAAAAGTCAGAAAAAAACCAAAGTAGGTCCTTTGAGATGAAAACTTTGAGGATAAACTTCTACGAGTACAGTGGAAACAAAAACAAGTCTAAAAGATTGGTGAGTAGAACAAGAGAGTGAGGCATTAAAGATTCCAGAAATATCTTCACTGCGATGGTCTCTGGGAATTGAGTATTCTTATTTTGAAAGTGTTAGTCACTCAGTCGTGTCTGACTCTTTGTGACCCTATGGACTGTAGCCCACCAGGCTTCTCTGTACATGGAATTCTCCAAGCAAGAATTCTAGAGTGAGTTGCCATTCCCTTCTCTTGGAGACCTTCCCAACTCAGGGATCGAACCCTGGTCTCCTGAATTGCAAGTGGATTCTTTACGGTGTGAGCCACCAGGGAAGCCCAAATATCAGAAAAGTATTTTAAATAATGCTATTTATTCTTATTTTACTTGAATATAAATCATTATATGTTGAAAGAGAAAAGTATTTTAATTAATGCTATTTATCACTGAGAGAAGCATCTAACTCTGTGGTACTATGAATGACTGAGGTGTCCTTGTAAATGAGTACCATTAAACAGGTTTTCTAATATAAACTAAAGAGGAAGAAAGTTGTCATGAGAAATGTAGTCAGCACTTTTTGACATGAGTCGGCATAGTCTTTCAACCTGGGACAGAATTTTTGAGGAAGCGTCCCTGACTAGTAAATGTGAATATGAAACTCCCAGAAAAGAGTGTGATGGGACTCTTTACAGGCATCTCTACCTTCTCTTTCTTTTCCTAGGCAGGTAAAACATTTAGAGGTGTACCTAGGGACAAAAAGAAAAATTAAAATGAGGTAGAGATTGGGATCATTTCCCTTGTGAGATTTAATATAACCCTCTCTGACAGTTAGCTTCCTTGGTGGCTCAGATGGTGAAGTGTCTGCCTCCAATGCGGGAGACCTGTGTTCGATCCCTGGGTCAGGAAGATCCCCTGGAGAAGGAAATGGCAACCACTCCAGTACTCTTGCCTGGAGAATTCCATGGATGGAGGAGCCTGGTAGGCTACAGTCCATGGGGTTGCAAAGAGTTGGACATGACTGAGCGACTTCACTTCATTTTCACTTTCTGACAGTTGGTCCACCGTCAAACAGACAAGAGTGAGGTAGTGGGACGTGCTGGGAGGCTCCTGCCATAGTTCAAGCAAGAGATAATGGAGCTTTGAACTATGATTTTAGTAGTGGCTATTGAGAGTTCCTTGGACTGCAAGGAGATCCAATCAGTCCATTCTGAAGGAGATCAGCACTGGGATTTCTTTGGAAGGAATGATGCTAAAGCTGAAACTCCAGTACTTTGGCCAATTCATGCAAAGAGTTGACTCTTTGGAAAAGACTCTGATGCTGGGAGGGATTTGGGCAGGAGGAAAAGGGGACAACAGAGGATGAGATGGCTGGATGGCATCACCGACTTGATGGACGTGAGTTTGAGTGAACTCCGAGAGTTGGTGATGGACAGGGAAGCCTGGCGTGCTGTGATTCATGGGGTTGCAAAGAGTCGGACACGACTGAGTGACTGAACTGAACTGATCTGACCTGATAGGAGACATGGTCAGGTTTGGGATATTGTGTTTCAAGAACTAAGAGGATTTACTGATAGAATAAATAGGAGAATGAGCAGAAGAGCGAGGTGGTGAGAAAGTTGGGGGAAATTTTTCAAGAGAAAGTCACTGGCACTGTTTTCACTGGGTTAGGTATTATTCGTCTTAGTGGATGATTGTCATCCTATTCAGCTGCCCAGTCTTTTTTTGGTTACACTGGTTCTTCATTGCCATGTGTAGGTTTCCTCTAGTTGTGGTGAATGGGGGCTACTCTTCATTGCAGTGCATGGGCTTCTCATTGCAGTGGCTTCTCTTGCTGCAAAGCACAGGCTCTAGGCACATGGGCTTCAGTAATTGTGGTTTGTGGGCCCTGGAGCTTGCAGGCTCAGTAGTTGTGGCGTTCAAGCTCTAGAGCTCCTGGGCTCAGAAGTTGTGGCACATGGGCTTAGTTGCTCCTTGGCATGTGGAATCTTCCCAGGCCAGGGATTGAACCTATGTCCCCTGTCTTGGCAGGTGGATTCTTATCCACAGGGAAGTCCCAAGACAGACAGTCTAAAATCTTTTCTCATGTTTCTGTGTTCTTATCTTCTTAGAGTCTCATCTCCAGAAGTTGAAACCAGAAAACTCCCTTTCCCAGGCTCCTTTGTAGCTAAGGTCAGGCATGTGTTGACTAAGTTGCTTCAGTCATGTCCAACTCTTTGCAACCCTATGGACTGTAGCCCACCAGGCTCTTCAGTTCATGGGATCCTCTAGGCAAGAATACTTGAGTGGATTGCCATGCTCTCCTCCAAGAAATCTTCCCAGGTCAGGCATTTGACCTTGAATCTGGCCACCACATGTACTCATCAAGATTTTGATGAGGAATTCAGCTACTTGAGGAAGCAAAGGACAAGTAGAATCCATTTGTCTGAGTCTCTCTTTGTGAAGGAGCAATATCAGCTATTCTGGAGTCCAGTGTCCAGGCTCAGCAGAATGAGCTTACATGCCTGCACTCAATTGTAGTGCAGTCTGTGGAGCAGCACCAGGGCAGTGCAATTTTGGTATTATTGCAGGGTAAAGTATCCCAGACCTGACTTTCTACTGTTCCCAGAAAGTCTGTGAGCTACCTGATATCCTCTACTCAATCAGGTAGAGTAGGCTCTGTTGTCTGCAAGAACACACAGATACATACACATCTGGAAACAACCACCCAGAGATATCAAGCAAGAGTATGAAACTCAGAGGAGATGGCAAGTCTGGAGAAATAAACTTGAAGGCCACCGGTATATAGACAATATTTAGAGTGTCAACCCACCCCAGTGTTCTTGCCTGGAAAAATCCCAGGGACAGGGGAGCCTGGTGGGCTGCCATCTATGGGGCCACAGAGTCAGACATGACTGAAGCAGCAGGGTCTTAAAGTTGGAACAACTCACCAAGTGAGAGACCATATTTAGAGAAAATGAGAGTATGTAGAGGTCAGACAGCTCAGAAGAGGAGGAGTCAGGAAAGGATACTTTGAAGAAGGAGCCACTGAGACAGAAAACAAAACAAAACTGAATATTGAGACGTTCAAAGAAGTATTTTAAGAAGGACTGTCATGATTCTGAACCTATGAGGTCAGAAGGAAGAACTCCTGATGAATAAAGAGAGAGTGATTGTCCCTAAAAAATGTATGTTCTGCACAATAGGCTTGTGTTTGAATGGCTAAGAATGAAGGGTCTAAGGACAAAACTGTTGAGGCGTGGTGTCACATCTTAGGGACAATGACTGATAGTACGTAAATGAATTAAAAGAGCTAGAACTGTGAAGCTCATATCTGTGGTTCTAATGGGGTATTGATGTGGATCTGAACTTCATCGCATCAATGGACATATATGTTCTGTCCTGTCCTTCAACAGTGTTTAGTAGCAATGCTGGTAGATGTGATGAAAACCATGGTGTGGGTATCTAACCAGACTTCTCAGTTCTCCACCTCCTGCTAGTACAAGCAGGACCAACCCTTTTAAAATGAAGTAGCCCCAGATGATTCTTTATGTAAATAAGGAAATGGACATTCTTACAGTCTTAAGAAGGAGATGCTGAATATTCTGACAATTAGGGCAGAAGGGAATTGGCAAATAATGTAAAATAACAATATCATTATTTAACAATAGTAAAAACAGCAATTAGTTTAAAAACAATTGTAGATTATAAGAGGAATCATCATATTTATATCCCAAGTTGGTGAATTGGATAAAACTGGTTTTATTAAGTTTGAAACTTCATAAGAAAAATTTTGAAAAGTAAATGGTTACTAACATCAAAATGGAAAAGCACTAGTATTTTATCTGCCTCTGTCATGTCTTAAATTCAACATTTAAAAACTAAGATCATGGCATCCGGTTCCATTACTTCATGGCAAATAGACGGGGAAACAATGGAAACAGTAACAGACTTTAATTTCTTGAGCTCCAGAATCACTGCAAATGGTGACTGCAGCCATGAAATTAAAAGACACTTACTCTACGACAAACCTAGACAGCATTTTAAAAAAGCAGAGACATTACTTTACCAACAAAGGTCCATCTAGTCAAAGCTATGGCTTTTCTAGTAGTCATGCAGGGATGTGAGAGCTTTCTTACATAAAGAAAGTTGAGTGCTGACGAACTGATACTTTTGAATTATGGTGTTGAAGAAGACTCTTGAGAGTCTCTTGGACTGCAAGGAGATCAAACCAGTCAATCCTAAAGGAAATCAATCCTGAATATCCATTGGAAGGACTGATGCTGAAGCTGAAGCTCCAATACTTAGGCCATCTGATGCGAAGAACTGCCTCATTGGAAAAGACCCTGATGCTGGGAAAGATTGAAGGCAGAAGAAGAAGGAGATAACAGAGGATGAGATGGTTGGATGGCATCACGGACTCAATGGACATGAGTATGAACAAGCTCCAGGAGTTGGTGATGGACAGGGAAGCCTGGTGTGCTGTAGCCCATGGGGTCCCAGAGTCGGACACGACTGAGCAACTGAACTGTTGTGTCTTAAATACAGTCAGTTTTTACTCAAAGAAAATGTATTTGTTTTATTACTATAATCTAAGTATGCAAATACTACCAAGCAATTCATATATATTTATGTACCAGTGTAGTATCTGGCTTAAACAGACCTAATTTCTTGCCATTATAAGAAGTTGAGATTCCTCATTGCTTTAATCTTAGGCGAAATTTCAATGCATCTTCAAGATAGGGTTTCAAGTTATTGTGGTCCCCAGATGAAAAAAATATTTCAGTACACCCCATCTTGTTTGGACAGGCAGCTTTCTACTGCCTCTCAGAGTGGAAAATGTATTTAAAATTCTCTGTTACGAGCTGTATATAGAATCTCTCTACTTATTAGTAGTAGTTTGAACCATACAAAATTGCTATGCCCTAGGGTCAAGAAAAGGTTGAATTCATTTGGCTTAATGAAATGCTCTTTCTACATATGATATTGATTGCACACTTCATTCATCTCTAACATAGCTCCTGGGACATTTGATAACCTGTGCTCCTGCATGAAATTGAAATAGAAATATAATTGACGAGAAACATCAGCATGTACACACTAAAACATACAGGTGCTCTTAGTTAACATATGCATATTCCCAGCAGTAGCATCAATCATTCCATAAATTCTGCTTTTATATCATCACTAGCATGGAAGCCCAAATATTTAATTCAGTAATTATCTTATTAGATATATTCAAGTCCTGATTCCAAAAGAAATTCAATTTGTGTCTATAATAAATTTCCTTGAAGGAAAGGTGGAGAGACCAACTCACTGGGGCCAAGCTACAAATCAGAAGAGTGACAGGATATCTTATATTCACTTCTACTATAATGTTACAGAGTAAGCTTCTTATTTTTTAATAGGTGTGTAATTGAATATTAACAGTAGGTGTCACATACCTCCAAATAAGGTGTTAAAATACTCATGAAGGACTTGCAAAGGGATAAAATAGCATTTATTTGTCCTTAGCCTAACAAGTGACTTGGAAGTAAGTAGCAAGGGTGAGATTTTAAGAGAGTAATTTCTCTATAAAATTTGTTTGCATGATATACATTACTTTTTTGTCTGTGAAGGCTTTGCATGTTTTTCTTTCTCTCTGAAATTATTTCGTACTACTCCAAGCCATGTTGCTCACACCCTAACTTAGTACTATAACTAGATTACTTGTTTTATAAGAGCTTTGTGATAGCACTTATCTCAATTTATTATTATTAAATGTATTTATTTCATCTAGTAGGACAAGCTCCATGAGGTCAGAAACTTTCTTATCCACCAAACATCAATCCACCATTAATTCTTCTGCACGGAGCACCATATACAAGGCATCATTAGGCAGCAGGCATGAGCCAATGGCTCAAAATGAGGAAATCTATCAGGTCAAATCTGTGGAGTCAATCCACATAATCATCTTGATCAATAAAATTGGCAGTTCACATGTGAGAAATACAAAAGGACTATAAAGAAATGAAAAGAGTCAAACTCATTAGCAGGTGACACAAATTTAATTATCACTCATTGAGTAGAAAAAAAAGATTTTTGTTTTTTGGATAAGTGCTGGCCAGAGTGTAGAGAAATTTCTTCCTTGTCTTTTAAAAATCTGTCCTTGATCTTAATTTTTCTACACTGGTCAAATATAATGGTCAAACATTATCTCTTCAATATAAATGCAGCTATTTTTGAAATGATGACCAAATAATACTGGTATCGAACTTTTGTAAAGTTCCATATATCTGAATCTGTCCATTAAGTCTTCATTTAAATGTTTACAGGTATGGACCCTCCATATCCATGAGGTAGTAGACAGGATCATACAATTTTAGAATTTGCATGTACACTTTCTCCTCTCTCTGCTGCTTCATCCCTACTCTGAACCTCATCATTTTTTCTAACTTTATGATTTTCTTTGACCTTTTAATTTTTTATCTCATTAGAATTCTTAGATAATCATATGGCTAAAACCTTGATAGAGAGTAGCATGGAAGCATATACGCGACCATATGTAAAATAGATTGCCAAAGGAAATTTGTAGTATGATTCAGGGAATTCAAACTGGAGCTCTGTAACAACCTAGAAAGGGTGAGAAAGTGTGGGATGGGGAGGGAGGTTCAAGAGGGAAAGGACATATGTATACCTATGGCTGATTCATGTTGCTGTATGTCAAAAATGAAACTAATAAAGCAATTATCCTTCAATTAAAAATAAATAATATTTTTAAAAGAGTTTGTCTTTTTGGATGATTGAGTTTTCCAAAAGTTAAAAAAAGGAAGGAGGTAATTTAATACCTTTTCTTTTTTCTTTTTCTGATTGTGAAATAGTAAGTTTATGAACATGCTCCTGTCTGTAAGAGGCACAGGTAGAGATATGGAGTGTGAATCTGATCAAGAAGATCGGTTCTAGCTCTTTGTTTCATCTTTTCTTTTACCAAATTTATCACCTTTCTCAGTGCAGGTAGCATGTGACCTAAGAGGACAGAGAACATCCTCTTCTTCTAGAAGGCTTTCAGCTGCTGCATCCACATTTCTGTGAGTTATTGGTTCACAGCCAAAAAACTCCCACCGTCACGTTTGGACATTTTTTTCCCAAGTTACCAGAAACAGGAAAGCCCCTTATGGGAAGAATAATTTCTGCTGACAGGGCTCAAACTTCAGCATACTCCAGGCTTTCAGTAAGTCTTACACAAAACTCATATATCTGTTCAACTTCTGCCCCAGTTAAAAACAGCCTTTAACCCTGTTCAGCAGGCTCAGATATCATGTCCCAAAAAGAAAATTCGAGTTCCCTTATCAGGTAACTTTAACTGCTTCCTCGTGTAACAACACAGCAGGAATGTCAGTACTGAGGAAAATTACAAGCAATGCTCAGTACAGGTCACAGAGTGGACCCTCCAGAAACATAGTTTTAAAAACCAATGACTCCATGCATAAGACTATTGCCTTCATAAAATACATACAACGAGGTAACAACCATGTGTGCACAGCGCCCCCAAGGAAATTTCTATAGGAAACAGCAGATTTAGAGCCTTGGTTCAGGAGTGAGGTAAACCTGAGATTGAAGTCAACAACGTGACCCTAGTTAGCTGACTATCTTTCTCTAACACTCAATTCCCACATATTTAAAATAGACTCAGGAACTTCTCTGGTGGTTTAGTGGGTTTGATCCCTGATTGAGGAACTGAGATACCACATGCTGCAGGGCAACTAAGCCCACGCTCCACAACTAAAGAAAGGCCTCATGCTGCAACAGAGAGCCCGTGAACCACAGTGAAGACCCAGAGCATCCCAAATTAAAGAAAAAAAAAGACTAAAAATTAATAGCCATTAAAAAAGTAATTAAATAGACATAATGCTTTTGTAGATTTAAATGGAATAATGTACTAACCTCAACATAATACCAGATTTGCAGCATACATTCAGTAAATTATAAGTGCCTTTGCTTAAATAATTAAATCTTTTAAAAACTTTCCAATGATTTATTGATGGCTTATGAGTGATATAATCAATTAAATCAAGAAGAATACAGAAACACTTGGGGACATATTCTCTCAAAATTATAACCATGTTAATAACAGAATGCTGCCCTCTTACTTTCACCTGCAGACTCCTGGAACAAAGTTAACAAATTTTCTGAACTGTAATAAGATGACTAATGGGGGGAGTGGATAAAATAAGTTCATTTGAATCCTGTGTAATGATATGCAAATTAGTTATCTGAGCCTGGTAGCTTCATTGAAGCTTGATGTTACTGAAGAATATTATGAAACATGATTTGTAACCAGCCTTTTGGCCTCTGCTGTATAAGGTGGTCATGACTGTAATTAAAGTTAATCACAAGTTATACTGCAGAGCAGGAAATATTGTGATAGAGATGGACTGTGAGAGGAATGCCAGGATTTAATCACTGGATGCTAAAGGATCTATATCAGAGAACGGAGACAGCTAGCTTCAAAGCAAGTGAAAGTTAAGGGATTACATGAATCAAACTCCTAGAAGAAGAAATGTATAATGAATTTTGCTTATATGCATAAGTGGAGATTAAGCTGAATAGTATCCATCACAGTGGATAAAAAGTGGCATTATCTCAGAAAGAGATTTATACAAAATAAATACTCATCAAAATATCATGGTAGAAGAGGAAAACTAGACACGTCTAACAATCTAGAAATAACAAAATGATTAATGAATTCAGGTATAACCTCACCTGCCAAATTACTCAATCATAGACTGATGCTCTTAGAGACTTAGGTACATGACTAAGTACTTATGTTTAAATTTCAGATGAAAATCATAATTAGTTTTGCAGATACAGACCTTCCTCAGCTCACATTGGGGTTATATCCCAATAAACTCACTGTAAATTGAAAATATAAGTCAAAATGCATTTAATACACCTCACTTACTGAACATTAATAGCTTAGCCTAGCCTACCTCAAATGTACCCATAACAGTTACATTAGCCTATAGATGGGCAAAACCATCTCACACAATGTCCATTTTATAACAAAGTGCTGAATATTTTAAGTAATCTATTGAATACTGTACTCAAAGTGAAAAACAGAATGGCTATATGGGGAAAGAATGATTGTACTTGTATTGGTTGTTTACCGTAGTGATTGCATGGCTGACTGGGAACTGAGGCTCTCTGCCCCTGCCTAGCATCATGAGACAGGATTATACCACTTATTGCTAGTCCAGGAAAAGATCAAAATTTGAAGTACATTTCCTACTGAATGCATATCACTTTTGCAGCATCCTAAAGTCAAAAAATCTAAGTTGAGCCATCATAAGTCAGAGTCTGTCTGTACAATGATTATAATTCTACAAATAATTCATATCTAAGAAATTAAAAATATGTTAGTATATTCAGTATACCTTCTTTGAGTCAGGACTCAGAGTAATATTTTCTCCTTAATTATTTGTATTTCATATTTTTAATAAGCACATACTACTTGATTCATTCTAAGTCCTCCATCTAATGTAGTGGGAAATGTTCATTGTGGAACAATTGAATGCTTCTTTCTAGAGTATCAACCAGAGTTCTTCTGGGGTGGAAAAAAAATAATTCAACACAGAAAATATTCAATTTACAAAGAAAGATTAATTTGGCCATGTGGACCATCAAAATTGAATTAAACATTCATATGATACATCTGAAAGTTGTCTCAAATTATTTATACTAAATGATTAATTTTTTAAAGCTGTTTCATTTTTATATTCTTAAAAGAAAATCATAGAAATTCACTTAATATATATGAGACCAAAGTAAGATTCATAGAGCAAGTGTTATATTTTATTTGTAAATGAAATCAAATACTAGGAACAAAACATTACTATATGAAAAGATAACTGTTGAATTTTAATTAGACTGAGATGATATCTTTGGGTTATATTTAATGCTTCCAGGGATTGTTATCAGTCAATTAATTATGCTTATCCCCTGGTGATCAAATAGAAGATTTAACAGATGAATCTGATTACTCTCAAGTGAACTAGGCTAGGCTTTCCTCTGAAAAATTACATTTTTAAAAGTACATGAATTTCATGTGGTGTAAGAAGTTGGAACTTATTTCCCTTTTGCTGGTGATTGTAAGGAGGGGTAAGGAGGGGTGGGAAGGGACCTGGCAGGAACATGTAACTACAAATAGGCTGTCAGCTTGAATTACTACTATTCTGTATGAAAGTGAAAAGTGAAAGTGTCAGTTGCTCAGTTGTGTCTGACTCTTTGAGATCCCAAGGATTGCAGCCAGCCAGGCTCCTCTGTCCATGAATTCTCCAAGCAAAAATACTGGGGTGGGTAGCCATTCCCTTCTTCAGGGGATTTTCCTGACCTGGAGATCAAACTCAGATCTCCCACATTGCAGGTGGACTCTTTACCATTTGAGCCACCAGGGAAGCCACTATTCTGTATAGGTAAAGCAAAATATGAGGTACCTAAAGACAAGTTCTTGCAGAAAACAAAAATGTAACTCTACATAAATAAAGTAATGCAGTGCTCCTAACTCAGGATTCAGAAATGGAATACTGAGACCAAGAAGAAGTCACATTTATGACCACCACTAAAAAGTCTACAAACAATAAATGCTGGAGAAGGTGTGGGAAAAGGGAAGCCTCCTATACCATTGGTGGGAATATAAATTGGTGCAGTCACTATGGAAAACAGTATGGAGGTTCCCCAAAACCTAAAACTGGAGTTACTGTATGACCCAGCAATCCCATTCCTGGGCACATACCCAGATAAAACTATAATTTGAAAAGATACAAGCGCCCCTGTGTTCATAGTAGCACTATTTACAATAGCCAAGACATGGAAACAAACTGAATGTCCCTTGACAGATGAATGGATAAAGAAGATGTGGTGTATACTTATACAATGGAAAACTACTCAGTCATGAAAAAGAATGAAACAATGTCATTTACAGCAACATGGATGGAGCTAGAGATTACCAATACTAAGTGAAAGTATATTAGAAAGAGGAAGACAAATACCACATCATGTTACTTATACATGGAATCTAAAATACGACAAAAATAAACATATCTATGAAACAGACACAGAGAACAGACTTGCAGTTGTCAAGAGGGAGGAAGTAGGGAAGAAAAGGATTCGGAGTTTGAGATTAGTAGATGCAAACTAGTATATATAGGATGGATAAACAACAAGGTCCTACTGTATAGCACAGGGAACTATATTCAATAGCCTGTGATAAAGCCATAATGGAAAAAATATGAAAAAGAATAAGCATATATATATATATATATATATATATATGTCTATTGATATCAATCACTTTGCTATACACAAAAAAATAACACAACATTGTAAATCAACTATACTTCAATAAAATATTTTTAGTTTAATAAAAGAAGTCATGTTATAGTAAAAGAAACAGAGAGGAATCACAGAAAATTAATAATTTTAGGCTTTGGGGTTGATTTGTCTTTATTATTACAGAAAAGTTCAGGGGAAAATATATTCCTTTGGGACATTCATCTGGAGTGACTTTCCCAGAAGGATGGTATCTTTGTTAGTTATTCCAGCAGCTTCTGAGAATAGGGTAATGAAGGCTGCTTGCACTGATACAGACAGCCAATGACTCATAATTTGGGATCTGCCACTTACAAGCAATGAAAACTTGGACAAGTCATAGGAACAACCTGAGCCTGTTTCCCATTTGTATAACAGGTAAAAGGAATCGTGTCCTATAGGATTGCCATAATTAAATTAAATGCCATGTAGAAAACACTTAACACTGGATACTAGCTAAAGAGATTTTTAAAGTATATGCACATATGCTTAGTAATTCCAGGCAAGGAAATCCCAACACCATTTTGTATCTGTTACTGTATAACTGGGATAACACAGACGTCCTGACTGACCTATTGCAAAAGAATATTACATACTATCAGTCAGTCAGATGTGAATGAACATGCTTGGGAAATTAAAGGCTAGAAAAATATTTGTACTATATTATACATATGTAAATAATTTTATTGTTGAAAATTCTGATTGCAGATGTGGTCACCTTATTGGTGAGACTGCTAATATGTGACTTAACAGTCTCCCACAATACCTAACTTAGTAGAAAGCTGGCTTTTCTGTGACAGCTTCACTTTTATTTTTGTCCTGTTCCTTCTGCCTGCCAATGTTGAGCATGAGCTCTGCTTTCTAATACTGTTTCTGATTGTCCCTGTCACATTTCAGGGACCTGAAATATACCTTTGTTCTCCTCTAGTCTGCATTACTGTACTTGTTCAGTTCATTCATTGGAGAAGGAAATGGCAATCCACTCCAGTACTATTGCCTGGAAAATCCCATGGACAGAGGAGTCTATGGGGTCGCAAAGAGTTGGACACGATGGAGCGACTTCACTCACTCACTAACTAGGCATCTGTATAAGTTTTCTATTATCATGTGACAAATTACCACAAATTTACTGGCTTAAAACAACTTTCACTATTAACACACAGTTTTGTAGGTCAGAAGTTCAGGTGAGCTCAGCTGGGCTGTCTGCTTAGGGTTTTGCAAAATGGAAATCAAAGTGTCAGTCAGATATGTTCTCATCTGGAGTTCTGAGTCCTCCTTCGAGCATATTCCTATTACTGACAGAAAGCAATTCCTTGCAGTCATCCTAGCTGCCTTTCTGGCTGTTGGCTGGAGGTCAATCAGCTCCTAGGAGTCCTTGCATGAAGCCAGCTCTCCAGCACCTTAATTCTCTGACTTGAATGGATATCCACTCCAGTAGTCTTGCCTGGAGAATTCCATGGACAGAGGAGGCTAACAGGCTAAAGTCTAGGGGTCACAAAGAGTCTGACACAACTGGGAGACTAACACTTTCACTTTCACATTTTCCCTTCTGGATCATGGAGAAAATGTGGTGTTATCAGCTTGAGTGACTAGAGGAGGCCTGACCATCTCCATGAAAAAGAAATGCAAAAAAGCAAAATGGCTGTCTGAGGAAGCCTTACAAATAGCTGTGAAAAGAAGAGAAGCCAAAAGCAAAGGAGAAAAGGAAAGATATAAGCATCTGAATGCAGAGGTCCAACGAATAGCAAGGAGAGATAAGAAAGCCTTCCTCGGTGATCAATGCGAAGAAATAGAGGAAAACAAAAGAATGGGAAAGACTAGAGATCTCTTCAAGAAAATTAGGGATACCAAGGGAACATTTCATGCAAGATGGGCTCAATAAAGGACAGAAATGGTATGGACCTAACAGAAGCAGAAGATATTAAGAAGAGGTGGCAAGAATACATAGAAGAAATGCACAAAAAAGATCTTCACGACCCAGATAATCATGATGGTGTGATCACTCACCTAGAGGCAGACATCCTGGAATTTGAAGTCAAGTGGGCCTTAGGAAGCATCACTACGAACAAGGCTAGTGGAGGTAATGGAATTCCAATTGAGCTGTTTCAGATCCTGAAAGATGATGCTGTGAAAGTGCTGCACTCAATATGCCAGCAAGTTTGGAAAACTCAGCAGTGGCCACTGGACTGGAAAAGGTCAGTCTTCATTCCAATCCCAAAGAAAGGCAATACCAAAGAAGCCTCAAACTACTGCAAAATTGTACTCATCTCACATGCTAGTAAAGTAATGCTCAAAATTCTGTAAGCCAGGCTTCAGCAATACGTGAACCATGAACTTCCAGATGTCAAAGCTGGTTTTAGAAAAGGCAGAGGAACCAGAGATCAAATGGCCAACATCTGCTGGATCATGGAAAAAGCAAGAGAGTTGCAGAAAAACATCTATTTCTGCTTTATTGACAATGCCAAAGCCTTCAACTGTGTGGATCACAAGACACTGGAAAATTCTGAGAGAGATAGGAATACCAGACCACCTGACCTGCCTCTTAAGAAACCTGTATGCAGGTCAGGAAGCAACAGTCCGAAGTAGACATGGAACAGCAGACTGGTTCCAAATAGGAAAAAGAGTACATCAAGGCTTTATATTGTCACCCTGCCTATTTAACTTCTATGCAGAGTACATCATGAGAAATGCTGGGCTGGAAGAAGCACAAGCTGGAATCAAGATTGCTCGGAGAAATATCAATAACTTCGGATATGCAGATGACACCACCCCTATGGCAGAAAGTGAAGAGGAGCTAAAAAGCCTCTTGATGAAAGTGAAAGAGGAGAGTGAAAAAGTGGGCTTAAAGCTCAATATTCAGAAAACTAAGATCATGGCATCTGGTCCCATCACTTCATGGGAACTAGATGGAGAAACAGTGGAAACAGTGTCAGACTTTATTTTTGGGGGCTCCAAAATCACTGCAGATGGTGACTGCAGCCATGAAATTAAAAGACGTTTACTCCTTGGAAGGAAAGTTATGACCAACCTAGATAGCATATTGAAAATCAGAGACATTACTTTGCCAACAAAGGTCCATCTAGTCAAGGCTATGGTTTTTCCAGTGGTCAAATATGGATGTCAGAGTTGGACTGTGAAGAGCTGAGCGCTGAAGAATTGATGCTTTTGAACTGTGGTGTTGGAGAAGACTCCTGAGAGTCCCTTGGACTGCAAGGAGATCCAACTAGTCCATCCTAAAAGAATCAGTCCTGGGTGTTCTTTGGAAGGACTGATGCTAAAGCTGAAACTCCAGTACTTTGGCCACCTCATGCGAAGAGTTGACTCATTGGAAAAGACCCTGATGCTGGGAGGGATTGGGAGCAGGAGGAGAAGGGGACGACAGAGGATGAGATAGCTGGATGGCATCACTGACTCGATGGACATGAGTTTGAGTAAACTCCGGGAGTAGCTGATGGACAGGGAGGCCTGGCATGCTGCGGTTCATGGGGTCGCAAAGAGTCGGACATGACTGTGCATTGAACTGAAGTGCCCTGATAGTCTCCCTTTTGATCAACTCTATATCAACTGATTTTTAACCATAATGACCTTTGTGAAATCCCTTTTGCTCTATGAGGTAACAGAATAAAAACTGTGACTTCTCATCATAGTCACAGTTCCAGGCATGAAGTTGGGAAAAATTTGGGGATCATTTAGAACTCTCTCTACTACCCTCAGTACATGTTAGTTTCTTTGTCTTCCCCTGCGGCTATTTCCAAGAGAAGCAGTGCCCTGTGCTGATATTTTTCATCTAAATTTTATTCATGAAAATAACCACTCTCCACATAGTTTCTTTAAGATCTGGGAAATTAAGAGGTGGTATCCCAAAAATGCAGTCTGCAGAGTCAAGTGACAGAAATGCTAAAGCAACAAGGGCCACTCACAGAATGATATCAGAAATTCTGAAAAATCTATAAAATACCTGTTGTAGTCTCTCAGTTAAATCCACTCATAGGTGTTCACTCCTGAGCCGAAAGCTAAGTAAGCCAGTGTTACATGAGCAAAATATAAACTGTAAAGAAGATAAGGAGTCTAAACAACATAGACACTCCCTAAAAACCACCCTTATGTCTATTCATGGATGAAATTCATACTCAAATAAAACCATTCACCTCATATTGGGCTTCTCTGGTGGCTCAGATGATGAATCTGCTTGCAACGTGGCAAACCTGGGTTTGATCCCTGTGTCGGGAAGATCCCCTGAAGAAGGGAATGGATACCCACTCCAGTATTCTTGCCTGGAGAATTCTCATGGAAGAGGAGCCTGATGGGCTACAGTCCATGGGGTTTCAAAGAGTCAGACATGACTGAACGACTAACATGCACACACACATACCAGGACTCAAACATGCAAAATCCTGATTGTGACTTAAACCCACAGTCTTCTAGCTAAGATCACACACCTCATCTCAGGGCTTAATTAAGCTTAGGTTCTTGATGTCTCATCTCAGAAAGAATTCAGTGAGAGACAAAGTGATAGGTAAAAAGTGTGGGCCATCTCAGAAGGTGAGAATGGACTCAAAATGTGGTGTGGTTTTTTTATGGGCTGGGTAATGTCATAGGCTAATGAGTGGAAATACACATGAGTCTGAGCAAGCTCCAGGAGTTGGTGATGAACAGGGAAACCTGGCATGTTGCAGGCCATGGGTTGCAAAGAGTCGGACATGACTGAGTGTCTGAACTGAACTGACTGAACGAGTGGAAGGATTATTCCAACTATTTAGGGGAAGGGGCAGAGATTTCCAGGAATTGGGCCACTGCCCACTTTTTGGTCTTTGATGGTTGGCCTTGGAACTGTCATGGTGCCTGTAGGTGTGTCATTTAGCTTGTTGATGTGTTACAATGAGCTATAGAGAGGCTCAGAATCTAGTGGAAGTTGAACTCGCATGACATCTTAGACTAATCTGTTTATGTTGTGTCCTCAGGCTATGTCATTCTTTCAGAGTTTGTGCCCTGCCCTCTTCCTTTCTGTTTTATAAGTAATAATTGCTTTGGGATTCAGTTCAGTTCAGTTCAGTTCAGTCACTCAGTCGTGTCCGACTCCTTGCGACCCCATGAATCGCAGCACGCCAGGCCTCCCTGTTCATCACCATCTCTCAGAGTTCACTCAGACTCACGTCCATCGAGTCCGTGATGCCATCCAGCCATCTCATCCTCAGTCGTCCCCTTCTCCTCCTGCCCCCAATCCCTCCCAGCATCAGAGTCTTTTCCAATGAGTCAACTCTTCGCATGAGGTGGCCAAAGTACTGGAGTTTCAGCTTTAGCATCATTTCTTCCAAAGAAATCCCAGGACTGATCTCCTTCAGAATGGACTGGTTGGATCTCCTTGCAGTCCAAGGGACTCTCAAGAGTCTTCTCCAACACCACAGTTTAAAAGCATCAATTCTTCGGCGCTCAGCCTTCTTCACAGTCCAACTCTCACATCCATACATGACCACAGGAAAAACCATAGCCTTGACTAGACGGCTTTGGGATTAGTTGAAGTATTAACTCAAGTGTCAAAGATAGACTATTTAGTGGAATTAGGGATGCAGAGGTCCACTAAGTCAAGAGACCAAATTAAAATGCACTCATGTAACTATGAGAAATCAATAAAGGGAATAAGAACCCCTCTTCCAACCAAGGTGCTCTAAAGGTGGAAGGTCAGAACCACTGGTACTGGCTTTCTTGTTGGCTCAGTGGTAAAGAATCTGCCGGTCAATGCAGGAGACATGAGTTTGATCCCTGGTCCAGGAGGATCCCACATGCTGCGGAGCAACTAACCCTGTGTGTCACAACTACTAGGCCTGTGCTCTAGAGCCCAGAAACCACAACTACTGAGCCCATGTGCTGTAATTACTGCAGCCTGTGTGCCCTAGAGCCCTTTCTCCACAACAAGAGAAGCCAGCACAATGAGAGGCCCACAGACTGCAACTAGAAAGCAGCCCCACTCTCTGCCACTAGAGAAAAGAAGACCCAGGATGGCTTAAAATAAATAATAAATAAATAAATAATTTAACAAAAAATCACTGGTAGCCATCTTTCCTACCACATGGAGGAGGCTTAGGGTATGAAATTGATACGTGCTTTATATAGACTTTATTAATGCTGCTGCTGCTGCTGCTAAGTCACTTCAGTTGTGTCTGGCTCTGTGTGACCCCTTAGACAGCAGCCCACTAGGCACCCCTGTCCGTGGGATTCTCCAGGCAAGAACACTGGAGTGGGTTGCCATTTCCTTCTCCAATGCATGAAAGTGAAAAGTGAAAGTGAAGTCGCTCCGTCGTGTCTGACTCTTCGCGACCCCATGGACTGCAGCGCACCAGGCTCCTCCGTCCATGGGATTTTCCAGGCAAGAGTACTGGAGTGGGGTGCCATTGCCTTCTCCACTATTAATGCTACTCATCTTCATATTAAATCTGGGAATATAATTAGAAAATTTTTCTAATATCTTTTTATTAATACTGGGAATATCTTCAAATATCTGCTTTTTCTTCAGCTTCTATAGACTACTCTCCAGATAGTCACCAGATTATTGATTCAAACTATTGAAGCCTTTAAACTTACTACTGTGAACAGTCTTTTCATGGTGGTATAACTATTGGTTTATGTTTTGAACTTGTGCTTTATTCTTTGCTGTTATTAGAGAGTAAGTCATCTGGGCACATCTGATGGTTAGTTGCTTCCCTTATAGCTCAGTCGATAAAGAATCTGCCTGCAATGCAGGAGACCCAGGTTCAATTCCTGGGTTAGGAAGATCCCCTGGAGAAGGAAATGGCAACCCACTCCAGTGTTCTTGCCTGGAGAATCTCACGGACAGAGGAGCCTGACAAGCTACAGTCCGTGGGGTCACAAGCGTTGGATATGACTTAGCAACTAAACCACTACCACCAATCATTTAAGAATTCTTTAAAGATAATTCTTAAATTCTAAATCCTTCTAAATCCTTTTAAGAATATCTTTTCAGGGTGATGTCTTGTGGCAGGTAAAGCAGCCTTTCCTAGAAAAGGATGAGGTGCCTTTAGGTGATCCATCAGCTACCATAATAAATTTCTCCCACCTTTTGCCTTTATCTTTGGGCCTCCAAAACCACCGAGGTTACAGGACACAGCACCTGATAGGGATGTCCACTCAGGGCTGCCTTCCAGGTCAAGTGGTGGAAAGAAGCGATCTTGATTAAGTTTTCACGCTTGTGTTAAAGTAAAAACATGCAGTGTCCTTACCATTAGGCACCAGAAAGAGCTTTGTAATCTGAGGAACAGTCAGAAGGAACACAAGGGTATACTGTTCAACAAGATATATCCTCAGAAAAGCTCACACAGTAACAAAGGCCCAGGATGGATAAAAATAAATAATAAATAAATAAATTAGTTTTTTAAAAAATCACCGGTAGCCAAATTACTTCCTAACTCAGAACTGAGTTAGTTTCTGAACACAATCAGATAATGTCCCAACACTTCAGTGTTGGAACACAGAGAAGAAAGAAGCAAGCAGGAAACAGAGGAGCTGGCCAGCAACCAAGAGGATCTACTGGAATAAACAATGATTAGCAAGTGACGCTTACAGAGCATATTAGGTGATGGGGAGATTCTCTTTAGAAATATTATTAGTAAGGTCTTCATATTTAAAGTGATATTAGGATAGTTACAGATTACTGAGATTGAGAAAATTCCAAACTCTGATTAGGGACATGTCATAAAAATGACCTCCTGTAACAGACTGGTGTGTGGCAAGAACACCTAGGTGACCACAAAAGGATGGCAGAACTGGGCAACAGAAGCAGGGGGTTCAAAGTCAAAGATGACCATCCTCAAAGCCACACTTGACTCCAAGTCCTCGCTGCCTACTTACAGAGGAGTAATTTGTATTTCATACGAGGTATACTACAAGTCATGTGCAACTTGTTTTCAATTATGCTTATTAACCACATAATAAACACTACATGATTCACATTCTACAGCTAGTGTCTGTCATTTCTAAAAAGGCTCAGGAGATCTTGTCAAAGACAAATGACCTGGAAGGATTTTATCTGACTATTATTGGCAAAATTTTGTGCCTAGAGAGGTAAATAGATTCCTCCTGGAATGTTATCTCTACCTTACCCATTGTGTAGTTAAGCACAGCACAATATTCTTGATCAGCAGATCCTATAATTTATGTATTGAATTGGGCACCATCGTGTTGGTCTATGAAAGCACAATTGCAGAACTGAGTTATTGAAAATTACCTTTGGATCAGTTGGCCTCTGAGAGTACAACAGAAATTGGTTGAACAACTGCTGAAAATGGCTAGTAGGGAAAATAGGTGCTCCAAGGAATCCTACTTCCCAAAGGAAAACACTGCAAATAATTGCACTTCAGTATTTTCAGACCCCCCTTCAAAACTCAGAGAGGAAGAAATCTCAATGACATAAAAGTGCAGCAGTTTCCAGAATTCTGGTGAAGTAAGTAGCTGTTTTTCCCCTTTTCTGTTTGTCTATTTCTTTCCCCCTCAAACCTTAATAGGAGAAGGCAATGGCAACCCACACCAGTACTCTTGCCTGGAAAATCCCATGGACAGAGGATCCTGGTAGGCTGCAGTCCATGGGGTCACTAAGAGTCAGACACGACTTAGCAACTTCACTTTCACTTTTCACTTTCATGCATTGGAGAAGGAAATGGCAACCCACTCAGGGTTCTTGCTTGGAGAAACCCAGGGATGGCGGAGCCTGGTGGGCTGCCGTCTATGGGGTCGTACAGAGTCAGACACGACTGAAGAGACTTAGCAGCAGCAGCAGCAAATCTTAATTATAAAAAATGAGATCACAAGATACGTTCATATTAGAAAGTAAATCTAATAATATATCAAAAGAAAAATACATAATGTTATTCAGGAAATAATAGGATGGTTCATTATCATACAATAAATCAAGTAGGTGGACTAAATAAGAAAAAGCTTATTAACCTATAAAACATTAACCTAATTCCTGACTAAATGCACCCAATACTTTGCCTAACCTGTTGGTTCTTTTCTTAGATGAAAAGAAGTAGGAATGAAGAATCAAGTAATTAAAGACTGACTAGCTCTCTACACCCATCAATCTCCTTAGCAATTATGCAGCAGACCAAAGGGTAAGATAACATCTAGAGAAAGATCATAAAGAGTCAGACAGCCTGCATGCAATGGAAAATGATGGAGAATCTGTCAGTGATTAATTGAGATTACTTTCCCATTTTTCCCTTTAAAAAATGTCATGGCTGAGGAAAATCTTTGGAGTTTGTCTCAGGACATGAGTCCACCTTCTTCCCAGATTGCTGGCTCTTCTGATTAAAGCAACTTTCCTTTCCACCAAAACTTACCTCTTGATTATTGCCTTTTGAGCAGCAAGCAGCCAAACCTGAGTTCAGTAACAGCAAGAAAATGTAATCTCTAAAAGATGAGATAAAGACATATTTATAGTCTCCTATCCCTAGCATTTTACTAAACTGTGTAGTAAACTGAAACTACCAAGGAAAAAAATGCAATGAAATTCTAAATGTATCCTTGACAAGCTCTAGGTTAGTAATCTAGGTTTGGGTGAAAATAATCTACACTGTATTTAGATAACTTTCTTGTGGAACTAGTCAAAGATTTTTTAGGAGATGGAGGGATGCCAAATAAATTTTATAAGATGACATTCAGCATATATGAATATAATCATAAGCTTTTTCTTATTTAATCCACTTACTTGATTTATTGGATGATAGTGAACCATCCTTAGATTTCCTAAATAACCTTACATATGTTTCTTTTGATATATTACTAGATTTACTTTCTAATATGAAAATAAATTTTATTGGGATATTTGTATTTTTTTTTTTTTTTTTTATCCTTAAT
>SJYT01074452.1:72619-174386 GCA_006410635.1 Cephalophus harveyi | reverse complement strand
TTAATTTTAGGTTTTACCATTATCCCTTGTCTCTTCTAGATTTCTTTTGATTTATCTTTTTCTTTTTATTAACTTTAAAATGACTGCTAATTTTCTTATATTTTTCTTCTTTTATGTTTTAAGCTATATATTCCTTCTGAATGTAACTTTTGCTATATCTGTTTCTATGTATTTTTAAATTTCCTCTTTGTTTCATGAATGTTGAAGAATGCTAACCATTTTAGGAATTTAGAAATTTATATGTTTTAATTTGATTATTATCAAAGAATAAGACCTATACAATCTCTACTTTTTAAATATAAAGTGTTCTTTTCAAGGAAATACATTATATTCTTCTTAAATGGACATAAGAAAAGTGGGTAATATATATACAGTGGGCAAAGAGTGTTGCCTGCCATTTCAGTAAGTAAAGTATGTTGCAGCCAGTAAGCCACCAGCCATTTCAGCTGCCACAGTGATGCACCCTGAGGGTTTAGGATGAAGAAAACAGGATGGGCCCTAGATAAAGGTGCCCATCAAAGGAATAATTTCAGTGAGCCCAGACTCTTGCATCTTCCCATCATAGAAGAGCACTAAATTCCTTAACTTAAGGTATCTAATTTTCTTTAATTAACAGTGATTTTGGGATGTTCCAACTATCTTGTTTTTTGTGGTTTTTTTTTTTTGCAAAAACTTCTGTATTTTCTGGCTCTTCTCTTACCTCTTCAGAACTGTCCCTCTGTTATCTGTGAGATTATCTTTTGGACTTAAGTCTTCAATATGTCCACTGAATAAAACATAATTCTCAACTTTCAGGTTCTCTATTTTTTCTCAGTTGACAATGAGTATGTGTTTATGCATACACAAACATACACATGCTATATAGTTCATCAATGTTGCTTAGTTTTTCAATTTCCTTATTTGTTTTGACATTTAACCCTCAAGTAATTTTACTTAGTTTATCCTACAACTTGATTTTTTATCACTATCTCTTTACATTTTTACTATATCTTCCTCATACATACTTCCTTTGTTACTAGATGCACACTGGGTTATGACTGTTACATCAATAGCAATTGTGCCTATTATCATTTTAAAACATCTCAGTGCTTTTAAACTTATAGCTAAGCTTTTCTGATGGAATATTGACATTCTTGCCTTTTCTAATATTTACATTTGCCTTGTATCTCTTGATTAATCTCATTATTTTTTGAATTCTTTATCACTTGGTCTTACAGGGGAGCAGAATTTGCTATTCCAAATCTTGTCTCTTTGGCATACTGATTATCTTAGACTGAGTATTTTTAAGAAACTGCATACATAGGAGAAACTTTGAGCACTGAGTAGAAGTTACCTGTAGGGAAATTTACTTGTATAAGGGAAATCTCCATTTGTAGGGTGTCTCCCTGCTACACTATGAAGAGGGAGATGACCTTATCTCTAGAGACTATTATCGATGGAGAAGGCGATGACTTAAATTTGCTTAAAGATCTTATCCTTGGTTTACTGTACTTTTCTCTGTAACTTCCTATAAGTGACAACCCATTCCCAACATCATTTTCTGTCTTAGTTCTCCCATGCATTGTCATTAAGGCAATGACTTAAATTTGCTTAAAGATCTTACCTTGGTTTACTGTACTTTTCTCTGTAACTTCCTATAACTGACAACCCATTCCCAATATCATTTTCTGTCTTAGTTCTCCCATGCATCTGTTAGATGAACCACTGACCAAAACCACCTGCCCTGGCCAGAGATGATAGTAACCCCTGGCAGGAGTTATCTTACAACAGGAGGTCTGATAGGGAACTTGGAACTAACAAGCTACCACCCACTGGAAGAATTCAGGAAAGGGCAAAAGGAAAGAGGAGAAACTAGTTCATATATCCGATCAAACTCCAGAATCCTCTCTAGAATACCCCTCAGCTAAGTGATGCACGTGCCACCAGGAAGGACCCTGAGTCAGAAAGACTGGCCAGAGATACCCAGGAACTAACCTCTTTACCATAAAACCCAAGACCGCAGAAGTTCTCCTGGGTTCCCTTACCCTGCTGCTCTCTGCCCTGGCACCACTTCCCAATAGTCTCTTGCTTTGTCAGCACATGTGTCTCCTCAGAAAACTCATTTCCAAGTGTTAGACAAGAGCCCCTTCCTAGGTCCTGGAAAGGGTTCCCCTTCCTGCAACATATACATGTTATTAGACTTTGTTTGTCTTTCTTCTATTAATCTGTTTTGTGTCAATTAAATTATTAAGGCAGTCAAAGAACTAGAATGAAGAAAACTTTCCTTCCCTACAACCTGAACCAAGTTTCCTGTGAACAACAAGTCTCCTGAGTTTGTTTTTTAAACTAATACGACAGCCTTTGTCTTTTTATGGAAGAATTTAGTCAGAGAAATCAGTTTTCAAGATGAACCAGGGCACAGGCGGGAGACTTCCTTTGCATATTTAAGTAGACTGTGTTCCAAAAATATAGAAATTGTTGAGGCTGGAGAATCACCTTCTTATATAAAAAGGTGCTTCTATAGGGAATGCTCCATGAATTTCAATTGCTTTGCAGACTGTCTTAGAGTCACCATGATTCCCTGGTAACACTTCTCATCAAAGACTGTTCTATGGGGAAGAAATTAAAAGCTGAACAGTCTAAGAAGCTGAGACAAGAAGCAGAAGAAAAAAGTAACTGAGGGATCAGATAATATAAGTCACCACTGAGCCAATTAAGGAGAAAGGGATGTAGCAGGCTGTCCCAGACAAAACCTATTGGAGGTCAAGTGTAGACAACTAGTCCAAGTTCTTGCACAGCTAATGTATCCCCGAGTGTGAAGCGAGGGACATGAAGAGAGGCAGCCTCCTACCATGCACTTGCCAGTTAACAAGGCAGGAACTTTGCAGGCTGCAAAAGTAACAGGTGATGCCAAGAACAGAGGTTGATCCTGGTTGTGTGAGGCCTTTCTGAAGCTTCAACTATGTGGAGAAGGGGGATTCTTTAAGCAAAAGAACACAAAATTAGGTACAAATGAATATTTATTGAGATAAGAAAAGGAATAATAAGAAATGACTGGGTTCTAAGAGATCCAGATCTTTCCTCTTAGGTCTTTTTGGGAAAGTAGCCAGAAATTCTTCTGTAGATGCTGCCTGGTGATATTCAAGTGTTCCTTCTTCAGGTAGGACACTTACAACTCTCAGCCCTGGCTGGGACTATGTAAGGGAGAGACCCAAACTTAAGCTCAACTAGTCTACTGGTAAATCGACCTCTAGCCAAAGCGTTGACTTCTATAAGAAATAAAGGATGTATCCATTCAACACAGACTAACCCAGGCAGCCAGGCCCAGAGATATATGAGGCAATCCTAATACAAAGGGCTACTAACAGGATGTAAATTTAATTTACCCATGCAAAAGTTCAAGTGATTTGAGGACTCAGGTGTCAGTGCACAATTACTGAATTTTTAATGTTGGTTAAGGCACACCCTATTGATCAGCGAAACACCTTAGAAGAAGCTGAATTCCTGGGGGAGATACATTGGGGAGCAAGATTTTGTAAATGCTGAGCATTTGGCAGCACCACTCACTTCCCCCCACCCTAAAAAAAATGGGACTAAAGTGGGAGGAGCTGAATTAAAAGACAATTTGGTGGATGTACAGTAGAGCAACTTGTACAAGTAAACTTAAGTAACTATGTATATTTTTTAAATTTGTATTTTATATTCAGTTCAGTTAGTCGCTCGGTCGTGTCCGACTTTTTGCGACCCCATGAATCGCAGCACGCCAGGCTTCCCTGTCCATCACCAACTCCCAGAGTTCACTCAGACTCATGTCCATCGAGTCAGTGATGTCATCCAGCCATCTCATCCTCGGTCATCCCCTTCTCCTCCTGCCCCCAATCCTTCCCAGCATCAGAGTCTTTTCCAATGAGTCAACTCTTCCCATGAGGTGGCCAAAGTACTGGAGTTTCAGCTTTAGCATCATTCCTTCCAAAGAAATCCCAGGGCTGATCTCCTTCAGAATGGACTGGTTAGATCTCCTTGCAGTCCAAGGGACTCTCAAGAGTCTTCTCCAACACCACAGTTCAAAATACATAGTAAATAATTGGACCATAAAAAAAGCTGAGCACTGAAGAATTGATGCTTTTGAACTGTGGTGCTGGAGAAGATGCTTGAGAGTCCCTTAGACTGCAGGAGATCAAACCAGTCAATCCTAAAGGAAGTCAGTCCTGAATATTCATGGGAAGGACTGACGCTGAAGCTGAAACTCCAACACTTTGGCCATCTGATGTGAAGAACTAACTTATTGGAAAAGACCCTGATGATGCTGGGAAAGATTGAAAGCAAGAAGAGAAGGGGACAACAGAGGATGAGATGGTTGTATGGCATCACTGACTCAATGAACCTGAGTTTGAGTAAGCTCTGGGAATTGGTGATGGACAGGGGAAGCCTGGCATGCTGCGGTCCATGGGGTCACAAAGAGTCGGACACAACTGAGCCACTGAACTGAACTGATAGTAGATTAACAATGTAGTGTTAGTTTCAAGTGTACAGCAAAGTGATTCAGTTATGCATATATATATGTCTATTATTTTTCAAATTCTTTTCCCATTTAGGTGAAGTAACCAGATACATGGGCTTCCCTGGTGGCTCAGACGATAAAGCGTCTATCTGCAATGCAGGAGACCCAGGTTCGATCCCTGGTTTGGGAAGGTCTCCTAGAGAAGGAAATGGCAGCCCACTCCAGTATTCTTGCCTGGAAAATCCCATGGACAGCGGAGCTGGGTAGGCTACCTTCTATGGGGTCACAAAGAGTCAGACATGACTAAGCAACTTCACTTTTACTTTCAAGCAGATACATATTTTAAAATTTTTAGTTAATTAGCTATAAATTGAGTATCAAAGTTCATAAGGAGACAGGGTGAATGACTGCAAGCCCCAGAGGAATGGACTAGCCAACAACCTCCTACCAATGAGGCTGGTATAAGGAGCATGGTCCATTTGGGAAATCATAACAAGTTCTCCAAAGTTCAGTGTTCAAGAGGATAATGTGAAGTCATCTTAAGGAAGCTAATTCAGTGAAATTTCTTATTCTGAAAGAGGTGGAGGAGTCAAAAATTTTGATGGATTTAATCTGGATTTAAGGCCATGAAACCAAACTTGGAATTTTCTGGTAAGGCAAACAATATTCCCCACTCTTCAGGCTTGTCAGTCCTGCTGCTAAGAGCCCAGTACTTGTCAACCCCTTCCTCTAGTCAGTGGAGAGATTAGACCTGCAAATGTGTCCTGGATTAGCTCAGGGATGGGGTGAGTTTGAATGTGGTTATATATTAAGACCTTAACCTCTTCTTGGGTAGTGGTATAAATAATGGGATTTCCCAGTGACTCATTAGTAAAGAATCCACCTGCAATGCAGGAGACTCAGGTTCAAGCTCTGGGTCAGGGAGATCCCCTGGAGAAGGAAATGGCAACCTACTCCAGTATTCTTGCCTGGAGAATCCCATGGATGGAGGAGCCTGGTGGGCTACAAAGGACCACAAAACAGTTGGCCAAGTTGAAGGGAGTTAGTACACACAAATGATGTCAGTTGTATTGGCAGGACCCAGAATTAGGCACCTTCACTTAAGTTCATATCCTGTGTATCTGGCATGAGTCCTTTGGAAGCTTATCATATGTATGCATAATCTCTTCCACACATGCCTAATCTATATATAAATAAGGCTCTCCCTCCACTGGATTTACAGCAGATCATCCACTAGGATAATCTTGAATCTTTTTGGGCAAGGAATTGACAACTCATTGAGTCTGCCAGAACCTTCTTTCTATAGAGATATCTCATGTCCTTCAGTTTTATCTTTGTCCTGGTTCATACTCAATGGACTCCGTGTTTCAAAGAGACCACTATACCTCTTGAGAGAAGAGTTTAAAAATTTGCAAATACCTGTTGAGCCCTGTTATTATACCAGCAATACTCTCTCTCAAAGCAAATATTTTTTAGTTAGGTCACATGGTTTGCAGCCACTTGTACAGAAACAGACTTACTAACATTTTATAAAGGAAGCATCAGGTACAGGTAACTTAAAGCAATTGAAAGAATATTATGTTTTAGGTTCAACATAATACTCCCAGATAAAATCCTCAGCATAACCTCTTATGTTTCCCACTGAAATGGGATGGTCAATGATAAATGGACTAACGTTTAAGAGAATCTGAGGGAGTGGAGATAATGATGCCCTCATTTTACTGTATCCCAAATTCAATTTGACTTTGGTCTTAGGGACTTAACTAAGTCTGACGAGTATAAATCATTCTATCAGCACTTTTGTATGTGGGTTTTTTGGGAATAGAGCATCTAATAAATCTTTGATTAGTTTTTGTGACAAATTGACATTAATCATAAACTTTCTGTGTAAGAAGCTCAGGTTAACAAAACTTGCCTTTGATTTAACATTTACTTAGTGGAGAATGTAAAACGAAAATGTTAAGGCAAAACTGTATTCTAAAACATGGTTCACCATACACATTTCCTTGAAAATAAAAAATTTGTTTACTCATGTGATATAGTTGTAGTACCTTTAATTGGTGACTTTCTGTAAGTTTTTCTTTTTATTTATGGGACACAGCTACCAAATTGTAGTTATAGAGAATATTTGGGATTAATACAGCGTTCACCACATTTGTAAATGTGGAGGAAATATTTACTGGGATGAAAGACCTAATCCCAGACTCTTAAATAAAGATGAAGTGAAGTCGCTCAGTCGTGTCCGACTCTTTGCGACCCCATGGACTATAACCTACCAGGCTTCTCTGTCCATGGAATTTTCCAAGCAAGAGTACTGGAGGGGGTTGCCATTTCCTTCTCCAGGGAATCTAAGCACAGGAATGTCAAACTAGTGCCAAAAGGATTTAAGAGTAGAATATAAAACTACATTCAATTCTAACTGTAACTGTCAACCTAACTGTAAGTTATATTGTTAACAGTATAATAAATGCAGTTTATTCAGTGTTTACTATTCTTCAGGTAGTTTTAAACATTTTGCATGAACTAATCATGGAAATTTTATAACAATCCTATAAGGTAGGTACTATTATTAACTCTATTTTCCAATAACACTTTAAATATAAAATTAATAGGCAAAGCCAATTTAGTTTCAACTGTACTTTGAATCTCAGGGGTAAATATTACATTTTGAGGATAGTATTTTTCAAAATTATTTGTGATAAACTACATTATTGATTTAACTGATTATTTTTATAATCACTGCTATGAAAAGATATCAAGTGAAGTAGACATTGAGATATTTTCCTGTGTTTGCTTTTGTCATGGATACTTGTAAAAGAAAATAAATTGACAATTTTATAAGTTTGCCATGACATTTTAAATTGTCTCACTTTTGCCTGGAAATTTATTTTAACAATTTAAGTAATGTATCAGATATGATGTGTATATGAATGTGATGATCAAAATTTATACATGCTCGGGCAGTACTGATATAGACAGAGTACTGTTCTAAATTAATGAAGTGGGTGTAGGATCTAATACTCATTTATGCCCAATGGATGCATCAGAGGAAAAAAAATGTATCTCCAAGCCAAATATGTACACCAACATCCACATATTTCAATGCACACTATATCCAAACTCTGATTATAGGGACATTTTTTAAAGAACATTTTCTCCTCCATTAATTATGTCAATTGCTTCCCCAGCAATTTACACTCATGAACCTTGGTTTCCAAGACATTTTATAATGACAACATAAATGAATGAACAGAGACTTTTCAGCCTTCCCTTTATATGAAAATGGTTAAGGGCACCTTTTAAGTGTTCCCATTGTTCTATCACTGTGTACTTCCACTGAGAATAATTGCATTACCTTTGCCTACTCTAAGATATCCTTGAAAATAAAAGCCAAGGTTTTATCTCAGAGGTAAATGTTCTGCAAACCAGAGACAGTCAGTGCTGTACTTCCTAACTCCCTTGCTGAAGCCCATGACCTTCACTGTCATCAGTCTTGGAGAACAGCTTTCAGGCAGTTCCATTTTGGTGACTGAAAGTGAAATGTTTTGTTCAAACCACCACAAACAAGTCACAGAGCAACTCTATTTACATGTTAATAGAATAGCAGAACAGAGATGCTTACAGCAACCAGAAGTTACCATCAAGATCCCTCACAGAGATTGTATAACTTTAGGTGGTATTTTACAGATGGCTCTTAAAATAACCAAAAGATGCCCTATTTTAACCTTACCTAATTAACTTATATAATGTGGATACAAGAATATTACACATCAGCCCTGCTCCCTGGTCCTGGGCCAGAATTCTTTCACAGTCAGGACATTCTTCCCTTGGAATGAGGTAGAAGATGATGGATGTGATATAAATTACCACTCTCAGGCCATAAATTACTTAGGTTGGGTCCCTGCCAAGGCTCTTATCCAAGGAAACTCCAGTGGGTCAGACTGAGTATCAAGATACCCTTCAAAGAGAAAGGATATGCAAATTTTAGCAATCTTATCTATAACCATAATTCATTCCTTTCATGAATTCATTTTCACATTTCACATTTTCCATTAGAACAGAGCCACTTCCCCACAGGACCATCTCACCCAAAATAATGCATAAGATGTAAGGACTTATCTCTCATCGACTAATTCATCCCTTGAACCTCCTTGGAGAACTAAGAGAGGGTGGTTTCCTCATTATTCTCCTAATTGCATTATCTAATTTGGACAGATACAGTTTAATACTGAGGATCAAGGCATTCTTTGGCCTTTATCAGTTCTAAGTTATCTCTGATTTATTTAAATAAAACAATACATTAAGTCTCTAGTTAAACATGCCATATTAAAAACCTTGCTTATCACCTTTCTCTCCCAAGAACACATTAAATGATATTACAGGAATGAAAATAAAGTTTTAAGTTAATACAGACAAATATAGGAGAGAAAAAAAGAGATAGTAGCCATATAATACTTTTATGGGGATGATACAGAGAGAAATAACTGATTTATTAAGGCAGAAGGAACTCAACCAAGGCACCTGTAGGGAGAAATGCTAATGATAAGTGAGAATATGCACCCCTGGCCATTGTGCCTAGGACTTGGAGACACAAAGTTCTTCAGTGGGCAAGGATCAAACTGGTTAAATATAAATATAAATATATAGGAAGCAATTAGAATCCATGATCCTCCCTCTTACTTCTGAAAACCAATTGTACCCCATTCTTAGACAGGGGGATCAAATTTTTACTTTCTGGAGAAATTGACCTAGAGAGGTTTTGGAAACCAACATCAAAGAGGCAGGAACAAACTCCCTTATTTTAAAAAAAAAAAAGAGAGAGAGAGACTATAACTATATAAAAGTTTGCAGGGCCACTGCATGATGCATAGTAGAATTACAGGATGTCTTCCCACTAAATGGTGGGGCCTTCAACTACTCTCATCCACCCAGCTCACCTAAGACCAGAATATTTTACCACCACTTTCTCTCCATGCCTGAAGAGAAGAGTGGAAGGTTTAAAAGATTTTCACATATTTATGCTTGAAAGTCCGCCAGATGAACCAGCTAGCTCAACTACTAATCACTCTATAATATTAATAAAACAATGTGAGGTAGGGGCCCAACTTTATTCTTTTGTATGTGGATAACCAGCTGCCAAACCCCATTTGTTGAAAAGACTCATAAGGCTTTTTGTTTCTCTTTATCTCCCTACTGCTTGGTTCTGGAGGCATATTCAGCTGTGGCAGTGCATGACAAAAAGAGAAACTAAAGCTCTAGGCTTTCGGCCATCAGACCTAGAAAAGGGCCCTTTGGGAATGAGAGACTGTCAAAGATATTGAGGAGAGGGCTCAATGTGTATGAATCTGACATCAAATACCAAAGCTTTGGTAACCCCAAATCACAGAGCAGAAATCTGTGTAGTTTCCAAAGTGGGCAACCAAAGCAGGTCTAAAGAATAGAGCAAAGTGAGAAATGAATTGAGTTGGATCCACAGACCACAAGGCATGGGTTAGAACTTGTGGTCTGAAGTTAATTTTATTGTCTGCTAAAATAAAGGAAAATATACATGATTTCTCTAGGATTTAAATAAGATGAAAGAATCTATTAATATAATATTCAGAATCTCCAGGATATAATATAAAATTACTTGCTATATGAAGAATGAAGAAAATCTCAATTATGAATGAAGAAAATCTCAACAACTCACAAAGTAAGAGACAAGCAACAGACACCAATCCAAAGGTGACACAAATGTTGGAATTATGATACAAAGACTTTCAAAGCAGCCACGATAACCATGCTCTGAGACCTAAGCAGCAACCCTGAAAGGATGGATCTTCTCAGCATGGAAATATAAGGTATAAAATGAATAAAATGGAAATTTTAGAACTGAAAAACACAAAAACTAAAATGTAAAATACAGCCGATGTACCCAACAGCAGAATACAGATGGCTAAAGAGTCAGTGAACTTAAACCTAGGTAAACAGAAATGATTCAATTTGCACCACAAAGGAAAAAAAAAAATTGAAATAAAATGATCATACCCTCTCCCATGGAAGTGTGTAAAACTGCTAAAAGGTTTAAATTTCATGTCACTAAAACCTCAGAAGGGGAAAACAAGGAGGGTAGTTTAGAAAAAAAAAACTAAAGAAGTAATACATGGAAACTTTGAAAAATATATAAACTTACAGGTTCATAAAGCTTAGTAAAACCCAAACATGATAAACTCAAAGAAGTTCATGCCCAGACATGCCATAATCAAATTGATGAAAACCAAATTCTACCACCCCTTCCACATGCATGAAAGCAGTCAGAGGAAAAAAAGCATATTATATATAGGGAATATATAATTGCAATGACAATCATCAGAAATCAAGAAGGCCATTAAGCAGTAGGACAACACTTTTAGAGAGTCTACTAAAAATAGCTATCAACCTTGAATTCTATATCCAGTGAAAATATCCTTTAAGAATGAAGGTGAAATAAAGATGTTCTCAGAAAAATAAAAACAGAGAATTCATCATTGGTACACCTGCTCTAGAACAAATGAAAGTATTTGAAATTGATCAAAATTGAAAGCACAGCATATAAAAATGTGTGGAATTTTAAAGTAAAATATATAGCATTAAATGCTTATATTAGTAAATAAGAAAGGTCTCAAATCAATCACCCAACCTTCCATCCACAGAAATCAGAGAAAAAGAAGAGCAAAATGATCCCAAAGCAAGCAGAAAGGAGGGAATAGTAAGAGCAGATCAATGACACTAAGCACAGAAAAAATAGGAAAAAAAAATCTATAAACATAAGAGCTCACTTTAAAAAAAAAAACAAAACACAGTTATATTGACCAATCTCCAGTAAAATTGACAGGAAAAAAATGATGTTCAAATGACCAGTTTGAGAAGCAAAATGGGAGCTACCACTACACACCACACAAGCTTTCAAAAGAGAGTAAGGTATTAGTACAAACAACTCTATGCACACGATGTTGACAACTTTGATGAAATGGGCCAATTCCTCAAAAGTTACAATCTATCAAAACTCTTCAAGGTGAAACAGAAAAAAGACCAAAACTCTGGAAGGGGCAGATATTTCAAACAGACAAAGCTGAAGCAAATAAACCAATTTATTGTGCTTGTTGAAGGTACTGTGCACATGAAGTATTTAAGATGAACAAAACTTTTCCTAACCAGGGAACCAAGTTATTTAGTACGGAGCTTGAAAGGAAGGCTTCACAACTTTGGAATCATTGGAGATAACTTTAAATTTTAGATTTTTGGCTTGTGTAAATACAGCATTCCCTGAAATTAGAAAGATATTCTAATTATATATAATCTAGTATCTGGGCTTCCCTGGTAGCTCAGATGGTAAAGAGTCTGCCTGCAATTCAAGAGACCCAGGTTCAATCCCTGGGTTGGGAAGATCCCCTGGAGAAGGGAATGGCAACCCATTCCAGTATTCTTGCCTGGAGAATTCTATGGACAAAGGAGCCTGGTGGGCTACAGTCCATAGGGTTGAAAAAAGTTGGACATGACTGAGCAACTGACATGGTATTATTATATATAAGAATAGTAATATCTAATATTAAAATTAGATATTAATATTAATATATAGACAATAAGAATATAGAACTGATATTATTAATATCAATATATTGTATAATATCTAATGTATACATTAGATTATATAATTAGAATGTCTTTCTAACCCATGACATGTGGGCAAACCCAAGGGATCTAAACCTCTGCTCAGAGACATGCTTGGTACTTGAATGGGATAGATGAGAAGTTCCTGCCAACCCATCACACTGCTATACTGATGCATCCTGAGATATCACAGGACACTCTCAACCCTAATCCTCCCCACATGCATATCCCAGTCTCCACAGGGGAAGAGGATTCTGGAGGGACATGAGCCTTCTCCCCCCAGTTCAACCTGATCATCACTCTAGGTGGAAGATGGCAGAGGTCTAGGGCAGAGCTGGGGTAAGGGAGGCCAAGCAAAGCCTGTGGCATCAGGGGTTGATAGCAGGGGGCAATCGTCTATCCTAGGGAGGTAAGGAGGCTGCATGAGCCAAGTCCACGTGTGGAGCCAAGGCTCCAAGCTCTCCCTCTATATGTGCTCCATTGTCCCATTGGACTTTAATCCTAAATCGTAAATTCAAAGATAAAATAATTACAAATTTCAATATGTCAACCATAGAACATTAGCCCCCAGTCATGGGACCCTTCTGAACAGGGAGCCTTAATGCAGTTGCACAAGTGGCACATCCTAAGTGCAAATGCAGAAAGTTTCCATAATACAGGAGATGTTGGGTAAGTAAAACAGCAATGGGCTGAGGGATGAGCAGGCCTTTGATCTACTGTTGGTTTGACTGCTATTTTGTTACATGTCACTATATTTCTTTGAGCCTCAGTTTGCACATCTATAAAATAAGAAACTTCACAAGGTCTACTGTACTAAGTATGAATCTCTAGAAGTGAGACCACAGAATATGTATCATTATGCAGGTCTCTAGGCTTTTGCTATCCAAAGTATGGTGCACAGAAACAACGTGAGTATTACCTGAGAATGTGTTACAAATGCAGAATATCAGGCCTTACTCCAGATCTGCTGAATCAGAATACTTATTTTTATCAAGATCCACAGGTAGCAGGAACATTGAAGTTTGAAAGCGTTACTGTAGATGATTTCACAATAGGCCAAGTAATAGGAACCACCAACGCAGAGTACCACAAAGGCCTCATTCAGCAACCAACATTACAACTTTATGCAACAGCTAAATGCCAACAGTGGTTAATGCACATGTTAGAAAATTTGGTAAATTCATTAAGCAAGGACTTGCTTTCACTTATGTTTTAAGTAAAAAATGTGCATTTAAACGGTTTCATTCCATCTTCATTCTGTTCTCATTTCATGTTTCTTAGTCATAGCCTGTTCATAAAATAATTGATTTAATTTTCCACTATGTTTAGGAAAAAGAGGAAGAGTTCTTACATTAGTATTTTCACCAACCAGTCTCTGAAACTTAAATATATAGCTTCCCTTAAAGTAGACTTGTTTATTAAAACACTTATTACTAATGATGATTTTATGATAGCTTTTTCCTAACTTCAGCTTTATTTTCTCTTTAGCTTCAACATCTATATCACATTTCTAAAAGCAAAGGGATTGAGTTAGATGAAATTTATCCTGAAATTTCATCCTGTATTGTTAGGGAAAGCACACAGACTGAAACCGCCACCCTGGCCAGGTACCACAGTAACCATTTGTGTGAGTTATTTTATGACAGGAGGTCATGGTAAGGAACACAGAACTAATAAGCCACCACTCACCAGAAGAGTCTGGGAAAGGTCAAAAGGCGACACCACGTGTCCAACCACCTCCCAGAATCCTTGCTGGCATCCATCTTGGCTGAGGAACGCATACACCGCCAGGAAGGACTCTGAGTCAGAATGATTAGCCAAAGACAACTCAGAAACTAATCCCATTCCATAAAACCCAACACCATGAGCCATGTGGCAGAGCGGTTCTCCTGGGTTCTCTTACCCTCCTGGTTCCTCCTGGGCGTCCTTTCCAATAAAACCTCTTGCTTTGTCAGCATGTGTGTCTCCTCGGACAACTCATTGCTGAGTGTTAGCCAAGAGTGCACTTTTGAGCCCTGGAAGGGGTCCCCCTCCCTGCAACAGTATCACTCTTTAGGTAAGTATGCCAATTTCCACAGAAACTAGAGATAAGTCTTTGATCAATTTCCCATATTCTGTGTCTCGTACTCAACAGTCTCTTCAGACTGCCGGTGAGTACTGACTACAGGAATCTACACATTCTCCCTGGCAGAGCCTGCACTGTATATGTTTCAACATGAAAACCATCAGGAAGTAATTTTTTCTCTCAAATAATTTATGTTGATATACATTGATAAAAGGCATAAGGTGATGACTTTTCAGGCAGCTCAGTTCCAGAGTCTTAATTCTTTAATTCTGAAGCTTCTTGGGGCCTAGCACATTTCTTATGATAGATGTAAAGGGAAGGGCATAGAACAGTTTAGTTAGTAGCATCCTGAGTTATTGGCCCAGATTCCAGGGAGAACATTGGTGGGCTAGCTTATAGTGAAGTGGGTTTTTGCTCTTCCTTGGTCCATTTCTCAAGCATTTGCTGAGAGGATTTCAGACTGGCCTTGTAGCTAACTTAGACCAGAATTCTTTTGAAAATTTGAGAGTATGTCAAATGGATTGAACTGACATGTTTTGCACTTACTTTCTCTTTCTTTACCTCAATTCCTGAGTACAGAGGAGTAGTAGGTGAAGATTAGAGAGAGGGTTAGAAAGATCCTCAACCACTGCTTTCTGAGATGAATGAAAAGAGTGCTGACCTATGAACAGGTAATGAATGATTGGTTATTTCAAGTTATGGGAACCATTTCTGTTCCTGCTACTACAAATTACAAGTGTGAGCAGAACTATCCTTATACCCAACATCAGGGGCCTCTACCCCTCCTCACCCCTCCTCTGATTGTGCCCCTCCTTGTGGATTAAGAAATCCACAGGAGCAAATGCATGTAGCTAATACAGAGTGCACACCCCCAGACCCCCTACTTCTAGACCAGACTTTGGATATGAGGTAAATTAAAATTTCCACCCAGACTGTCCCGCACACACTTGCAGAGCCTGTGTGGGTCTGCTTTTTTGAGGTGGACCTCAGGGCACATGTGTGTATCTCCAGGCCAAAGGGAAGCCAGCTGTTGTGAGGGAGGTGTTGGATAGGGTGTGGCTACAGGGCCTGGAGTATCTACACAGTTATGCGTAAGGCCCTTCAGGGCACAAGACATAACCTAGTGTGTGAAGAGAAGGGACTGGGATATGAGTCACATCTTGGATATACAAGGAGACCAAGAGTTCTCAAATCAAAGCTGGCCTTGTTCATCACTACCATTTTTCCAGATTCCGTAAATAGGCATTAGTATATGATGTTTTTTTTTTTTTTCTCTAACTTATTTCACTCTCTGTATAATAGGCCCTAGGTTTGTCCACCTCAGTTCCACTGACTCAAATTCATTCCTTTTCATGGCCATGTAATATTCCATTGTATATCTGTACCCCAACTTCTTTATCCATTCATCTGTCAATGGGAATAGAGATGCAATATAGAGAACAGACTTGCAGACACAGTGGGGGAAGGAGAGGGTGGGATGAATTCAGAGAGTCTCACTGAAACGCACACATTACCATGTGTAAAACGTATAGCTAGTGGGAAGTTGCTGTATGACACAAGAACCTGGGTTGGGTGCTCTGTGTTGACCTAGAGGGGTGGGATTGGGGGTGGGGTTGGAGGAAAACTCAAGAGGGAGGAGATACATGTACACTTAAGGATGATTCATGTTGTTGTACAACAGAAACTCATGCAACATTGTAAAGTAATTATCCTCCAATTAAATTAAAAAAAAAAACTGGCTTGATAAAGGTAGATTTCTCAGGATTCAAGGATAAAAATATAGTTTAACAGTTTGCTAGCTTGATTTAAAACTTTTAAAGACTTAGATTTATGGACCTACATTGATATCTGTGTCCTAAGACCCACAAACATTAAAACCAGGCATGATGATGAGACATATTTGCCAAAAGGCACATATTTTCATAAGTCCAGGCTTACACTAAAGCTAAAGCACAAGGAACATGAAAACATTGCCCCTCTTTGAATTTCAGCCCTGCAGCTTATTAGCTGAGTGACTCTGCTCTTGTTCTTAAACCTCTCTAAATCTGTTGCCTCATTTCTAAAATGAAAATAGTAATGCTGAGTACAGCAGATTTTATTTTGAATGACAGATAAATCAGTAAGAGGTTTTAAATATAAAAATACATACAGGACGTTCTACCATGGACTCTGTCTGTCTAGAGAGAAAAAGATATGAGTCTCAAGAGCGTAGAGGTAATATTATTAAGACATATATCCTGTGCCAGCAGCTAATCTTTCCCTTTAAGAATTTTCTTGTGGAGTCTATCTATGCAGAGGCACAAAGTTTCTCCTGACTAATGCATATTAACTCTTCATAAATTTCAGTTTTAGCATGCTGAACTCATTCTATGACACATGAAGAAGAAGTCACTGATAGATGCAGAAAGTCTTCTGGCTCAGATGTCACAAAATTTTTTAAGTAGAAGAACATTTATAGTTCTTTCATTCCTTTCTTCACCTTTGTCCCCTCCAATTTTTAGTTTTTTTTTTTAAGTAACTTATTCATGAGAGAAATAAATGGTATGAATATAAAATTTTTTTCAGCTTTAGAACATCAAGTAACTGCTCCCATTTTAGTGGTCATGGGAATCTATCTTTCCTCTCTTGAGCATATTCTGTGATGGATTTTACATACTTGTTTAAACTGCTTATTGCTGCTTCATAGAGAAATCCCAAATAACATTTACACAGATTTTCACATCTTCTCTTAGCATAAATTATAACACTTTTTCTTGAATGCAAATAGAAAAACCACACCTTTTAAAAAATAAGCTGAAATATTAGCTAGAAATTTTATTGAATACTTACATGACAGAGCATTAACTTTATTTAATGTTCTCATCTTTTCTCCCCTCCTCTCTCTCTGTGTCACATGAATCATCTATATTTTCAATATTACTTATAGCCCCACCTATTTCTGCTCCACACTCTTTAAAGACTGAGCAAATTCTATCTCCCCTTCTTCATTAATTACCCTCTCAAATCATTGATCTTAAGAGGCATATCCTTTTCTAGCCAGACATTTTTCTTCAAACTTCACTCTATCTTTCAGGTTAGTTGAAGTATACTGAGACCTACATTTCAGAATCCCATCACCATCTGGTTTGGTGAGAGCTGGCCAAATGAGGAACCTATCAGAGGCTTAGAAGGTAGAACTTCTAAATGATAATAAAATAATGGGAATCATTGTTATCACTACCAATTTGTATTACTGATACAGATAGTCCAAACAACCCAGTGAATTTAATAGGGAGGGTGATTGAATATCTACATTTAATGCAAGAATAAATCAGAGTTCTCAGAGGATATGATTTTCCCAAATCATATGTTTACCAAGTAGAAGTTACCAGCTATTATACAGTCTCCACCAATTTATGGTCCACCTAGGGTTCTATAGAAATAGCTGACATGTAAGAATCTATTTAGGGAAACAGAAGAGATGGAAATAGTGCATATACTAAAGGCAGTCTTTGTATAAAGCTTCCAATTCTTGATTCAGTGAAAGGCAAATACCAGAGATTTCTGCATATGTTCATGCCTCTAATAAATGAGTAGGCATTAAAAATCATACTTAAACTATCAAAGCTGAGAGAGTTATCAACTATTCTCGATGTTACATAAGCAAAATCAAATAACCTTATATGAAATTAAGGATACTGAATATTAGTACATCTTTGCCTGACCTGAATCCTGTTGTTTACAGAGATGAGAATGAAAAGGTCTCCATATTAATGTCTGGTTATTAAAATTGCCTGTTAAAATAAGACAACTTTCCACATTAATAAATACCATCGCTTTATGCTGTAAACTTACAATTGTCTGTAGAAGGCCCCTGATAGTAAATTAATTAAACCTCTGTTCCATTATGGTGTCAGTTAATTTGGAAACTCATTATTTATTTGGCACTAATTTAGCCTAGCAAATTAATTAGGAAGAGCATGGGAAAATAGATGATTCAACATAAAGTCCAAATCAAGACAAAGAGGCAAGATCAAGGGAAATTATTGAGAGACAAGGGACAGTTTCATCATCTTTAGGAGGGCCTTCTGTTTTCCCAAAGACAGCCAGCACAGTACAGAGAAGCTGCTCAGAAATGGAATTAGGAAACCAGAATCAGGAATGGTCTTTAAGAAAAATATTTCCTCCTGTACAGGGGTTGTCTACAAAAGTCTGCATTCCATAGTGTGTTCAGGGAGCTCTTCCTGACTTCATCCTTCTTCATAACTCAGACTAAGACCCAAGGTACAACTGGCCACTGATCAACCATCTCTGACCTCAGGCATGTTGGGATATTGGAAATATGGTCTCTGCAAGGGTTTGAAAAGAAAGAACCTGTTTGTGGCTGAGAAGAGAAGTTACCCTTGCAGGTACCAAAAGCAGTGGTCTGGTGGTCCCTGATGGCTACCTGTATTCCCAGATGGTGTCACCTGAAGAAAATAATGCTTGAGGCAAAGACTTTTTCTGCCCTCCTCAAAGGTTCAGGGAAGTCCAGGAAAATTAAAGAAAAAGTTTTTCAGTTCATCTTGGTCACTAGAATTTGAAATCTTGTCTTCGCATTGACGAAGTTTGCCAGACTTTGCCTTGGTAAGGGTCTTCATGAGAAAGGGGGGGTACACACTGCTAATATGTGGCATGATCATCTGAACGTCTATTAGTTAAAGGTTTATTCCATCAAAAAGGACATGTTCATGATCTAGAAGAATACATGCACCCCAATGTTCACTGCAGCACTGTTTACACTAATAGCCAGGACATGGAAGCAACCTTAGTGTCCATTGGCAGAGGAATGAATAAAGAAGATGTGGTACATATACACAAAGGACTATTACTCAGTCATTACAAAGAATCAGATAATACCATCTGCAGCAACATAGATTGATCTAGAGATTGTCATACTAAATGAAGTAAGTCAGACAGAGAAGGAGAAATATTTCATGATATCCCTTATATATGAAATCCACAAAGAAATGATACAAATGAAATTACTTACAAAACAAAAAGAGACTCCTAGATTTAGAGAACAAATTTATGGTTGCTGGGTATGAAAGAGTTAGAGAGTAGTTTGGGCTGGACTATACACACTGCTGTATTTAAAGTAGATAACCAACAAGTACCTACTGTATAGCACATGAAACTCTGCTCAATGTTATGTGGCAGCCTGAATGGGAAGGGAGTTTGAGGGAGAATGGATCATGTATATTTATGGCTGAATCCCCTCGCTATTAACCTGAAGCTATTGCAACATTGTTAATTAGCTATAACCCACTACAAAATAAAAAGTTTAAAAAAAAGGGACATGCCCAGTATTTAATAGACATCAGTCACTGGCCTGCATACTGCTCTCACTCAATGGAGAACCTGGTAAACATCTTCCTTTTCTTCAGGGAGCTTTGGATCTGGAGGGGAAACACAATTAAATGCATAAGTAAATATATAATTATAAAGTTTGAGAAACAGTATAAAGGAACCTAAAGATATGGCAAAACTTGGGGACCTAATTTAGATTGAGGGATCAGGGAATCCTTCTCTCAAGAAGTTCCATTTAAGCTGAGACTTGAAGAACAAATAGGAATCATCCCACATGTAGAAGATAGAGAAAAGACTGTTGAGCTAGAATGAGAACTGGAACTGGAGCCATGAATCAGGCTGGATCAGGGAGGGTTGGGACCATGCTAACATTTTGTATATGTCCTCGGGGTAAAGGAAAATGATTAATGAAATGGCATGGTATTAACTGGCCTATAAGGTCATAATGGCTTTTGCTGAGTTAAAAAAAAAAAAAGTAGAGAAAAGGCAAATAGAAACTTTCAATTCAATAGTCACCCCAGGCCTCAGGCAGTCATGATCAGCTTTTTTGTCAGAGGCTTTTCTTGGTATTTATATTTCAATTTTCTTCACATTTTTACATATTTTTAAAATTTGTGATGCATGGTTTTTTATAGCAAGAAATTATCTCAAAGAGCTATTCCACTGTAGCTAATACACCTAAGTCTTGGTGATTCCATAAGCACCACATGCATGTGAAGAAGTATTTCAAGGGAAAAGCTGTATTTTTTTCTCTGACAGAACAAAGACCTATTGACAACATGCTCTGCAGCTTTGCCTGTTCTGTCTCCATGATGAAACACCATAGCAAGCACATAAATCAGATATTAATAGATCAGATTTATATCAAGAAAATAACTTTTTATTATATTGAAAAAATAATGCAGCAAAATGTTGGAGTCCAAGAAATAACTTCCTGTAGTGATGGATTACCTTTAACTAGTCACTGTGGTCCTAAGAGCTACTCAAATGTTTGCATATAATTGAGGAAATTAATGAGAAATTTTATGTTTTCACTGAATTGAAACCATACCACCTGAATTTTCTACAGAAATTTCTTTCAGGAGGAGCTTAGTTTTGTTTTTTGTTTGTTTTTTGTTTGTTTGTTTTTAACTAAATGCAGGTCATGCAAAGAATTTTAATAATTGCTTTAAATAAAGGAAAGAGGGATTAAATTCTTTTGTAAGAATGCACTTAGATTAACACCTTTAAATTGTCTCTTTACTGTTCGTTGATGCCCATAGTTTTTCATTTAATCATATCTATGATCCCTTAATAAGGGGTCAATAATAACCCCTGATTAATGAGAACTTAATTAATCATCATTAAGAATGTGAATGTAGGCTTCCCTGATGGCTCAGATGGCAAAGACTGTGAATGCAGGAAGCAAAAATTATATAATTTTCAATAGACAAGATTGCCTTTCTCCCTTTTCTCTTATAACTCTCTCTCTTATACAGTCAATAGTGACTAACATGATAGAATACTGCTATATTTATTGGCTTATTTCCCAGAGACTTTGGGGCACTGATGCTTTTTCTTCTGATTAATTTGAGAAAAAATTATCTGATACTAGTACTATATAGAATCTGGGGTTTTTTTCTTTCTTTTTTTTTTTTTTCAGAAGAGAAACATGGGTCAGAATAAAGAGTGAGATATACCTGAAATCTGAATTTGGGTCTGGTGATAAAATGTAGTCAAGAGTCATGATTCAAATACCAAATATGAATGGTCTTGGCATGGAAGTTTTTGTGTGCTCATTTTATGTGTTGTGTTCACCAAACTAGTATTTATTTAGTGCTACAACTGTGATAGATACAGTGGGAGGCAGAAAGATAAATTACATATAGATCCTACCATCAGGAAGCTTACATTCTAATAAGAGATTTAATACATGGTAAAAGAGGCCATGGGCTTCTCTGGAGGCTCAGTGGTAAAGAATCCTCCTGCCAATGCAAGAGACCTAGGTTTGATCCCTGGGCCAGGAAGATCCTCTGGAGAAGGGAAAGGCTAGAATCAGACACAATTTAGTGACTAATGTGCACAAAAAGAAGCCATAATAAGTTGTAATAAATGATACTGTACAAATAAGGTACTAACAGGATTTAAGAGAAGGAAAGTAGTTGCTACTGGCTTAGGGAAACGGGTGAACATAAATAAAACGTTTGAATAAAATGTAAGATTTCAATCACCTGGTTGTTCTAGCATAATAGTTCTCAGTTTTTTGTTTTTGTTCTTGTTCTAAGAACTTCTTTACACTCTTAAAAATTATTGAGGACCCCCAAAGGTTTTATATAGGCTATACCTATTGATGCTTTCTGTATTCAAGATTGAAACAGATAGACTGTTTATATGCTAATATAAATAATGCTATTGACAATATATCTTCTGAAAGAAAACATTTCAAGGAGAAACATGCCTTGATTTTACATCTTTTGCAAATCTTTTTCATATCTGACTTGAGAGAAAACAGCTGAATTGTCATATATGCTCTGCCTTCAGTCTGTCATGATACATTGTTTTTGTTAAGTAAATGATTTTTAAAAATCCAGCTTCAAAAATATATATGATTGGCAAAGGGAGGAATATTTTAACAGCCTTTGTATATAATTTTGTGTGTTCTTCTTTAATACTACACAAAACTTCAGCAAGTGACTATGGATATGTAAATTATACAAACATCACTTATGCCCCAGTCACAGGAGATTATTAGGTATGCCTAGCATGAAAAAGAATGCAGGATGTTATATGGTACGCCAAGAGAGAAAACAAGAGAGGTGGAACACTAGCCAAAAATGACTAGAGGTGATCACAGGGGAGTCTGCCTCAGAGTTGAGTGCCCAGTCAACTTCACTTCCATGGTATTTAAATATCTTTCTCCTTTTAGCTTACTACATCATGAAATATGGATATATTTAAACATAATCAGGTGTTCACTCTGCCTAAAACTCTCTTAAATGTCCAGCTATGGCTTCAATAAAATTCACTTAAAAGATAAAGGCTACTTATCTCAACATGAAATGCAAGTCATATTGTTGCCTAAATTCTTCCTCTTTCTGCATATTTGTCTCCCAAAACCCTTGGCCTTGCAACATATGTAATAGCAAACTCCTTCCAGCGGCCTCTTCTCTCCATTCAAATACCATGCTATTTCTCAACTATGTATTGGCTCATGCCATCAGGAAGGTCCCTTGGAAAAGGGCATGACAACCCACTCCAGTATTCTTGCCTGAAGAATCCCATGGACAGAGGAGCCTAGCGGGCTACAGCCCATGCTGTCACACAGAGCTGGACACGACTGAAGTGATCTGGCACGCATCCTCACATCTCTCCTACATATAGAGGTAATTCTTAATCAACCTTTAATATTCAAGGGACACTGTCTGCCATGGTTCTTCACGTTTGTGTTAAGATTCACTCCTCTGAGCTCCCATCTTATTCAATCTGTCATCTGTCATTAAACTTACTATTTACCATCTTGCCTTCCAATTCATCATTAATTTGGCTCCATCTGTGACTGCAGCACAAACGTCTTCATGACAGGGAATGTGTGATATGAAAGTCTGTATGCTGATGCCTAGAACAAAGTTAAGCACACAGTGGACACCAAAAATCTTTGTGGACATAATGCTCAATTTTCCATTTTAAAATTTACTTTCAGTGCCCATATTTGATTGACTTACGTACCTCCCTTCTAACATGACAGGTGTTTTTTTCCCAAACAGGAACCAAATAATTCCGGAGGCAAATCACCTACTGTGGCTAGCTGCAAATTAAAAGCACTTGTCAGTTAGTCCCATGGCACTGTGCAGGTTGTTTTTCTTCCAGGGCTGACTTTCTGACATTAAATGATCAACATCTCAGTCTGCAGCTTCTTGCAGTCCAGAAGCAAATGATTCATACTTCTTGTTATTATATTAATGCAGGAGGAACACAATAAAAATTCCAAGAAGCCATAATACATCCACAACATCATAACTTTCTCTCATTACCTAGAAGTCAATGGATCATTACTCCTGATATGTATTGATTCCGGCTGTCAGCAGTGGAGTTTACATTCACTGTCACTCATAGTCTTTAGGGCAATAACTGTCATAATCACCTTACTGCATTCACATATGAAACTGCACTTGACTCCACGCAAACGCTGTACATTCTTCTCCCTGGTGATAAGAACTTACTCTGTCCAGGGTGCTGAGGATGGGAAGAAAAGAGGCTCTTGTCAAAGGTCCAACAGTTTTCCACCAACTGTGCTAAGACCTTTACACTTAAACATGGTGTTGTTTAATCTTCACAGCAAAAACGTGAGGGAGTTGATGTTATTATCTTCCTTTTATAGATAAGAAAATCAAGGCTCTATATGACTGATGATGAACACTACTTCTGTGTTGAGGACACAAATGTCCCTAATTTGAATCTCAACCTTTATCTGCCCCTACTTGTCCCTTGGAGACCACTCCTGACCTTCTGCCACTTGTCAATCCCTTTGCAGATTCCCCAGCACTACTGTTGTGCCGCCAGGGACTTGCCTGGTCCCCCGCTCTCATCTGAGAGCTGTCTAGTAAGAGCTCAGCAGAACCATCACCAAGCTTCTGTGCTGGTGCTATAGGAAGAATGCTTCCATTTATTCAGTTCATTTTTTAGTATATGCCAGCGACTAAAGACAAGCAAAGCACCTGCCCCCACAGAGTTTTCATTCTAATAGACACAATTCTGACCTTGGTCCTCAGCTGGTTGGCCCTGGAGCTTCCGGACCTAAACGGGCCCTAGGAAAGAGACTGGGCCCACCTCCTCCCTTACTAGGTATACAACCCAGACTCCTTATAGCATTGTCTACATCAGGGGTCCCCAACCTCCGAAATCTAATGCCTGATGATCTAAGGTGGAGCTGATGCAATAATAATAGAAACAAAAATAAATAAATAAAGTTTTAATAATAATAGAAAAACAATTAATGTAATGTGCTTAAATCATTCTGAAACCATCCCCTCCATATCGGTCCATGTAAAAATTGTCTTCCACGAAATCGGTCCCTGGTGCCAAAAAGGTTGGGGACCTCTGGTCAAGAGGAGTTTTCTACTGGCCTGGTCTTAGGAGTTTTTGTCAATAATTCTCTATGTTCCTGGGTCCACAGAGTTGGCCACAGGGACTTTGAGCACAGTAGTGGGACTCAAGGGGGATGGTTTTTCCAGCCTCAATTAGGAACATTCACTGCTGTACTTTTAAGTGAAATGTTGATCCTAGAACTCTCTAAATCACTTTTAGTTAGGTTGTCTCCAGATGCTGAAGAGCCAGCATGCAAATGGTCCCATGAGTGTTCACAAGATATCCAGATATATGTAAGGGTTCTGGACTAAACATGCATGAAAATAATACAATACCTCCTTAAGGACTGAAGGTGCTTCAGCTGAGGTAGAGGCCATAGGATGTGACTTAAAAACTTAGTTCTTCCTCCCTTCTCTGTAAGCAATGTCTTCTTTCCAAGGCTAGTTTTTCTGTGCTCGTGGCTGTCACACTTAGCCACCTTACTGTGTCACTGACTTGAGATAGGGGTCAGTCTCTCATTAATGTTCATTTCCATGTAACGTTCAATATCCTCTCATCTACAAAATGAAAGAAATCCCCTCTCGACACTTTTGGCCATTCAAATTCCTTATTTCCTTCACAGCCAGCTTCTTTTAAGATTTGCCTGCACTCAATGTCTCCACTTCAACTTTCACCCAGCTAGCAAATCATAAAAGTCTGTTCCTGTTCCACTCTGCCCTGACTCTGCTCTTAAGGTCCCCAATCACCTGTGGCTGATGAATGAAAGGATTCTGCTGCTACTGCTGCTAAGTCACTTCTTTTGTGACCGACTCTTTATTTTTCTTGTATCTTATGCAGCCCTGACACTACTTAATTTTTTATTGAAACACTCCCTTCGTCTGGTTCCTCATCCCATTCACAATCCCTAGCCAACATGCTTGTTCATAGTCTTGTCATTTGCCAGGGGACTGTACAGCTTAACATTCTGAACATGTGTATATTCTTTTATTAAAATTGATGTATAATTGATTTACAATGTTGTACCAATCACTGCTGCACAGCAAAGTGACTCAGTTTTACACATATATACATTCTTTTTAAAATAGTCTTTTCCATTATGGTTTATCTAAGGAGACGGGATCACAATAAACTGTGGAAAATTCTGAAAGAGATGGGAATACCAGACCACCTAACCTGCCTCTTGAGAAATCTGTATGCAGGCCAGGAAGCAACAGTTAGAACTGGACATGGAACAACAGACTGGTTCCAAATAGGAAAAGGAGTACGTCAAGGCTGTATATTGTCACCCTGCTCATTTAACTTATATGCAGAGTACATCATGAGAAACGCTGGACTGGAAGAAACACAAGCTGGAATCAAGATTGCCGGGAGAAATATCAATAACCTCAGATATGCATAGAGAGAGACAGAGAGCTGGCTTTGGCTCCTCTCTTTATATGTTTATCTCTCCCTGGGCCTGTCCTATGTAAATTGGGCCAGCCAGGAGTGTTGTTTGTTTTACCTGAGGTCCTCACTCCGGTCCTCGGACCTTCTTTTGTTATATTTTCGTGGGCTTTTCCCTTCCTTGTCTTTTAGCCACCACCATTTTGGACTCTTTTTCCCTATTCCACCTACCTAACACTATCATCAAACCATAACTTTAACACGGGAAAGGACCCTCTGATTCCTGTCTCTTATACACATCTAACATTCAGAAAACAAAGATCGTGGCATCCAGTCCTATCACTTCATGGGAAATAGATGGGGAAACAGTGGAAACAATGTCAGACTTTATTTTTGTGGGCTCCAAAATCACTGCAGATGGTGACTGCAGCCATGAAATTAAAAAACTCTTACTCCTTGGAAGAAAAGTTATGACCAACCTAGATAGTAAATTCAAAAGCAGAGACATTTCTTTGCTGACTAAGGTCTGTCTAGTCAAGGCTATGGTTTTTCCTGTGGTCATGTATGGATGTGAGAGTTGGACTGTTAAGAAGGCTGAGCACTGAAGAATTGATGCTTTTGAACTGTGATGTTGGAGAAGACTCTTGAGAGTCCCTTGGACTGCAAGGAGATCCAACCAGTCCATTCTGAAGGAGATCAACTCTGAGATTTATTTGGAAGGAATGATGCTGAAGCTGAAACTCCAGTACTTTGGCCACCTCATGCGAAGAGTTGACTCATTGGAAAAGCCTCTGATGCTGGGAGGGATCGGGGGCAGGAGGAGAAGGGGACGACCGAGGATGAGATGGCTGGATGGCATCACGGACTCGATGGACGTGAGTCTGAGTGAACTCTGGGACAGGGAGGCCTGGCGTGCTGCAATTCATGGGGTCGCAAAGAGTCGGACACGACTGAGAGACTGAACTGAACTGATGCAAAAAAATGCATCTTTGAGATCCAACACTGCAAACCACTTGGCACTGGGTGGGATTTCTCCCAAGATTACATAGGGTTTGTGTATTGTGGGATAGAGGGGGACTACAGCTTCATTTATGATCTGGAGATCTTGAACCATTTGCCAGGTTCCATCTTTTTTCTTTACTGAGAGGAGATTGGGGTGTTACATGGTGAACTGGTGGGGACCAATAGCCCACAAGCAAGGAATTTATTTATTAAAGGCTGTCGTCCTTCCTGAGCCTCTTTTGAGAGGGTATTGTTTCCAGTTAGGAAACCGAGTGGGATCTCAGAGGACAATGATGACTGGTTCAGTTTGGTGGGCTGGTCCAGAAATCCCCTGGTCCCACACCTGGGGGTTAATTTTGTCTTCCCATAGTTTTTGGTCCCTCTCTATTGAAGGTGTAATGGGTTCTTCAGTAGTAACCAGGAGCTGTAGAGCTCTAGGGACTGAACAACTTCCCATCACAAGGGTGGTCCCCAGTTTAGTGAGTATATCTCTTCCCAATAAGGGAGTAGGACACTCAGGGACCACCAGAAACTGGTGGGAAAATATTTGTCCATCCCAGCAACAAAGAAGTGCTTGGGTGAATCTTTTAGTAGTTGCTTTTCCTGTAGAACTCAAAATGGTACAGGTTGGGAGAAGGGTTCGGAGTAGGAGTTCAAGACAGAGTAGGTAGCCCCTGTGTCAACCAAGAAATTCTCAGACCTTCCTGCCACATCCAGTTGCACCCTTGGCTCCAGCCCCATGATGGTTATCTGTGACAGGCAGGCTGGCTGGAGCAGGCCGCTTCAGTCCTCTTGAACAGTCTGAGGGTAGGCTTGGCGCTTGACCTTGAGGCTCTTGGGTCCCGAGGGCAGAGTGCTGCCCAATGTCCCAGTTGATGGCATTTGTGGCAAGCCATTCTAGGAGACTTGTCATGGTTTGGACACTCTTTGGCCCAATACCTCGCCTGTTTACAGATCAGGCATTTATCCCATGCCTTGTCCTTCAAGGACTCGGGGTTTGCCATAGGGCTTCTCTGGAGGGCCGCCAGCATCTGGGCATGCCTTGTCTGCTTCTTTCTCTCCCTCTCCTGGGCCTTGGCCTCCTTCTCCTGTTCTGTTATAAAAGGTATTGGTGGCTGTCTGGATCATCTCATCTAAAGAGGCAGCAGTGTCCTGCTGTTGTAGCTGTTGTAACTTAATTCTGATATCTGATGCACATTGGGACAGGAATTTGTCCTTTAAAATCACCTGTCCCTTGTAAGAGTCTAAGTCTAGATTGGTAAACTTTGGAGTGCCTCTTTTAGCCTTTCCAGAAAGGCAATGGGGTTCTCACTGGGCTCCTGAGTTATTGCTGAGACTGGGCACAGTCCCACAAGTAATAGGCTTCCTTTTGTTTCCATGGGTGGACTTCCTTAGGGGTGAGTCTTTCTGAAGCTTATCCTACCCAGAACTGTTGCAAACTGAGAGCCAGGCGTCCCCGGGTTAGGGTGCAGATCCCCAGGCAGGCTGAGGCATGACAGCCTCCTAGAGATCGAGTCCCCGGGCAGGTCGAGGCATGACAGCCTCCCGAGAATTGGGTTCCTGGGCAGGTCAAGGCGTGATGACCTCCTGGGACCCCTGGACTGGAGTTTGGGCATCCCCAAGGTCTCCAGCGTGACTAGTGCTGGGTAGAATTAAAGGGTTTGTAACTCATTGCTAGTTTGCCCACTGTGGACTGGAATAGATATGACATAAGCTCATCCTACCAAGTACTGTTGCAACCTGAGAACCAGGCGTCCCCGGATCAGGGTGCAGATCCCCAGGCAGGCTGAGGCGTGACAGCCTCCTAGAGATTGAATCCCCGGGCAGGTCAAGGCATGACAGCCTCCCGAGAATTGGGTCCCTCGGCAGGTCGAGGAGTGACGACCTCCTGGGACCCTTGGGTCTAGCGGATCCCCAAGCAGGCTGAGGTGTGACAACTTTTCGAGGGCCAGATCCCTAGGCAGGTCAAGGAGTGATGACCTCCTGGGATCCCCAGACTGGAGTTGGGCGTCCCCAAGATCTCCAGTGTGACCAGTACTGGGTAGGATTAGGGGGTTGGATATTATAGAGTATTTCCCTCCCAAGGCCAGCTATTTTCTGGTTGTCTCTCCAGAAGATTGTAGAGGCAAACTTGTGGGTCTGGATGGGGCTTAAGAAAAGGGCATGAAACAGGAGGGAAGGAGGCAGAGCACAACCTTTGAAAGAATGACATAGCACAAGGGTATAATGTAAACCAGTTAAAATCAGTTGGGTCCAAGATGACAATTCAAATTCAAGTAAACCTTAATCCCCAATCTATAAGCCAACAGACACACCAGAGGTGACAGGACAGCTCCAAGACAAGGTCAAAAGAGGTAGGAGTGGGTGGTTCCCCAATGGCTGGGATGATCTTCTCACTCATTAGCATATGAGTTTACCCCTCTCACAAAACCTAGCCAGGCCGCATTCCATGGCCAGTACCCTGTAGAGTGGGCGCTTCTCTCTGAATCTTAACAAATCTACCTCTTATCCATCGCTTTGACTCTCAATGAATTTTTATAAAGAGACCTCAGAGCCTGAGCTTACCTGAGGCCATTCTGGGTTTTGGTTGGGCTCAAGTCCCAGGAGAGGGCTGAAGGACAGGAGGAAAAAGCAGTGGGAAAAAAGTGCCAAGGAATCCCCTTCATAGCCTGCCAGAAAATTTGCTAAATATCTGACCGGTGCTCACAGTTTCTTTGGTCTGATCCTTGGCACAGAGAAGAGAAAGGGCAGAAGAACCCCCACCAGCTTGTGTAACAGCTACTGGGGCTCAGCAGATAGCACCTTTGGGACATGCTGGGGAGTAGCCTCTCCAGAGTCCCTCAATTGTGCCCCCTGCCACCCGCCTGTTCGCGGGAGGTTCGAGGAAACAAGAAACAAGAGATTGTAAAGGAATTAAGATTTCGTTAGGCATGTCCCTCCAGTCATAGGAGCGAGGACCTCTTACCTTAACCGGAGGTCTTCTGGAATCTGAGACTGGGCCGCGTGAGCTTTCTGCGGAGTTTGTTTTTCGCGGTCCCGGTTTCCAGCGTGATGGGCCTTCCCCTGCACTGGATTTTCTTCGCGTTCCACCTCTACTGCAGAAGCTTCGCTGACTTGGGCTCCAGCTGTGCTTGGCCTCTTTCGCGCGGAGGTTGTTTCAGCCAGGTTAAATCCAAGTCACAGCACCATAGATGTCACGTGAGTGTATGTTCCTCGGTTCTTTGTCTTGTCACAACAAAGATTTGGAGTGACGGACATTAAAGCCCCCTCGGTGTGTCACAGCTCTCAGGTCTTGGATAGACCGTGTTATAGCTCTTAGACAAATCAGTGTTACAGCTCAGTGTTAGAGCTCTATTTTATTTAGAAGATAGCAGGAAAATCCATCTTCAAGGCGTGAGAGCACATCAGTCCAAAGACAGGAGGAGAAGAGCACCCCAGCATGTGGGAAAGAGAGAGACAGAGAGCTGGCTTTGGCTCCTCTCTTTATATGTTTATCTCTCCCTGGGCCTGTCCTATGTAAATTGGGCCAGCCAGGAGTGTTGTTTGTTTTACCTGAGGTCCTCACTCCGGTCCTCGGACCTTCTTTTGTTATATTTTCGTGGGCTTTTCCCTTCCTTGTCTTTTAGCCACCACCATTTTGGACTCTTTTTCCCTATTCCACCTACCTAACACTATCATCAAACCATAACTTTAACACGGGAAAGGACCCTCTGATTCTATATATTGGGATATTTATTTTAACATGGTGAGTTAGAAGGGCTTAAATTAGAAAACAAAATGTTGATTATTGCTGTACCATCGATTTCAGTCATTGTTAAAAACTAGCTTCTCTTCTGAAGTCAGGCTCTGTGATGAAAAAACAAATAAAGGTCCTACCTCTGCCCTCAGGTCTCTATTTCCTGACCTGAACTTCAAAGTCCCACGAGGTCCAGTGTGGATCTTTAATGACTGCATCATTTTTCCTTGTGAGTCAGCAGAAGTGGGGAGTGATCACCGTCTGATTATTCCTGGCAGGCCTGCAGTCCCAGCTTGCATACGTGTATCAGGAAAATGGCAGAACTCCCATTTCCCTTCATCAGAACTTTCCATATTTTTCTCCCTCTTCACTCAGGAGGGTGTTACCACCTACAGTTTCACTTTTAACCCTGGGACGCTGGCATCCTTTTTCATAATTGCTGACACCTCCGGAATCAAGTGTTCAGTGGGACACAGAATGAAAACTCTTCAGAGTGTCACAGCTAGCAATAAGGAAGAGGCAGTGCTGTACATTCCTAAGATTATGGGACCAAGAATCAGACAACTAGTGTTTGGTCCTGTATTTTTATCTCAGAGCAATGAGAAATCAACATCATTTTAAGACAAAATCCCAGGGCTTGAAAAAAATCTCCAGCCTTCTGGAGTCTAGTATAGGCTATACACGTTCCTCCTCTTCCTGTGCGCCCCCAGACATACACAGGGTCACACGTGGTCACTTGTCTTTGTCCTTAGTCACACCTTAGTGGGAAACTTTGGTAAGCATTGACACACATAACATTTTTAATAAACAGCCATGTCATACATATAAAAATTCATATGAATGTCTTCTTTATTTGTATCATAGGAAATTGCTTTTTCTTCCTTTTTTCTTTGCTATATATTTCTGACACGCCATTCCCCTTTGAAAATTGCTTTCTTTCTGATTTTCTTCCTTTTTTATTTATTTTTTTCTTCTTGTCTAAGGTGCCTTCGTTGTAGTTAATAATATGGAGTGGTGAAAAGCATTATTTGAGGACTTTTTTCCTGTTTTAACAGGAAGAGGAGCTTGCTTCTTGCAACACATAGGATCAGTGGTCACTCTAGGCAGAAGGCTGAAGGCAGTCTCTGCATCCACTACTCCTTTCCTGTCTGTGTCCTCAGCTGAACTCACAATTTTAGCTTTCTGTCCCCCAACTCAACCCCGCAATCCCCACCCCATGGACTCAACCAGAAAATTGTTTGTCTTTGTTTGGGTCACAAGGTCTTACCCTACAGCACTCAAACTCTGGGGAGAAATTTTATGTCACTGGAAGAAATCACAGTCTGAAATCTGAAGTGCTCAGAATATTTCCAAGGTGCCTGCCAGGCTGATTCATAAAGGCAAACTAGCTCCCCATTACAAAGGTTTGAATAAAGGAAAACTTACTCTGAACAAAGACATGATTCACATCCATAAGACAGCAGTTGACGCATTCGTGAATGGTTAGTCTATGATCTGGTTGATATCATACACACATACATACATATATATATATATATGTATATATCTAAGAATATTAATCGGAGAAGGCAATGGCACCCCACTCCAGTACTCTCGCCTGGAAAATCCCATGGACGGAGGAGCCTGGTAGGCTGCAGTCCATGGGGTTGCTAAGTCGGACATGACTGAGCAACTTCACTTTCACTTTTCACTTTCATGCGTTGGAGAAGGAAATGGCAACCCACTCCAGTGTTCTTGCCTGGAGAATCCCAGGGACAGAGGAAACTGTTGGGCTGCCGTCTATGGGGTGGCACAGAGTCGGACACAACTGAAGTGACTTAGCAGCAAGAATTAATAGCCAACACTTATTGCTTATTAGATACCAGGAACTGTGCTAAATACTTTAAATATATTATCTCTCTCTTTGTTTTTAAATGAAAGCATAGTTGATTTACAACATTACATAGTTTCAGGTATACATATTCATGATTCAATATTTGTATAGATTTTTACTCCATTTAAAGTTATTTCAAAGTAATGACTATATTTTATGCATGGTAGTTTGTATCTCTTAATTCTCTATGCCGATATTAATATATTTAAAACACACAAGAAAAAGGTTTTTTTGTTTGCTTGCTTCTTTGTTTTAAAAGTAATTACTACTCATTGTAGAAAATTTGGAACACACAGAAAAGCAAGAAGATGAAAAAAAAAAATTCAAGCCCTCAATTGCACCCCCAAGGGCAACAGAACCTTTACCGAGATAAGAGACCAGATAACGGGAATTGTGAGCTAAATGCCAGACATTGTGTGCTAATTACAGTGACCAAGTCAAGACGCAACTGGGGCAGTCTGGCCATATCCTGTGCTCTCAATCCCCTGCTGCTAACAATGCTTTCTGATAACATGCTTCTGGGATCCTAGAGCAAACTTGGTAGGGATGACAACAGTAGGAGCATGCCTGAGAGAGTATTATGAGCTGCATCTCCATTAATCCGTAGTAACCCATTCACACTGTTAGTGTGTGTTTGTTCCTGAGCTTGATGTACAGTGAGGCCAAACAAAGAGAAACATCAGTCTGCAGCAGAGAAAGTTTTGTTGCTGGGCCGTGCAAGGAGATGGGCGGCTCATACCCTAAAAAGTCCTGAGCTCCCCGAAGCGTTTCCACAAAGCATTTTTAAAAGCCAGGTGAGGAACTGGTAATAATGATCTTATTTCTAAAGAAGAAATGGAGATGCAGACATAGAGAACAAACATATGGATACTAAGGGATAAAAGGGTTGGGTGAGATAAATTGGGAGATTGGGATTGGCACATATACACTGCTGATAATATGTAGAAATAGATAACTAATAAGAACCTACTGTATAGCACAGGGAACTCTACTCAGTGCTCCCTGGTGACCTAAATGGAAAGGAAATCACCCCAAAAAAGAAGGGATGTATGTATATGTATAGCTGATTCACTTTGCTGTACAGTAGAAACTAACATTATTGTAAAGCAACTATATTCCAAAAAAAAAAAAAAAAACCAGGTGAGAGGGAGGGGTTGCAGGGTACGTGATCGTCTCATGCACAGTTCTCTGATTGGCTGATGGTGAAGGAACAAGGTGGTGTCACAAAGGTTAACTTTATCCTTTGGGCTCAGGAGGACTGGGGCTATGTGCTCAGGATCATCAAGCAGTTAACATGTTCCATTTGATGGTGGTGGTCAGGGGGTGGTTTCACATTTGTAAAATTCAGAAAATGTGCACAAATACTATTATTTATTCAATAGGTACTTCACAGAGGAGCTAAAGCAGAGGACACGGGGGATGGTCTCTTTCTGGGAAGGCCCCTGTGGTCCTGTGCTAAGTTGCTCAGCTGTGTCCAAATCTTTGCAACCCTATGGGGTGTAGCCCGCCAGGGTCCTCTGTCGAAGGGATTCTCCAGGTGAGAATTCTGGTGTGTTGCCATGCCCTCCTTCAGGGGATCTTTCCTGATTCAGGGATCAAACCAGAGTCTCTTCATCTCCTGAACTGGCAGCCATGTTTGCCCTGCTTGGTTGGTTACAATTCCCCCCTTTTCTTTGATAATCTTCAATCTTGAGGAGACTAAAGGTTAAAGAAGAAAAGGAAGAAAGGTTCAGATAAGGAAGTTAATCATAAACGGACAGAGGTGCCCACAAGGTCCTTATCCCCATTTGTAAGATGAGGAAACGGGCTTAGAGAGGTGACATGCTTGCTCAAGACCAAGTTTACACAGCTAGTGAGCAGGAGTGCTGGGGTTAAAACACAACTTCTGACCAGAATCTTTCCTCCTGGGCACCTTGATGGATATGGACTGCTTTTCTGACCTAGCAGGTCTAAAAGGGATCTTAGTAGTCATCTTTCCCCAAATTGCTTATTTTATAGAATGGACAACTGAGAACCAGAGAAGAGTAGACAGGAAGAGAATAGGTTAATGACCGTGATCATTACCCTGGTATTCTTTTTAGCAGCACCAAAGTAATTCATACCATTGAGCTGGGCAGTTTCTTTGAAGGGATGTATTTCCTACTAGTCCTTAAACCCCCCTTTTCCGACCTCATTTTCTCTGGTCATATTCAGTAACACGCACACACAAATTCTCGGATTCATTTACATTTTTTTCATAAGGTAGGAAATACCAGGAAAAATGCAGTTCTGCCTCTAGGAAGTGACACTCCAGTTCTAAGAAACTGAAGGCAGCATCTGCAAACCAAAATTCCAATCCCACGTAAGTCATGAGACGGACTTTGGACTCTCCAGTTCCAAATATTACTGTGTGGCTTATGTGCAGGGGTAGACCGAAGACAAGAGAGAACAGCCTGGAAATCATGTCCCTAACTATGGGGAGCTACTTTTCTTAGCACTGAATAGATGATAGATGGTGGTGGTGTTCAGTCGCTCAGTCGACTGTTCGTGACCCCATGGACTGTAGCACACCAGGCTTCCCTGTCCTTCACATCTCCTAGAGTTTGCTCAAACTCATGTCCATTGAATCAATGATGCCATCTAACCATCTCATCCTCTTTTGCCCCCTTCTCCTCCTGCCCTCAATCTTTCTCAGCATCAGTGTCAGTTGAAAGGTGACAGACACTTTAACCTTAGCTCTGATGAGAGATTTGGGTGAAGTGTCTTCCTTCTCTGCATGGCTGCAGGGTACATCTATTTTCTATCCATTTTTCAATCAACAGAAGCTCCCCCAACAGAAGACAGAAATGAGACACAAAGGCAAAGCAACCAGGCAGTCACGGAAATATTTAAGGTCACAAGGTGAACAAGTCTCAAAGCCAAGAAAAGAATTCCAAAGAAGTCATCTGAAAGAAACAATGGATTATGTCTTTTGCAAACAATGTTCCCAATGGAAAAACTTTCGTCCGGCAATCTCCTTGAACTCTTTGTTTCCTGTCTCTGCTGCTCACCCTTTTAGCTCTTACACAATACATGTCTTTAATTTCATACTTGTATGGAAGTGTAGGGGAAAGGCCCACAACCTCTATGGCTCCCCACATTCTTGCTAATAGTTAGAAATAGGCAGCCCATTGAGGGTGTTCACCCAATGCAGTATTAGACTCCCATGTGCTTCCTCAAGGGCATAGCCTTCTTTTTGTACCTAACCATACCTAGAAATCACTAGCGGTAAAGAATCTGCCTTCCTATGCAAGAGACAATAGAGACATGGGTTCGATCCTTGGGTTGGCAAGATCCCCTGGAGGAGCAAATGGCAACCCCCTCCAATATTCTTGCCTGGAGAATCCCCATGGACAGAGGAGCCTGGTGGGCTACTGTCCATGGGGTTGCATAGAGTCAGACACAGCTGAAGTGAATTAGCACGCACACAGGCACACATACCAGAAATGGGGCTTCCTCCATGGTTCAGCATTAAAGAATCTACCTGCAGTGCAGGAGACACAGGAGATGTGAGTCCAATCTGTGGGTCCAGAAGATACCCTGGAGATGGGTATGCAACCCAATCCAGAGAATCCCATGGACAGAGGAGCCTGGAGGGCTGTAGTCCATGGGGTTGCAAAGAGTCAGACATGACCGAAGTAACTAAGCACACACAGATTTTTCTGTGTCCAAAATTTCTTGTCTCCTCTCCTATAAATGACATAGCACCTGTTCTTTTTCTGATTGTAAGTAGGCTTTTCATTAGACATTGTTTTGGACGCATTTCAGAAGTAGTTAAGCATCATTTTTTCAAATGTGGGAAAGAAAAATGCCCAGTTACTTCACTTCTCATGTCAGGCTTTATCCATCAAGGTTAGAAACATTTTGTAGATGGAAGAGACTAATATCAGCCAAACATGTATCACATTTCTCAAGATGTCAGTTGCATGATTTTCAGCAAAGAGAAGCAATCTAGGGGTTGATGACTATACTTGCCAATAATTAAAATAATAATGACTTTATAGACCAGTTTATGTAACCTATTAGAAAATGTGGTGGGTGGAAGAAAAGCCCTGATATTACAGACTTTGGCATCACCTAAGGAAAGCTCCAGAAGCTTCCTGGTTTTATAATGCTGTCTCTTCTGGTGCTCAGATCATGCTTATGAGTCCGGCACAAAGTGACCTTCAATGCCCACAGGGTGCAAAAGGCTACATCATCATTTTAAATATTTGATGGTGGGTTGATTTTGAAAAACCCACCACATGTGTGTTTCTCCTCACAATAGTTTATCAATTCCATTATCATTCGACTAAGTGGAGTAACCTAGAATTGCCTAGGCTTCCTGAGGAGTTAGAGATAACCATCATCAATAAATATTTATTGAGCACCCTCTTTATGGTTAAGAGACTGTGCCAGGCACTGTACGAAATCGGATTACAACTGCACAGCCACGGCCCAAAGGGGCCTGCAATCTAATTAGAGACACCAGATGAGATAACCAGAGATGATGTGCTCAGGCCAGGCAACCCCATATTGTTCGTCTAACAGAGAGAGGAAAAGATAGTGTGCTTTATTAGGTTAAAGAAAAAAAAAAAAAGATGTTTCCCCTTCTCTGTATATTCTTAGTGCTTATTTCAGTCTGGGTTTAGGAAAATGGCTTTGGTTTGAGTAAATATTGCTATCAACAAGGTCTCAGAGATGAGATTAGAGACACACTTCATCATTTTTCTTGTCCTCTCCCTCCTTGCCTTACACATCCCCAGGGTGCAGGCATCACCCAATGCCATTTAAGTCAAGATTCAAAGTGTAGCCTTTTTACAAGCAACGAGCTCCAAGCCCTTCCTTGTGTTCTGAGTCACCAAGGTGGTGGGGAATTCAGCTGAGAAATGTCATGAGGAAAAGTGTTTAACAAACACCCTAGTCGCTTTCAGGGTGTCTGACTCTTTGTGAGCCCATGAACTGTAGCCCACCAGGCTCCTCTGCCCATGGGATTCTCCAGGCAAGAATACTGGAGCAGGTTGCCATGCCCTCCTCCAGGGGATCTTCCCAACCCAGGGATCGAACCTGTGTCTCTTGTGTCTCTTGCATTGGCAGGCGGGTTCTTTACCACTAGCGTCACCTGGGAAGCCCATGTTTTATATCAATCATCCTCAAAGAGGGTTTCCTGGACCAGCATCACCAGGGAACTTGTTAACAATGCAAATCCTCCAGCCCCATGCCAGACCTACAGAATCAGTGCTTCCAAGGGGACCTGGCAGCCCGGACTTTCAACAAGTCGTGCTGGTGACGGTCGCACATGCCCTGGAGAGCCTCTGCTTTCTATGCTCAGCCATCAAAATGGGGCCAACTGGTGTAAAAACCTCAAAGCAGAGACTCTCCTGATTCTTGTGATTGGGGTTGGAAAGATGTCTCTGTAATTTCAAGATAAGAGGACTTAGGTCTTGGAGAAGGAGAGACAAAGGGGCTTTCTGGAGGGACTGGTTCTGTGGGTGGGTTCCAGCTTACTGTTGAGGAATCTGAAGGAAAGCTCAAGGGCAGGACCTCAGCTATTTTCTGCAGTGTCTGTGGGTTTCCACAGGGACCTCATTCAGTAACCTTGGCAAGTGCATTAGCCCCAGTGACTGACGATATGATCCATCAGTGATGACACTGCGAGTGGAAATAATCTCAGAGGGAGGAGAGGATTGCCTGCCAGTCCCTGTTGCCAGGAATTGCAAAACTGGAGGTCTCAGCCTCAGAAAAAGAAGAGACGACCAAGGAAGCACACGAGCAAGACTAATCAGGAGAAGAGTTGTTTGTTGTTTGGTCTCTAATTTGTGTCTGAATCTGTGATCTCATGGCCTGTGGCCCACCAGGCTCCGCTGCCCAGGGGATTCTCCAGGCCAGAATACTGGAGGAGGTTGCCAGGCCCTCCTCCAGGGAATCTTCCTAACCCAGAGACTGAACCCATGTCTCCTGCATTGTGGGCAGATTCTTTACTCCTGAGCAAAGAGGGAAGTCCTATCAGGACATTAGGAAGAACACAAAACTCCTTCAGAAAAATGGAAGTGCAATGCTTATTCATGTGTGGTTCTTATTCAATATACAGATTTATGACTTGGTTATCCCAGGAAAGAGTGAAAGGGAGTGGGGAAGATGGAAAAGTTCAAGGACCTGTGAGATCTTGGGGGCAAGTCAAGAGAGTGCTGACACGTCAGTGTGCACTGTCTCACGGAGCCTCACTCCTGGAGGACGTCAGTGACTGGCTCAAGGTTTCTGCAGCTTGTAAGCATAATAGCTGACCACACACTCTGTAGAAGACTAACAAGGCTGAAGTCTCCAGTACCTGTGAAGCCTCGAGCTGAGAACTGTAAATCTCACAGTAACCCCCTTGGGGTGGTGATTATTACCCCAGTGAAGGAAACAGGCAGAGGGAGAGCGGAAGCAATTTCATTAACAGTAACGGGGTTACTGGAGCAGAACCCTGCAGCTTACAACATTGATGATGACTTGTTGGGGAAAGCAGACCCCTAGAAGACATAGATCAGTGCTGGATTCAGTGGAGGGGAAATGACAAACTGAGTGAAGACAATTTATGGTATGAGCCAAGGAGACCTTCAATTCTCCTGGTTAGGTTTCTGGAGTCCAGAGAAGGACCCTGACTTTAATGTCTCATAAATGCAGAATAAAATCTTCCATTCCCAGGCAGCAGGTGGTTTATAGAGCTCAGCCCTACTCTCTCCTAAGTGGCTACTTCTAATTAAAAAAAAAAAAAAAAGAAAGAAAAGAGCCTACAATGACCCTGAGATGGAAGATGGAGAAACTTTCAGTTCAGAGTCTCAAGGATTCCTGGGTCTGGAGGAACTTGCTTCAAAGAAGGTGGATCCTCAAAGGCCTCTATAAGGACTCACAATTACCAAACCAATTGAGAGCTCTGGTATTTTTGCTTCTCAATTATTTTTCACAAATAACTTCTTATGAGTGGGTAAACACTTCTGGAAATAAAAGACTTGGAAGTAAATAGGGCATTCTATTAAGAATTAACTAAAATAAAAAAGAATCTGTGTAGTTAATTTCAATTTAGATTAATAGGGGCATATTATTATACACTGGTGTTCTAGAATGCTCAACAAGAACAACATTTAATTTTCAAATGAATGTAAAAGCTTCCTCCTCTTAATGTTTTATATAATGCAGTTAAAAAACTAATTCATGCAGCCATAATGCCTACATATATATTCCAACATAATTATGTATACATGCCACACAGCTATCCATTTATAGAATTAACTAGGTATAGTTTTACAGATTTAAGTCTATACAAATATAATATTTACAAAGACTAATTAATATTAAACACACGCATACATCTATGTATAGCATTAATATTAAAACAACATCTAAGGGCTGGCTGTGTGGTTTTCAGTTTATGCTTGGTAGTATATCAAAGAGTCACATTTTAAAGATTTGTTTCCTTGAAAATACCTCAGTAAAGTTATCTATTAATGGAGTGCATCGGCTTCCCTGGTAAAGAATGACGCCATTTAAAGAAATACTAGGTCATTATGTCCTACTGACAAGCATAATTAGGAATGTCTGTCTCTAGATTTCATAAGAATAGAGAAAAAGTTGTTGTTCAGCAGAGCCAAATCATGCTCTCTACCCAATGGAGTAATTTAAACCCAGGCTGAACTGGGACAGGGACAGGTGTAATTGGGCTGGTGTCTGCTCCTTCCCCCCTGGCAATTACCATAATAAGATGGACTACAGAGAGGTCAGAAGCTAACAGCCAGTTTGGCTGTCGCCTTCGAAGACTGTCACCGGTGGAGAACAAGGAGTCCATTGGACCAGGAGGAAGAACTCTATAGATGCTGGTAATTGGCCTAGTGACAGGAGTGTCTGCAGATGACAACAGAAACAGGCAGCAGCAGTGAAAGACGGGGCAGCAAAAATGAAGTCACACGGGATGAAGGACTTCAGTGAACTTACAGGCACGTCATAAATAAATCCAAGGGCGTGGGAGGGCGGCTGACTATTGAAAGCATATTGGGTAGGGACTGCATAGTCATTGAGAAATATAAACACGGGGACATGTTTGTATTGTAACACAAGCTCTCTTGACTTGTCCAAAGTGTCCTGGTCATCGTGCAAATCTCCGTGTATGAGGAAACTCTACCTACCAGTGTCTAGGAGTAAGGACATTGCATAATACACCATTCTAAGGAAGAGTACTTTAGAATGGGGCTCACAATGGGGGTGCTTTGCAAGCACATATTGCTTTTCTTTTCTGAAAACCAATGCAGGTGACACTGGGGTCTGGAAGGTGGGTGTTCCTGGAGCAGATCTTCTATCAAAGGATAGGGAATCATGTGACCTTAGCTCTGATCCTATCAGCTTTGGATCTGCAGGAATCTTCCTAGAGTCTGAACCCTGAGTTCTCTATTAACTGTTGCTGTCCCTACTCTTTTTGGTGTGAGTTCCTATACATCTGTTATCTTGGGCTCAGTTCCTTGTGTGTTTTAGAGCTTGAGGAACCCTTTACTGATACTTCTCTACCAGCTCTTCCCACTGAGTATATGAGTCCCACGTCAACAAGTGTTTTCTTCCTGATACTCCTTTTTGATAACTCTCAAATGATGAATAGTAGTCAGTATCATACAATTTAATTCAGTGCCCACCAGTGTGCTGCTGTGGCATTTTGAGAGGCAGTTCCTCCAAAGTACCTCATGTGTTGGGGGGAATAAGAAAAGAATTGCATAGAGAAGGAGGGAAGTTCTGGGTACTCTTGACTGTTGCCCAGATGAACATGATAATGACTTCATCTCTGCTACCCATTTATATTCTGCCCCCCACACATTTTATAATGCTTTATTTTACTAGCCATTGACTAACTGATTTTTGAATGAATGAATGAATAACACAAAGAGATTTCTAAATGCAGAAGGACTTTTTTGCATGAGCATAGGGCAACCATTTGCTAAATGTTGCTAAAATATTTTTTGGAAAACTTCTATCATCATTAAATACATATATGTGTATGTGATTGTATTTTGTGGTAAGTAACTTTGGTAGGTGATTGCCAGATTTAGGGAAAACAAAACAAAAGAAGAGGATGCCCAGTGAGAAGTGGTAGCTCATGTATGAGAGATCGAAAGGAGTTAAGTCATGAAAAGATTTGTGAAAACATTTAAAAATGGATTAACATTGTAACCAAATGCTACTTCCCTTTAGGATACCACTTGACCTCTTAAAGATGGGTTTCCATGGTGGGATTTATGGTTTTGGTCGGTAACTTTGGAGTATAGTTGCCAGACTTTAAAACAAAAACGAACAAAAAGAACAGGAAGCCCAGTTAATCCTGAATTTCAGGTATTAAAGAATAATGTTTTGGCATGGAATATAACTATACTAAAACATGAATTGTTATTTATCTGATATTCAAATTTAACTGGTTTTCTTTTTCTATTTTAACTGACAATCCCAGCCTGGAGACCACGTGCATGGCGGATTTGGGGAAGTTAGGCAGGAGGCATGGAAATCAATCGGGTGGGCAATGAATAGACTGAACGAGGGCAAGGGATGCAAGAATGGAAGTAGAGACTGCGTCTCAGCTGAATGAAGCAATTTCCCCAAAGACCCCAGCTGGGCAAAACTCAGCTGATGGCCTTCCCTGGCTCAGGGTCAACATTTTGTAACTCTTCTTAGCAGGTGTGGAAAGTAAAGCAGAATTTGTAAAGGGCTTTCTTAGCTCAGGAACAAATTGGAGGACCTTGTTCAGTCTCTAAGTCATGTATGAATCTTTGCAATCCCATTAACTGCAGCACGCCAGGCTTCTCTGTCTTTCACTATTTCCTGGAGTTTGCTCAAACTCATGTCCATTGAGTCGGTGATGTCGTTCAACCACCTCATCCTCTGTTGCCCTCTTCTCCTCTTACCCTCAATCTTTTCCAGCATCTGGGTCTTTTCCAATGAGCCTGGAAGAAAATAAAGGTGACTATTTATTCCCTTGCTAATGGAGAACATCTTTATTAACTTCCTACGTTCTTGATGTATGTTATCCCACTTAATTTTCACATCTACCCCAGAAAGTAGGTTTTATTATTATCCTCAGTTTATAGAGGAGGAATCTGGAAACACAGATAATGTAGGTAAGTCCCATAAGTAAAGAAGCTGGGGAGCTGTCAGTGGCTGGGGGGGGTGGGAGTGGATCCCTTTGATGAGTGTCTATCACCAAAGTGTTTGCATGTGTAAAGATGGAAATGAAAATAATTTAGAATCGTAAAAAGTTGTCCCTGGACTTCCTTGAAGGTCCAGTGGTTAAGCATGCACCTGACAATGTGGGAAAATGGGTTCAATCTCTGGTGTACGAAGATTCCACATACAGAGAGGCATCTAAGCCATGTGGCACAACTCCCGAGCCCGTGCTCTGGAGCCTGTGCTCCGCAGCAACAGAAGACACCGCAGGGAGAAGCCACTGTTCTGTAACTAGAGAGGGACCTCTGCTTGTTGCAACTAGATAAAGTCCACAGGTGACAATGAAGACCCAGTGCAACCAAAAATAAAAAATATAATAAATTAAAAAAACTGACAGGATGAACACCTATCTAGGTATCTATCTATCCGCGGCTCAGTTGGTAAAGAATCTGCCTGAAATTCAGGAGACCTGGGTTCCATCCCTCAGTCAGGAAGATCCCTTGGAGAAGAAAAAGGCAACCCACTTGTCTGGAGAATTCCATGGACAGAGGAGCTGGGCAGAGTACAGTCCATGGGACTGCAAAGAGTCAGATACGACTGTGCGATTAACTTTCACTTTCATCCATCTAGCATCTATCTACCTATCTATCTATTTATCTAAATTTACCCCCAAGCTTAAAAATAGTCATGGGAGCAGACCTCAAAAGTAAAGAGATATAGCTACAACTTGGGAAAGTTTCTTAGCTGTGTGAGCTAGAGTTCAGTTCAGTTCAGTCGCTCAGTCGTGTCTGACTCTTTGAGACCCCATGAACCACAGCATTCCAGGCCTCCCTGTCCATCACCAACTCCCAGAGTCCACCCAAACCCATATCCATTGAGTCGGTGATGCAGTCCAACCATCTCATCCTCTGTCATCCCCTTCTCCTTCTTCCCTCAATCATTCCCAGCATCAGGGTCTTTTCACCTGATGCTCTCTGCATCAGGTGGCCAAAGTAATGGAGTTTCAGCTTCAACATCAGTCCTTCCAATGAACACTNGCAGTCCAACCATCTCATCCTCTGTCATCCCCTTCTCCTTCTTCCCTCAATCATTCCCAGCATCAGGGTCTTTTCACCTGATGCTCTCTGCATCAGGTGGCCAAAGTAATGGAGTTTCAGCTTCAGCATCAGTCCTTCCAATGAACACTCAGAGCTGATCTCCTTTAGGATGGACTGGTTGGATCTCCTTGCAGTCCAAGGGACTCTCAAGAGTCTTCTCCAACACCACAGTTCAAAAGCATCAATTCTTCAGCGCTCAGCTTTCTTTACAATCCAACTCTCACATCCATACATGACCACTGGAAAAACCATAGCCTTGACTAGATGGACTTTTGTTGGCAAAGTAATGTCTCTGCTTTTAAATATGCTGTCTAGGTTGGTCATAACTTTCCTTCCAAGGAGTAAGCGTCTTTTAACTTCATGGGTGCAATCGCTATCTGCAGTGATTTTGGAGCCCCCCAAAATAAAGTCAGCCACTGTTTCCACTGTTTCCCCATCTATTTGCTAGAGAAATTTACTTAAAAGCAGGGTTTGTTAAAAAAAAAAAAAGATCCTTCCCTCACAGGCTTCTTATGAAGAGAGCACAGGTTTTACAACCCAAACAATTCTTCATAAATTTTACTATAACATTGTTTGGGAATGATATATATTTCTTTTAACTCAAGGCTAATTTACTATCTGTGAGCCAAATAGCATAATCACATTTAGTTCTATGAAGTTTTCAATTATTACAAGGTAATTATGATAATGTGTGATTATAAAGTGATTCAGTTAAAAAAGTTATTATATAGTATCTACTCATAACATTTTTAACCTTGATTTTTTTCTAATATACTTGTCATTATACTTTTATAATGGAAATTATCTTGAGGTTCATCTCCCTTGAACTTCATCCAATGGTATTTAGTTCTCAAGTAAAAAAAAAAAAATGATGTCATTAAATGTACTGTTTACTACCTGAGGTGTCCCTCACAAGCATCCCAGACCATGTAATGCAAAGGCTCCAGTATTATGTAGCTTTGATCTCATGCTCCTGTAATAAGAGATATTAACTAGATCAATGCAATGGGTTCAAAAAAATAATCAGATTAAAAATACATTTATATGGGATGACCAAACTGGTCAAGCTCTGTATATTTTCTGTGCTCAGTTGCTCAATCACGTGTAACACTTTGCGACCCCATTGACTGCAGCCTTCCGGGCTCCCCTGTCCAGGGGATTCTCCAGGCAAAAAATACTGGAGTGGGTTGCCATTTCTTCCTTCAAGGGATCTTCTCCACCCAGGGACTGAACCCACAACTTGATATGTTGTTTTACTGAATGATCCAATTCAGTGAGACTACTCATATTCCCAGGTCTTGAGAGATGTAGTAATACAACAGACGAAATCTACTTATGGTGAAAATGGAGAAACTTTATCTCTCACATCAAGTAGCTTCACCTTGCCAAATTCCTTTGTATTTTATAAGCCAAATGACTCAAAATTTCCTCAAAGTTCATTCTTGAAAATAAACCCATGCTTAGTGTTTTTTTTTTTTTAATAACTAAAAATTTTTTTTTTGTGAGTTAATAGAACCTATTTAAATACCCCTTCAAAAAATAACAATCTCTACCCTTTGTTATCTCGGTAGTATCCATTTGCTTTAAAACAAGATTTATAACAAATTAAGAGATGAACTAAAACCTTTTATACATTTACCTAGCAGTTCATAAAGAGTCAAAGAAATAAAATGAATGGGGCAAAAATTATAGCAGAACTTAGATCTGAAGGCGAGCAGATTTGTGTTATTTTAAGCTTGGTTGCAAATATGGGTAATTTAATAAGACAGTTTGTTTCTAGTTTCCTGGACTATGCAACCCCTGTCTTTTCCTTTTGCTGTACAAATTCAGAGGCCAACCCCAGGTCAACTTTGGAGGACAAGTCCCGGTAATATAAATATGTGTTGCTGGGCAATGTTAAGAATGGCGAGTGAGATCCATGGTTCTGCCCTCTGGCTTTTTATTTCTTCATTTTTGGAGAGAATGTTGATTGAAGTCTTTAAAAGCATTTTAGGTTGGCGAGCTCTCAATTTCTCAGCCCAAGTGGCAATTATCTGGAGAAAAGTAGTTGATTACATCAATATAAGAGTTTTCATCTGGGTTTGCCAAGGCATTATTATTAAAACGAGTTAATTAAATTGACTTAAAGGTAGAATAGCATTTTTATTATGCCTAATGGGTTATGCTATGCCACTGGTCGGCTAGTTGGCATAATTCAACATGCAGTTGTATGGATCAAAAACAGCAGTGCTCCTGGTGTCCAGAATGGATGGTCTAGTCCTAAATTCAGTGGTTTGAAGACAAAGACATACAGAAAGCAGTTCTATGAATAAATTTAATTACCATTATTTTCTCTTTGCCTATTTCTATATCTCAAACTACTGTTAGAAACTTGCCATGTCTTGAGATCTAGAGGAAAAAGTGAAAGTTGCTCAGTCATATCAAGCTGTTTGCGACCCCATGGACTATATAGTCCATGGAATTCTCCAGGCTAGAATACTGGAGTGGGTAGCCGTTCCCTTCTCCAGGGAATCTTCCCAACCCAGGGATTGAACCCAGGTCTCCTGCATTGCTGTGGGGTTCTAGATGAAGAAAACTGACAAAATTTGGCTGCCATCCTCCATGTTTTGGCAAACTGCTGTAATCTGTGATACATTCCATGAGTTTGTTCTGAGTATTCTGATGCTTCAGTAAATGCTTCAGTAGACATGCTATTGATGGAATATCTTTGTGGATAATTAAGAAGAAAAACATTCTGCTTAGATTTTAAATGTATTATGATAATTTTAGTAACTTATTCACCTTTCCTAATTGGACACATATCAATATGAGCTTGCATTTCTAGTTGTTTTTTTCCCAAACTTTAAACTTTTTATTTTGCATTGGGGTATAGCCCATCCGTAATGTTGTGGTAGTTTCAGGTGAACAGTGAAGGGACTCAGCCATACATATACATGTATCCATTCTCCCCCAAGGCTGGCACATAACACTGAGCAAAGTTCCATGTTGATCTTGCATTTCTGAACAGATATAACTGATAGAAGGAAAATAGGCCAGTTAGAAGATATGGTTAGGGTTAAAAAATAGCTTTTAGGTAATTGATAAATTATTTAAGCCATTGAGAGAAATAGATGTTGGCTCTATTTTTCTTGCTGTGCACACCAGGATATTAAAGAGAGGCAGTTTGTTTCAGCAGACTGCTCCGTGGGTTGTTATAAATTGCGGAATTTCTGCCATTGATGAACTTTTCTTAATTTTAGCTGATGAAAATGAGAAAAAAAAATTGGATGGTAATGCCAAATTTTGAAAAAATAGTAAGGGAAATATGATATGTTATTTGGGCAAGTGATTTATAAATAGAAATATAAGAAATGCTTAAGATGTTTAATAGCAAAATTCAGGGTTAGGGTTGAAGAAGGCTATGAAAGGGCATTTTACTTCCTTTAAAGAACTTTTGAAAATTCTCATCACTTGAGGGCCTACTTATCTATTGCCTTAAGACTGCAAACTTATCAGAGTTTCTCTTCCAGCCTTTTCCCCATCGTGGCTTGCAGACAAAGATCTTGTCACTTGATTTGATGATTTCTTTTTATTAGCAGTTCAAGAGGTCACGCTTCCTTTTCATTTAAAAAGCATTTTTATTACTGGTGGTTCATAACTTTCTAAGATTTTATTCAGTCTCTAGCCTGGGTTAGCAATTAGACTATTTGTTCTTTTTTTTTTTACAAACTTTCCTGAAATGATTATCAGGTGGCATATTGAGTGGAGACCATATGTGGTCTTGTTGTTACATCATCTGTGGGTGCAGTATGGCTTGGGAAGTGTGGGGATAATCAGCATGGGTCTGGGGGAAAGATTTCAAGAGTCTTATATGCCTTGAAGCTGGATTATGATACTAAACTGACAGAGTGACCTTTGTTCAGACAGTCATTAAATCTACATGATGAAGTCAAGTGTATGTAAGATGTGTGTGTGTATGTGTGTCTGTGTGTGTGTGTGTATGTGTGCTTAGTCATATCCAATTCTTTGTTACCCTGTGGGCTATGATCTGCCAGGCTCCTCTGTCCATGGAATTTTCCAGGCATAAATACTAGAAAGAAAAGTGAAGTCGCTCAGTCGTGTCTGACTCTTTGCGATCCCGTGGACTGTAGCCTACCAGTCTCCTCCGTCCGTGGGGTTCTCCAGGCAATAATACTGGAGTGTGGTGCGATTTCTTTCTCCTGGGGATCTTCCCAACCCAGGGATCAAACCCCGATCTCCCGCATTGCAGGCAAATGCTTTACTCTCTGAGCCACCAGGGAAGCTAGAGTGGGTTGCCATTTCCCACTCCAGGGGATCTTCCCAGCACAGGGATCAAACCCACATCTCTTGCATCTCCAGCAGGTGGATTCTTTACCGCTGAGCCACCAGGGAAGCCTAATATGTAAGATGGGGTTGTCCTAGTGTCTCATGCAGAATAAGTGCAAATAAATGAATACTGGATTCAGTTTCCTTCTCTCTCTAAAATCCTCTGAGATACTGAATCTGGAGGATAGGATGAATCTGTGGGCATACTAATTAAATGCTGACAATCAAGACAAGGGAAAAAACAAGAAAAGAAAAATCAGATGTGTAAGTCAAAAAGGCAATTCATTTTTTTAAGTGTCACAATTGAGATATTTTTCTATGCTTCACTCATGTATCTCCCTGAGATTGCATTTAGATGTGGCTGACCATTCCAGAAAGGACTTGACTGTCTTTGGTTGACATTTTTCATAGAATATGGCAAGGACAGCAACTTTGGGGAGTTGGCCGTTCCTCTCTGGTTTTATTGATCTGGAATTGGCCCAAGGCCCTCCTGGTGTGTCACACACTTGATTTCTAAACTCAAACAGGAAATGCTAAAGAAGATTCAAACAGAGACGGTAACAAAGTGGTATTTCCCAAACATGAATAAAATATTGCTTTAAAGTGGAGGGGATTTCCATTGCCAGAAACTTTTTTCATTTCCCTAACCCTGTCAGAATTGTTTTCCCAACCTGGAATTGTGATATTCTACTGACAGGCGCTGATGAAAGCTGAGGTGGAGATGAAGAGATAGCTCCGGAGGAGGCACGAAGCCAGAGGTGCACACCCAGGGGAGGGGCGTGGAGTGCCTGAAGATTGTCCAGGTGCCATGGGGCTTGGTGTTCAGAGTTCTTTGTTTTGTTTTTAAAGAATGCCTCAGTGGTACCCCATGTCTGTGGCTTCATTACAGTGCTCAGGACAAGAATTTGACTTATGTTCTCCCTCCATCAGACCTGAGCCCAACATCTAGGGGCCGATTTTGCAATCCCGCCTTTACATCACCGGTGAAGAACTCTCTGTCAATATGCAGTACGCCAAACAGTGTTCCTTCATAACATAAATAATTGGCCTGAACATTCTTTGTGGCATTTCTCTCTATGGTACTTTCCATTCAAGATGGAGTGCAATTAGCTAAGCACTTTCTGAAAAAGATCTTGTCATCCAGAAACTTCTCCTCTCAAAGTCCTAAAATTTAACAGGTTAAACACACAAAAGTGGTTCCATAGCTTTTAAAAACAGATGATTAGATATGTAGGAAATAAAGAAATTTATTCTGAGAAGCATGGCAGCTGAGCTTCTTGAAGACTGGAATAGTCTTTGTGAAGTACTTAAAGTACTGTGTCTGCTATGGGGCTTCCCAGGAGGTGCTAGCGAATAAAAAAATCTGCCTATCTATGCAGGAAAAAATTTAAGAGATGTGATTCGATCCCTGGGTTGGGAAGATCCTCTGGAAAAGGGCATGGTAACCCATTCCAGTATACTTGCCTGGAGAATCCCATGGACAGAGGAGCCTGGCCGGCTATAGTCCATAGGGTTGCAAAGAGTCAGACACGACTGAAGTCTGACTTAGCATGCATGCATGCATGTCTACTACAGAAACACTATCTAATAAAATTTTGTTTTTAAAATCTAAATGTTGAGCTCTTTGGTGGAGTTGGAAGTCCCAGTGGAATTGCTTCAAAGATTCTCTATTTCAAACACTTTGTAGTTAAGAGAAAAAAGTACATTTATTAATCAATACTCTGTCTCTTTATTTGAAGGGAATTATTGGGGCTCATGACCTATTTGTGGTATCTTTCGGGATGACTGAGGAAAATGATGTCTTTAAAGAGTAAGTGGCATGAGGTTAATTTTGTGTTTTTCACCTGCCAGTTCACTTCCCTTTTCAGGCTCATGAAAGCTGTTTTGTGAGTGTGCAAAACATAAAGGACCTGAGATGCATGTAGCCCAAGGATTAGGATTCCATTTGGTCTTCCCATGAATTAATGGAAAACCCTTCAGTAAGTATGCAGTTCTAAATAAATGCATGACCTTAACAATGACTGTAACCTTCCCATTGGAAAATACAGAGTGTTCCTAATGTCAGACTCCCAAGGTGAATTTTTTTGTGTGCTCAATCTATCTAGACAAGTGTTGGCTTCTTTCTTTCTCTCTTCTTTAGTTGTACACTAAGTTGACAACAGACTGGTTCCAAATAGGAAAAAGATTACGTCAAGGCTGTATATTGTCACTCTGTTTATTTATCTTCTATGCAGAGTACATCATGAGAAATGCTGGGCTGGACGAAGTACAAACTGGAATCAAGATTGCTGGGAGAAATATCAATAACCTCAGATATGCAGATGACACCACCCTTATGGCAGTTCAATGGACATGAGTTTGAGTAAACCCTGGGAGTTGGTGATGGACAGGGAGGCCTGGCGGGCGGGAGTCCATGGGGTCACAAAGAGTCAGACACGACTGAGTGACTGAACTGAACTGAACTGAAGTTGACTGTCTTTGAAACAATGTAATTGTTGGCCTAAATCTAGGAAAAGACAGGGACTTTACAAGAACTAAAGTTGGGAGAGCTAAGTATTAAATTAGTATTGAAATAAGACATGCCACTTTAGATGGTAGAGTTCTAGAGAATTCTCTAACCTTTCCCTTATGGATGAGAGATACCTTACATTGCACCTATTCCTGGCAATAAATACTATTTTCTCTAGATACAAAGTGAAATGATACTGTGTATGCTCCCTCAGGGCATAGGTGACACTGCCTGCTATCACTGGGTAAAACAAAAAAGCTCAGCCTGGCCTCATAGCAGTCCATATAGCTCTGTTTAAATAGCTTCAGCAAAATGTATATTATTCAAGAGAAAAATGGATCTGATAAAAAGCCTTAACTGTTATTTACCTCCTGATTTCGTTAACATTTAAGGATATTTACCACAAAGAAATAATATTATTTATGTTTTGAAATAGTTGAAATAAATAAGGTTAGTCCTGTAACTATTAACATCTAAATTTATATAAATTCCTTATAGCAAAAGCAGACATACTGGATCTTTTTTTGCCTCAGTCTTGAATGTCAAGTAACAAACATTTACTTAGAACCCATAAGGGCATAGATTCTATGAAGAAGAAAACGGCTTTTCCCTCAAGTAACTTAGAAATTTGTATGGAGAGAGGGCGAAATAAGACAAAACAAAATGTGGTAAGACTTAAAATTAGTTTTGTTGTTTGTTATTTAGTTGCTAAGTCATGTCTGACTCATTTGTGAGCCCATGGACTGTGCTGGCCAGGCGCCTCTGTCCATAGAATTTCCCACGCAAGAATGAGTGAGTTGCATTTCCTCCTCCAGGGGATATTTCTGACCCAGGGATAGAACTCATGTCTCCTGCATTGGCAGGTGGATTCTTTACCACTGAGCCACCAGGAAAGCCCTAGACTTTTAAATAAGGACACTAATCCTATTCATGAAGGTGGACCTAGCTACCTATCCCACCTCCAGAGACTATCACATTGAGAGTAAATTTCAATATATGACCCTTGAAAGGACACATTCAGTCCATAAAAAAGTTGTATTATAAGTTATTCTTCTGTCATTCTGTAACTGTGTGATTGTGCAGATTTTCTTATGACATGATTTGTGTTTTTTGATCCACCCTCCCTTCTTCCCCATTTAAGACTATGTGTCATCTTGGGTCTCTGGGATTGTTTGTAGGTTCCAAAGATAAGAGTTACTAGACTTCATCCAAACTTTTATTTTCTTAAGCCAGAGCTCTTAAAGGGCAGTGGACTGGATCATCCTCAAGGACAGAGAAGAGAAGCATGGGTTTTAGAGGTGAGCAGGTGGAAGAAAGTTGACCACTTCTTTTAGTTGACTTCTTCTCCCCTGCCCACGACAATCACAGGAGGGGCAGTCTACAATCAAAAGCAAATGTAGAAAGTGACATTTCTACAATTGAAAATGAATCTTACAATCCTCAATGGTCCCCACTGCTCCCAGAAAATAGCCTAAATTCTTTTCCATGGCTGATAGACCCTTCAGGATCTGAATTCAGCTAATTAGTTTGTATTTACCTCCAGTGGTAGTGTGCATAATTGCTTAGTCATGTCTGATTCTTTGCAACCCCATGGACTCTAGCCCGACAGCCTCCTCTGTCCATGGGATTTTCCAGGTAAGAATACTGGAGTAGGTTGCCATTTCCTCCTCCAGGGGACCTTCCCGACCCAGGGAACAAACCCATGTCTCCTGTGTCTGCTGCCTTGCAGGCGGGTTCTTTACCGCTGAGTCACGAGAGAAGCCCCGTTTATCTCTAGCACACCCCATTAAACGAGTGCTTTCTCCCCTGTCCCCCTGCATTTGATGCCTCAGTCACATCGTGCTTTTCTCCACTCTAGCATGGTCTCTTCTGTTTTTTCATGTCCTGTTCTTCTCATTCAGAATCTGTTTCTGGCTTTCTCTTTTTACTAATTCCTACTGCCTCTCAAGGTTAGCTTAAGGAAGACTCTCTCAACTCCAACTTCGATTCGTGGACCTTTTTGTTGACCCCACAATCACCCTGCCCTTTCCCTATCAGAGTGCTTATCACAGTACATGTACTTGTCTGCTGACTTGTATCGCATGCTAGACCAGAACCCTGGTGACTTCAGGGGACACAGCTTTTCCGCCATTTCTTACCCATCTCAGTCACAGCTGCCTTCTTCACTCCACTGATACTGAACTATGTGCAGTTCCGTGAAGAGTCCACGCCATCTTACTTCTTGCTCTTTGCACAAACAGTTCACTGGACCAGTCAGACCATCCTTACACATCCCCCCCACCATCAGGCTCCAATCAGAAAACTCCTATTCAATCTTTAGAACCCACCTTCAATATCTGCTGCATCTCAAGGCTGGATGGGCTGTTCTCTCGGTTTCAGAATACCTCCTTGTGTTTATCTCTGCTCACCTATATTACAATGCACATGGAAGTGGATTATAATGCAGAAGAGCTCATCTAATGCAGTTTTTAAAACTTCTTACTGAGATGTTAATCTAGCATTTCTCTTAAAATGGAGTATTATTTTTCTCCTTCTATAAATAAAATATATATTTATTTTTTTAAATCAAGCAATGGAAAAAAAAAGGTTACAAATCACTACAAATCTTGCCTTCTTAACTAAGCAACATTGACTTTTAATGAGTATTATTTCAGACACCTCTCTGCAACCAGGGCGAATGAGGGTTGTAGAACAGAATATACATATCATAAGATTTGCAAAGGATAAGAATATCAACAGATAGCCAGTAATAGTTATGCCAATGGGGTCATTATACACACGCTTTTTAAAAATATTATTTTAAATTTTGCTTTAATAGAATTGGATAAAGATATTCAAAAAAGGAAATTTGTTTTATTTTTTAATTAATTAATTTTTTTTTTTTTTTGCCACATCACACTGTATATGGAATCTTAGATCCCCGACCAAGGATTCAATCAGAGCCCCCTGCACTTGGAATACAGAGTCTTAGCCACTGGACCACCAGGGAAATCCCTATCATTAAATTTTAAAGATAATCTGTCTCTATAACCTGTCTTGCCCTCACACTTCCCCCAGGGTACCTAAGTGCTGAAACATTGTCTTACGTGCTAACAGTTGCAGGAAAGGAATGGGATATTTTCCCCACTTCCCTGTTCCTTCTAACATATCCCTCTTGCAGTGATTTGCTTTTTTTCCTCACATTTTTTGCAGGATACATGAGATAATGGTAAGTAATGGTTGAGATTGTGTGTTTAGGTGTGGTAAGAGTTAGGGGAGATGAGTATATTGAAAAAAATGCTTTAATAGATTTATTGGGCTATGCTACTCTTTGTGACCCCATGAACCGTAGTCTGCCAGGCTCCTCTGTCAATGGGGATTCTCCAGGCAAGAATATTGGAGTGGATTGCCATGCTCTCCTCCAGGGGATCTTCCCAACTGAGGGATCAAACCCAGGTCTCCTGCATTGCAGGTGAATTCTTTACTGTCTGGGCTACCAGGGAAGCCCAAGAATACCGGAGTAGGTAACCTATCCCTTCTCTAGGGGATCTTCCTGACCAAGGAACTGAACTGGGGTCTCCTGCATTGCAGATGGATTATTTACCTGATGAGCTACATAGATGAGGAATACTATCCTGGCTTTAATGGTTATCTATGAATTCAGAGCAATGGCAGAGTTCTGGAAATTTCTTTTATTTTCTTAAATGAATTCAAGGTTATTAATTCTGTGATCTATGGAAATGAAAACAAGAATACATATTGAAATTAGTTCTAAATCAGGACTATTAGTCATGATATTGAGCAGCATGGAGGGGCTTATTTTTTCCAGGGAATCTATTACATTTCAGCCCCAGAATAATATTTCTACCTCATATTTTCCTATTTCCTCTGTTACAATAAGAAATTTTCTCTTGCTAAAAAAGTTTAAGTTATAACTATAAATACATTTTTTTTCTTTAATTTTGACGATGCATTGCTATTGTTGCTGTTTATTCCATATACATCTCCATGGTGCAACCATGAGGTATGGTATCATAGGCCCAGGAGCAAGTCTTCAGTTATTTATGTCTATTTATGAGACTTATTATAGCATAATTTTCCATTTATAAAAGGCAATGTCATTTAAACCACTTAATATGAGCAGTGTTAATGTAAATGTTATATTTATTTAAGGTTACAATTTAGAACACATTTGAAGACATAATCCAGGTAGGCACATTTATACAGTTACATTGTTTACTTTTTATTCAGTGTTGTTGTTGTCATTGTTCAGTTGCCTGGCCATGTCTGACTCTTTGCCACACCCTTGACTGCAGCATGCCAGGCCACCCTGTCCCTCACCGTCTCCCAGAGTTTGCCCAAATTCATATCCATTGCATCGGTGATGCCATCCAGCCATCTCATCTTCTGATACCCTCTACTCCTGCCCTCAATCTTTCCCAGCATCAGGGACTTTTCCAATGAGTCAGCGGTCCACATCAGGTAACCAAATTACTGGCACTTCAGCTTCAGCATCAGACCCTCCAATGAATATTCAAGTTTGATTTCCATTAAGATTGACTGCTTTTTATCTCCTATGCTACTTTATATCTGCCCACTCATTCTTAATAGAGTTCAGCTTTTTTCTTGATTTGAGAAAAATTATCCCACAGGTTACCTGATATCACACCATATTGGGAAGTATGTGTGCATGTGGGTGTGTTCAGTCATGTCCCACTCTTTGCGACCCCATGGACTGGGGCCTGCCTGGCTCCTCTGTCCATGGGATATCCCAGGCAAGAATATTGGAGTGGGTTGCCATTTCCTTCTCCAGGGGCTCTGTCCAACCCAGGGACTGAACCTGCTTCTCCTGCATTTGCAGGCAGATTCTTTACTACTGAACCACTTAGGAAGCCCATACTGGGAGGTGGATAAGGCCATACAAGACCTCACTGCTTCAGAAAGCCTCAGCATTGAAAACTCTCCCCTAAAGCTTTTGTCACATATGAATAATTTCCCTTCATATCAGTTACCAGCAATCTCTTACCAGACTTGATTTGTGAGATTTTTTCTTTTTTTAATGATTACATTGACCTTCATTCTCTTTTATGTTTTTATTTCTGAGAGAATAAGAAGGAAGAGAAATATTGCATCCTTAGATTATATCCAAGCAATGTAAATCTCCATAAGTTATGGTTATTTCTATTTTTCTATCACTGCATTTTCTTCCTTGCTTATTTCTTATAAAAATTTTCTTCTACCATGCTGATGATTCCTTGATATTATTTAGGGTTCATGTATAAACTCTTCAACAATTCTCTGCTTTCCTTAGTTTCTCAACCTGGTTTCTTTCAAATAGGACATATTGCTTTTTCAAATGCTGTTATACTTCTTTAGTGTCCCTTTGAGAAGTTTCAAAATACAAATTCATTATGCTACAGGGTTTTATTAGAGAGAAACTATTGAAACTATTTGTGTCAAAAATGATAAGATATTATGTTTTAATTCAACAGTTCTATATTAATGAGATAATCAGAGATATGGAAAAAGAGGCCCGTTCAAGGATATTCACTTTAGAATCAGTTTAAAAACTGGATCTCATTTGAATTTCCACCAATAAAAAGAGCTCACAAATGATGGAGACTTGTCTTATGGAATAGAATATATTTATTAAAATCATATTGCAGAATCATTAAATGTGTTGCATAATGTTTACAATATTGTGCTAAGGAAACAAAGTCATTTGATTTCATTTTTATAAAGATATAGCTGTATCTAGCATGGATACAAACTGAACTCAAAATTTTAGTCATCATGAGAGATATAAGCTCTGACTTTTAAAAAAACCTGGAGTGTAGATGCCTTAAAATGTGTTAATTTCAGGTATACAGCAAAGTGTTTCAGTATCTTCAGATTATATTCCATTTTAAGTTATTATAAGATATTGTGTATAGTAAATCCTTGTTGCTTATCTATTTTATATAGAGTAATTCATATCTGTTAAGCCCATACCCCTAATTTGTCCCTCGTCTCTTTCTTCTCTCCTTTAGAAATCCCAAGTTTGTTTTCTATAACTAGTAGTCATTATTTCTGAATGGAGTTATTATTGTTGAGTTTTTTTTTTTTAATTTACCTAGGGTCTTGAAGTTTTGTGCACTGAAAATATATTACTTTATGTTTCTTAAACAATTAATAAAAAATGAAACCGATTGACTTGGTTCACTAACTTTGGTTACAAATTTTTCACATTAAAATTTTTTTTTCAGTTGATCTTTTGAAATGCCGCTTGACCTTACTAATAGAAGTTCATTATCTCAACCTCTTCTAAAACCCCAGCTGGGTTCAAAGAGCCTGGCCCTCTTTCAAATGTCTGGCAGAGGATAGAACTGAGAGTTTTGGCTGTTCCACTGGGGCCAGTTTTGAACCCAGCTGTGAGACTTGCCCAGCACCTTCAGGGAGAGGCTGTACAACCACCCAGATGTGGTCTGCCAGCCTCTGCTTCTCCCAGTAGGACAGAAATCGCCCTTGTGGTTCACACCCTCCTGGTGGTTACTGTTCAGGGGCACACAGCAGGCAGTCCCGATGGAGAAGTCATAGAGGCATCATCTCCGCCACCCGTCAGGACAGTTGGACAGTGCCAGACCTATGCATGTTGAGCCCTGATCAGCAACCCAGGCTCCCCCTACCCGCCTCCAGGGACCGTGGTGTCCATTTCTGCCAGGGGGACTAAGGAGAGGGTATCCTCAAGGGCTACTCAACCAGCGTGAACTAATTTCAAAATCTGCGTCACTGAAAATGAAAATGTTAGTTGTTCAGTCGTGTCTGACTCTTTGTGACCCCATAAACTGTACCCCGTCAGGCTCCTCTGTCCATGGGATTCTCTAGGCAAGAATACTGGAGTCGGTAGCTATTCCCTTCTCCAGGGGATCTTCCCAATCCAGGGATTGAACCCGGGTCTCCTGCATTGCAGGCAGATTCTTTACCATCTTAGCCACTAGGGAAGCCCATTGAAACCTCAGTGCAAATTGATTCTATCCCAACTTCTCTCTCTTCCTGCTCAGGCTGGGCAACAACGCTTAGTGAAATAAAACATTCTATTAGACTCTTTCTCTTGAATAATGGACATCTACTTCTCTCATGTTTGCCTTCCAAGAGAGGCAACCTGGATTATTCTTCCAGTAAATTCTCTGCCAGGTTGTATGCCTGTAAAAGGAAAAAAAGCTACCTGGTTCACTTAACTTTAAAAAACTCCATTTTATGAATAAAGAATCAAGTAATGTTTTGAAACTAGAACTGAACTTAAAGACCGTTTCATTCAAGGCCCTACTTTTACAGATGACGGATCTCAGTCCCAGAGGTAAGTCACCATGTTTCACAGAGTGAATTAGAATCGGTGCCAGGGTCTGGATCGGCTATGACCCAGTCAAGCGTCCAGTTTTGTTTTGTTTTCTTCTCTTGCATGGTCAAATGTGGCTGAATGGAAAGTCTTCTCCACTTTCTGGCAAGAGCCACTGTGAGCTGTCACCAGCTTTAGCAATGGAGACTTTCTGTTCTATAGCTATATACATACAGATACGTAAGATTGGGCAAGCAGATACACCTTCTGTGTATATAACTAATAACTCACGCTTGAATTTCTGTATCTCATTAGAGGTAGCTGTCTCACCTTTAACTAGAGAAGACAAGCTTTATTTTTGTAGTGCTTTGCCCTATTATATTGAACAATAATAATTCACAGTGACAGATGTAATCCACCAAACTCATTATTTTCAACCCCGATCCCTTTATTTTGCATTACCAATACACTGTTGATGCCTATCGTTCCCTGGACTGGAGCGCTTGATGAAATGTTTTATTGCAATATGTCAGAGTCTAAATAATTAACAGCAGGAGTAAGGCCGAAGCTTTCCAAAGTTACCGTGTGTATTATAAAATCGTATGTAATGCATTCTGTACTCATAGGAACATGTCCTAGAGATGTGGTTTTGATAAGATGATTACATTTAGGGAAAGAAGAATGGAACATCTCTCCTATAGCGGGGTTTCATCTCTTCAAAGATGAAAAAATATGTGTATGTACTCAATCTATCAAAGGGAAAAGTAAACAGGATTTGAGCCTTCTTCTCCTTTGCTGAGTTAAAATCTTCAAAATCTATTGCGAAAAATCCCGCTCATAATTTAACATACTGTACTATATAATAAAAACAGTTTTCTTTCTTTGATTTGTATTCTGTCAAAATCCTGGGGTGGGACAGAGGGATATTGTTGTGTGACAGGTGATGTGGATCTCTGTGACTCCCCTTGACTTTGAAGGCATCGCAGGGAAGTTTGAATTGCAACTATTCAACCTTGAAGGGAGAGAAACTAAATGAAACACCTGTTTTTCTGATTACTGTACCACAAGGCCTTTTAATTAGTTTGTGGAAATGGAAGCTTTAGCTATTGAAGCATATGGCTATTTTCCCCCAAGAAAATGGACACGTGACTACACATCATTAATTTGTGATTATTATTAAAATCAGAATATAATTTGAAAGATTGTACAGTAATAGATATATTTTCTAGACTAGGAAAGAGCTAAATAAAAAAGCAGGAGAAGTAGTGATAAAAATTTCCATCTTTTATATGAGCACTCCTGATTGATTGATGGTATAATAGTGTCCAGAATATATGTTTATTCTTACTGAAATTCCCATTGCAAATGCTGAATAAAACTGTTGATCATTATTTTATGGGCATTCATTCTTCTAATCTAGTAGAACTCGTCTTTCTCAAAAATTTGGAGAGCAATAAATTAGTTTTTGAGACAAAGGCTAGAAAAATGGGAATGGCCAAGGTGAATATATTCTGAAAATGTTTTCTCTGCATTGTTCTCATTATATACAAGGAGAGACTTTTCTCCACCATATTCTAGTACTTTAGTTTGGGGATCAGAAAATTCTATTGGACTGTAAGGTAATTCCTCCACTCAGCTAGATGTCATCCTGAGGTTATCTTAAAGATCTCAACCCCTTGATGTAATTGTAAAGGAAAGAGCAACAATTTGACTTCCTTCTGATTTTTTTGTAGATACCTCTGCCAAAAAGCTGTAAACTATGTTTCTGTTGGGGGCTTCCCTGGAAGCTCAGATGCCAAAGAATCCACCTGCAATGCAGGAGACCTGGGTTCAATCCCTGAATCAGGAGGATCTCCTGGAGAAGGGACTGCTGCTGCTGCTGCTAAGTCACTTCAGTCATGTTCAACTCTGTGCAACCCCATAGACGGCAGCCCACCAGGCTCCCTGTCCCTGGGATTCTCCAGGCAAGAACACTGGAGTGGGTTGCCATTTCTTTTTCCAATGCATGAAAGTGAAAAGTGAAAGTCACTCAGTCGTGTCTGACTCTTCCCAACCCCATGGACTACAGCCTACCAGGCTCTTCCATCCATGGGATTTTCCAGGCAAGAGTACTGGAGTGGGATGCCATTGCCTTCTCCTGGAGAAGGGACTGGCTATGTATTATTGCCTGGAGAATCCCATGGACAGAGGTGTCTGGAGAGCTACAGTCCATAGGGTCCCAAAGAGTTGGACAGACTGAGCAGCTAACACTTTCACTTTTCAGAGTATACTTCATGGATATTAGGTCATAGTAATCTTAGATTTTTGAGGTGAAATGCATGAGCTATTAGCAACCCCATAATCATGTCTTATAGAATGTTTTTTTCCCCCTCAGCCTTGCTTTGGGTATAAAGGGCATTTGATAAGTATTTGAGGTTTCAGTTTCTCTCTGAGAGAAGCTTTTATTGAATTATTGCTTAGCAATGGATGAAATAAGTATAGGTAGCATGGTGGGAATATAATTATTTAAGAGCAAAAAAAAAATTCTCAAACAAGAAAACAGCTTTGCTATTAATAAACTGCAAGCATTCACAGCGGCAGAAATGACTCAACTGTTGTGAAATTTGAATTTCTTTCATTGTTTATATCTAAATATGAAACATACCTGGCAACGGAATGAGACAGAACATGCCTTCTCATTTTCCATATAATTTACACCATGTGTTTGGCCAAAAGTGCTGATTACAAAATATGACTGCAATTGGACAGCTTAGCAATATGGATTTCCACACCTATGGCATAAGGCTTGGTTTGTTTTGATTAAAGAAATAATTATGATCCAATTTCATAACGTTGATCACAATTTCATCACCTATGGAGGTGAAGAAAATATATGAGGGGGTATAGCAAAGTGCAAACTCATTAAAAATTGTTTGTAAGAAATTATGATCATTACATTTAAAGCAAAGGTGTGGTATTGTGTTTAATTAAACAAAGTTTGCAAAGTATTTTGTGAACTTTGCTGGGATTGTACAAACTTAAACAAGGCACTTATAAAAAAAATTGCATTTAATGGAATATTTTGAGAACATGTAACTTGAAGAGCAAATGGATAAATTACCATGAGAAAACTCCTAGCATTGTATTTTGCTTAGCAAAAAGTCTTATTATGGGAATGTGAGGTACAAGGATGTCTATTCAATTCTTTAATGTCAAAATCAACATATTTGTTCATAGCTTGTTTACAAAAGAAATATAAAATACTGTAACATTTTTGTCTTTGGTTACAAAATAGTTTCTTGGAAGATAATGAATAATTAATAGGTTCTTGAATTTTCATGATATAATGTGCCTAGACTCATTCTCAGTCAATTTTTAAAAAGCTAATACTGTAAATGAATATGAATCCTAGGAAAACATTGTCAAACTTCTCAGTCTCCACTTCTCGTCTCAATGCAGCTCTGTGTGTGTGTTCAGTTGCTTCAGCCGTGTCTGACTCTTTGCAACCTTATGGACTGTAGCCCACCAGGCTCCTCCATCCACGGGATTCTCCAGGCAAGAATACTGGAGTGGGTTGCCACACCCTCCTCCAGGGGATCTTCCCGACCCAGGGATCAAACCCACATCTTTTGCATTGCAGGTGGATTCTTGACTGCTGAGCCGCCAGGGAAGCTCCCTCAGTGGAGCTCTAGACGATGCTAAAGACAGGACAGAGTAAGCCAGACACCCTTTCTCGCTCAAGCAGAATATTTGACCTGAAAAATATTTCCAAGTACCCGGGGGAAATTAACAGCCTTTGTTGACAAGCATTGTTTTATAGAGTCAGACATGACTTAGCGAATGAACACCAAAAAACTGCTTTAAGCAGAATCTACATCCAAATTTGGTTGGGGTTTGCTGTTGATACTGAATGGCATTTTTTCAAGACATAATTCAGTTAATCAGTTATATGGTAAATTTTATTCTTTTCTGTTCTTTGGCTAGAACAAACTGATGAGGAAGGGAGCAAACCTCATTGGTGGTGGTGATTGGTGGTGGTTTAGTCACCTAGTCGTATCCAACTCTTGCGGCCCCATGGACTGTAGCCTGCCAAAGGGAGGTATTAATTTTGTGAAGCTATGGGTAAAGAGAAATAAAAATCAAAATTATAACTTAAAAATCAAAAGTGAAAAATTTAATGTAAATATTTTAATATAGCTTAAACATTTTAAATTACTGAAGTCATTTTGGAATATTTTTGTGGAAGCATCTCTGACCAAGAGGCTTGGAGAAGGGGAGAGAAGAAAGGATTATGAGCCCTAAGTGGCCATGTAAAGGAAGAGCCCATGTGACATGAAATACAACAGGTAATGGATCTCATTCAGGTGTGTGCAGGAGACCTGTGAGAGGTGAATCAGAGTGGGTGATCATTAAGAGGGCAGGGGGTTCATGCATGGAATCCCAGTGACTAAAAACATCTTACAATGTAGAACCTAATGACAAATTTGATATTGATGAATATAATGAATAGGTTACAGAAGCTCAGAGTTGGGAGACTCAATTGAAGGGTGAGAGAAGGTCATAGGGAGAAAGTTGAATCTGAGTTGATTTTTAAAGGTGAATCAGTTGCACCAAGTTGGGGATGGGATCCTTATGCCCAAAGACGCAATTCTAGGAAAGAGGACAAATGTAAGTAGGTTACACTTCATAGCTTGGGAAGACCCTGCGTCTTAGGAAACATTTTCACAAGCTTATCTCAGACAGTTCTCACCACAATACAACCATACAGCTAGGGTGCTTGTTACTACACAATTTTACAGATGTGCGAAGTGCAGCTCAGAGAAGCTATCACAAAAGAGCTGCCATTGAGTCTCACACAGATGTACTTGACTTTCTCTGCTGCTGCTGCTAAGTCGTGACTTTCTCTAGTTTGCTATAATAGCTAAGTTATAGCAAAGGGAATATCACAGTGCTTTGGCCTCAATAGGAAGAGCGTTGCCAGCAGAATGACAGAAGGCACTCAAATTCATACGGAAATGGGAAGAAATACATTTTTTTTTTAAAAAAAGTCTGTCTATAACCTGAAATAATTCATGAGCTTATGATAATGACTAGTTAAAAGGCTTCCCTGTTGGCCCAGATGGTAAAGAATCTGCCTGCAATGTGGGGAGACCTGGGTTCGACCCTGGGTTGGGAAGATCCCTGGAGGAGGGCATGTCAATTGACTCCAGTATTCTTGCTTGGAGAATCCCCATGGACAGAGGTGCCTGGTAGGTTACAGTCCCTGGGGTCGCAAAGAGTTAGACAGGACTGAACGACTAAGCACAGCACAGTAAAAATACATAATTTCAACAGTTCTTTTCAACTTAAAGCTGGGATGAATCTGCACGAGAACGATGAACAAAAGTAAGACACACACGGCAAAATAAATGAAATGAAAAATAAAGATAAGAACAGTGGGACACATCAGGGTATAGTGGGAAGTTCTAAGCGATCTGTATTTGCCAGCCATTGCAGTCTCTGTATTGTAGTTTAGCTGCTGTAATTTAACGATCTCTATTCATTATGAGGCAGAATGCACATTTGACTATGGACCTGTGTGACCTGGATACCTGAAAACCTGTCCCCAAGCATAAGGCCATCTTTCAAACATGTCAACAGAAATAGGTCCTTAAAGCAGAGTGGCATATTTTTTTGAGGCCAATTTGTCTACCAACATGCATTCTCCTATCTCAGAACAACATACAGAGACGCAAGAGTTTAAAATGAATGAAAACATATTCAACCCATAATCAAATGAAAATGTTTGGGACTGGTGCCAGAAAGTGTTCCTGAATTAGACTTTCTTCAGCACCTAAATTTAGGCATCTGGCATTCTATTTTAAGATACAAATGTAAGTAGGTTACACTTCATAGCTTGGGAAGACCCTGCGTCTTAGGAAACATTTTCACAAGCTTATCTCAGACAGTTCTCACCACAATACAACCATACAGCTAGGGTGCTTGTTACTACACAATTTTACAGATGTGCGAAGTGCAGCTCAGAGAAGCTATCACAAAAGAGCTGCCATTGAGTCTCACACAGATGTACTTGACTTTCTCTGCTGCTGCTGCTAAGTCGTGACTTTCTCTAGTTTGCTATAATAGCTAAGTTATAGCAAAGGGAATATCACAGTGCTTTGGCCTCAATAGGAAGAGCGTTGCCAGCAGAATGACAGAAGGCACTCAAATTCATACGGAAATGGGAAGAAATACATTTTTTTTTTAAAAAAAGTCTGTCTATAACCTGAAATAATTCATGAGCTTATGATAATGACTAGTTAAAAGGCTTCCCTGTTGGCCCAGATGGTAAAGAATCTGCCTGCAATGTGGGGAGACCTGGGTTCGACCCTGGGTTGGGAAGATCCCTGGAGGAGGGCATGTCAATTGACTCCAGTATTCTTGCTTGGAGAATCCCCATGGACAGAGGTGCCTGGTAGGTTACAGTCCCTGGGGTCGCAAAGAGTTAGACAGGACTGAACGACTAAGCACAGCACAGTAAAAATACATAATTTCAACAGTTCTTTTCAACTTAAAGCTGGGATGAATCTGCACGAGAACGATGAACAAAAGTAAGACACACACGGCAAAATAAATGAAATGAAAAATAAAGATAAGAACAGTGGGACACATCAGGGTATAGTGGGAAGTTCTAAGCGATCTGTATTTGCCAGCCATTGCAGTCTCTGTATTGTAGTTTAGCTGCTGTAATTTAACGATCTCTATTCATTATGAGGCAGAATGCACATTTGACTATGGACCTGTGTGACCTGGATACCTGAAAACCTGTCCCCAAGCATAAGGCCATCTTTCAAACATGTCAACAGAAATAGGTCCTTAAAGCAGAGTGGCATATTTTTTTGAGGCCAATTTGTCTACCAACATGCATTCTCCTATCTCAGAACAACATACAGAGACGCAAGAGTTTAAAATGAATGAAAACATATTCAACCCATAATCAAATGAAAATGTTTGGGACTGGTGCCAGAAAGTGTTCCTGAATTAGACTTTCTTCAGCACCTAAATTTAGGCATCTGGCATTCTATTTTAAGAATCATTCAAATTTTTCAAATGAAGGATTTGCTTTTTGATTAGGAAACCATAATTTCATTTAAATATGAAACTTGCTGTCTTTGACTTGGAAAACACTGATTTCTATGTCATGAAAGAGGTGACCTCATTGGCATATAATGAGGAGAGAGAGACTGTCAACCAGGAAAGAAAAAAGAACGTTGTTCTAGAATATTAGTAATTATTACAATGATAATTATTAGTAAAAATTTTTGATCTTGTTATTAAGGGCTAAAGAATTAAAAACATAAGCATTATACTGCAGGAGGTTTCATAAATTAGTGATTATTGCAGGAAGAAGTCTGAAATATTGTCAAAGATGTCATATTTTTGAATTTTATTTTCATGAAGATTATAAAGCATGCTTGTAGTGGCATTTGCTTTTAATAAAATATTCTGGTGTTATTACAAATACTTAAAAAACTATAATTTAAATTCAGTTCAGTACTACCAAAGATACTGTGACTAAATTTCTTTAGAAATCTTATTGTATGACATAGAACCCTTCTTTATTTTACATATACTATTGATATAATATTATTCAACTATAATGTTAGATATTATGCTAGGTGTAGAGGCTATAATCATGAAAAAGAGGAGCATAATAAGGTCTATCTTTCTGAAGTGTATAGTCTAGTGGAAATTGTAGTGAAATAAACTAGCAGTTAGTACAATATGGTTATAAGGTTCTGGAATAGAGTGCTTAGAAGGTAAATTCGTAAAGATACATGCTTCCAATTAAATTATTTTTAAGCAAACTGCTATGACTTGTCCTAATTCTCTATGTGGATTTAAGTTTTATTGTATTAATTATAATAGAGTCTTCTCTTTGCCAAGCACCTTATTAAGACTTTGCATTCATTTACCCATTTAGTTCACATCAATGGCTGGAGCAGGTGGAATTAGTAATATTCTGAGAGACTGATGCTCAACAGGTAAAATAGTTCCCTCTGGTCCCACTTTGGCAGCACCCAACAGAACCTGTGACCTTCACGCTCTGTTACATTAGATTCCTGTATTGGTTTTAGCATCCTGTGGAATAAGAATTCTCTATTGACTGATCAAAATGATTGATTACAAAGTGGCTTCCTTGTAAAAATTTTGTATAAAAATAATTCAAAATTTAAAGTAACCTTTAAGCCAGATAAATTCATTGTTGATTGCTACATAACACTTTTTCTCAAAACTTAGTGGCCTGAACCTACAAACATTTTTTATCTCAGTTAGTTTCTGAGGCCAGGATTCTGTGAGCAGGGTAGCCAGGGGGCTCTGGGTCTGGGTTTCTCAAATGGTTGCAGTCGTGACATCAGCCAGGGCTCCAGCCTCGTCTGAAGGCCTGGCGGGCCTGGGAGGACCCGTGACCCAGCTCCCCAGGTGGCTTCCGGCCAGCAGCCTTGGTGCGCATTGCATTGACCTTGCCCATTGCGGACCAGGCCACAGCAGCTAGCTTCCCCAGAGCACGTGGGCAGAGAATGTGTGATGAGACAGCATCTCCTCTGGCTTTTAGAAACAAATCCAGAAGTCACTGTGTCTGAGTCCAGTCAGGAGAGAAGAACTACTAGGCAACATGAAGAGGGAAAGTTTAATAATAAAGAATCATTAACCAGCACAGCAAAGGAAACCATAAATGAGTCGAAAAGACAACCCTCAGAATGGGAGAAAATACTGGCAAATGAAGTAACTGACAAGGGGTAAATCTCCAAAATATACAAACATCTCACCCAGCTTGATATCAAAAAACCAAACAATCCAATCAAAAAATGGATTGAAGAGCTAAATAGACATTTCTCTAAAGAAGGCATACAGCTGGCCTACAGGCACATAAAAAGATGCTCAATATTATTATTAGAGATATGCAGATCAAAACTACAATGAGGTATCACCTCACACTGATCAGAATGGCTGTCATCAAAAAATCTACAAACAATGACTACTGGAGAGGGGGTAGATAAAAGGAAACCCTCTTGCACTGTTGGTGTGTATGTAAATTGGTACAGCCACTGTGGAAAGTAGTATGTAGGTTCCTTAAAAAAAAAAAAATACAAATAGAATTACCCTATAACTCAACAATCCCACTCCTGGGAAGATACCCTGAGGAAAACATAACTCATAAACACACATGCACACCAATGTTCATTGCAGCACTATTTACAATAGCCAGGGCATGAAATCAACCTAAATGTCCATCAACAGATGATTGGATAAAGAAGATGTGGTAGATATATGTAAAGGAATATTATTTAACCATAAAAGCGAATGAAATTATGTCATTTGTAGAGACATGAATGGACCTAAAGCCTGTCATATGGAATAAAGTAAATCAGAAAGTGAAAAATAAATATTATGCATCAATGCATATATGTGAAATCCAGAAAAATGTTACTGATGAGCCTATTTTATTAGGCAGGATTGTAGACACAGACAGAGAAAGGACTTGTGGAACAGTTAGTAGAAGGGACATTCTTCTCCCACCTTGAATACCTTCTGCAAGTGTTTGCATCCTAGGAGACCATTGGAAAACACCTTGGAATATGGCTATCATACCAAGTCTTGGAAAAAATGTTTTCTTCTTGATCATTTTTAAAGAAGTTGTGAACATTCATCCCAGGACACAACAATCCCAAGATTACAGTTGAAATGGATTTGTCTTCTGCTTTGAAAAAAAAAAAAAAAAGCTTTGTATGTGTATGTGCAGTATTTTTTCCATGATTTATAATGGGATTTTCATAATTATCCAAGAAACATAATGATACACTTGGCACAAGAAAGACACGTGTGATGTTAGGAGTTATAAGCACATTATGAAATAAAACTTTCAAGAAAAGTATTAGTGAGTTCTAGAAATTAGTTTAGTTAATCTGGCTCATTTACACACATCTATTGGTGACTTCTAATTTATTGCTCTGTGAATTTTAAAAGTTTGCTTCTTTCATATCCTCCTTAGTTTTAATTTATTGGAAAACACTTTCCTTGGAAAATAGGAACTACTTTGTGTTCTCCCATCATTTACAAATTAGTCCCAATTCAAGTAGCAAGAAGTCTGTAGTTGCACATTATTTTTCACTTCCATGAAAAAGTGAAAAATAGTTGCACAGTTGTGACCTACTCTTTGCCATCCAATGGACAGTAGCCCGCCTGGTTCCTCTGTCCATGGACTTCTCCAGGCAAGAGTACTGGAGTGGGTTGCCATTTCCTTCTCCAGGGGTCTTTCTGACCTGGGGATCGATCCCAGATCTCCTGCACTGCAGGGAAGTTCTTTATCAACTGAGCCACTAGGGAAGCCCAATATATTCACTTCCATACTCCCTTTCAAATGATTCCATCCAGCAGCTAACAGCCATAATTTTTAGTGTGCTTTGAAACGCACAGCACATAAGATGCCATTGAATATGGATTCTGTGCAATGAGAACTAATGGAATGATAAATGAGTGTGGGAAATTAATATGGAGGGAAAGCCATCGACAATCACGTAGAGATAATTTTAAAAAACAGTATGACCTTTAATCATTTAAACTACCATGTCACATCAGTATTTTCAATAGCTTCCAATATTAGTTAACCTAGAATGTCAATTACTATAATTTTTTGGAGGAGTAAGTCTCTTTTGAGAATACCATAAAGGCTATGAGCACTCTTCTCCCCAGATGCACATGTGTGGAATTCATGCAATTTGTGGATCACTTGAAGCCATAAGTAGAGTAAACTGAACTTCATACTACTGACTAAAGGTGTAAAATTACTGAGTGCAAGGAGGGTCATTTATGGTAACACCTATTTCTTTATGCTATAATTGGTTGAAAGAGGTTTTTTTCAATGCCAAAATGTGTAAAAATACAAAAGATTCTTTTCAAAACTTAGCCTCTACGTGAAATACATGATAGTAAATTAAGTAGGTTATGGGATACCAAAGTTTGTTGGTCAGACAGTCCAAATTTCTTATTTTAGGTGCATACACTGTATGTGACGTCAAGAGTGCTCCTCCTATCCCATCGTACATATATATTTACTAATTATCTAGCTCATTCAACTTGTGTAGAAATTGGGCTGAACAGATTAAGGCCAGTTTCTTCAGAGGTTTCGTGTAATAGCTGAGTCAGAAATGCCAGTTGGCACGCCATCAGGTACACCTTGTCTGACGTGCAGCATGGAAAACCAAAAAAGGATGGAATAAAATGCAGAAAAAAAGCTAATTCAAATATCATGGTGTTAGCTTTTGAGAGAAAATTAGCCCTGCAAAGTGCAACAGAGAGCAAGACAAGACAGGGCAGAAGTTTGCACATTCCAGCGAAAGTTTTCAGACGGTCCTGTCCACGGATGTACTCCGAAAGGATGTGACCCAGGTGAGACTTAACTGCTGTAGGCAACTAATCCACAATGAGCAAATTATCCTCCCCTGCAGGGCAAGCTGTAATGGCAGCCACATGCTTCGGAAAGAAAAAAATCATGTGTTCCTAGAAGAGGAGCAAAGCTAGTGGAGGCTTGTCCAGGAGTGGGACTGAAACATAAGCTGAGAATTTTTAGTTGATTTAGAAGAGGGTGTTCCAATCAGATGACTGTTTCTGACAAGAAAGAGATTCTAATAAGGGAACAGCGGTGGCCTTGTACAGAAAGGAATTTAATAAATCTGGGCAGTTTAATGTGCCCTATGGAGATGAGGGTTGAAGATGAACTTCCAAAGTTGGGGCTGATTTAGTTCCAATGTGGTGTGGGATAGCTTAGAAAATCAATGAAGTGTAACGACCATCCAGTAGAAAATATCTCTTCCTCATTCCCTTGAACACTTTTCTCTTTAAACAATTGTGTGCACTTGACACTTATACATGCATTGTCCCCAATCACAATACACAAACAGCCATCCATCTGTACAGGCTGAACATTGCTGATATTTTTGGAAGGTTGACAGTGGGAAGTCACTTAAGCCCACAGGCTAGGCCCTTGGAGGACTTCAGGAAGGAGAAGGGATGGGGAAGGACTGCTGTAACAATTAAAAGAAGGAACAGGAGAGGACTGCTGTGGGAGAGGGAGCAAAATATTTCTAAAGCAGGAAAAAAAAAAAAGTGTCACAAAAAAATGAAACTCCAGTTATTGAATCCAATAGAAAACCCAACACATCCATGAAATATGTATATTTACAGATAATGATAATTGAAAGGAAATAACTTTCTAATGTCATTTAGTGTGGGTGTGAGCATGTAAGCAAGCAAAGTGAAAGAGGTATGTCTGTATCTTGGAAATTTTGAACACTTCTTGTAGCTGCAGTGATGAGATTAAGAGAATTGTCAAATAAAACAAAAATGTCATTTAAAAAAAATTAGACACAGTCATTGAAATTTTTGCTTTATTTATGCTTTAGTAAAGCTGAAGATATTATTTTAAATCAGTGGGCCTATGTGAAATAGATGACAGATAAAGGATCATGTTCGGGCGTAACATTCCAGATATGTTTTGACAATGTCAAGTATAAACCACAAATGGCTCAACAGATAATGTTCATAATGACTGACCTTTATATCAACTTCTTACTTTCTGTTTACTTGGTGTAAATATGTACTCTTCTAAATGATAATTTGTCTCTCATGGAGCAAGTTATGGCAGTCAGAGAGAAAAACCAGGACAATGGAGTTACCTTGTTAGTATGGGATCACTAAAGCAGCTGCTTGGGATAAATTAAATCTTTGCATAAATTAAGTAAGTTAAAATACTAGGTCAGTATTTTCCTTGCCATCATGCAAAGCATGGGCTGCTTCATGATGACAAAATCAGGCCAGTTTGGCTATTACATACACACATGTACACAAACACATACATATAAATACATATAGATATGTGCATAGAGTTGTTAAAAATGCATAGACTGTCCACAGTAAATTTAATTCCTTAAAGGAGCCAGAAGACACTTTACGAAAATTAAGCAAAAGAAAAATATGTTTGTAATATGCTTCCACATTTGGCTATGTGATTTTATCTTTTATAATAGTTTGGTAAGTTAAAATGCTTACATGAAAACGTTAATTCTCTTATATTCTTTTTCTAATTGAACCTTAGAATTGTGTAATTCATCAGCTAAAATCTCCTTTAAATTACTGTGGATTTCCTATGTGGCAGATAATACTCAAAGACATTAAAGAAAAGCCATTCTCATAGACCTCTTCCAGACAAGTCTTTCTCTACTTTGGACTGTGAGTAGGGTGGAGTGAAGAAATGGCCTTCAAAATTCTTATAAGCCCTTTTGTTCAGATAGCAAAAAGTATGAGTCACTGACTTCTGTCATTCTGAGGTCTTTACCAAAAAAATTCCTTGACCCTGGAGGAATTCTTGAATTAACTTGACTCTGAGGCCAAGTTCTATTGGCAGTCTTGTAATTGCTTTTTTCCTTAAAAATATTTTCCACTATGAGGCTCTTTTGCTGACTGGAGACACTCACTCCCCTGGGCCCTATATATTTCATTAAATTTTGCTTAAGAACCAAACAGTTTCTATTTCTCTCTGACACACAGTTAAAAGAAGCATATGAGAAGTATCTTATACACAGTTGAAAGAAGATAATTGGCACTGTTGACATTCTTTTCTGAAACCTCCTTAGCCAAATATCCAAGTTTTGAGTTGCTTTCCTATCTTCTGAGTTAACTATTGATGGCATTTTCATTAACTTTTCTGCTTCCACATAACACTGGCTTCTGTTTTTTCCAAATAGAGTTGTGCTGTAAATGTAAAACACACAGCAGATTTTAAAGACTTCGAACCAAAAAGAAAGAAAATTATCCTATTAATATTTATATAATGTATTAATTTTATATTAAATTAAAATTTATGTATTTTGCATTTGTTTATTTTACTCTCAATGACAATGTTTTGATTAAATTGAACTAAACAAAATAGTTATTAAAATTAATTTTACCCAACGGTTTCTTAGGTGTGACACCAAAAACACAAGCAATAAATAAATAAATAAATGAACTAGATTCTATTTATATGAAATGTCCTGGAATAGACAAATCCATTGAGATAGAAAGTGGATTTCAGTTGTTCCCAGAGTTTGGAAGGAGGAGGAACTGGACAATGAAGTAATGGGTGATGAAAATGTTTTCTAATCTGATAGTGGTTTTATAATTAGATAGTGGTGGTGGGGGACTTCCCTGGAGATCCAGTGGTTAAGAATCCACCTGACCACGCAGGGCACATGGGTTTGATCCCTGGTCCAGAAAGATTCCACATGCCATGGGGCAACTAAGCCCATGAGCTACAACTACGGAGGCTGCACACTCTAAAGCCCATGCTCTGCAACGAGAAACCACTGAAATGAGAAGGCCATGCACCACAGCGAAGTACAGCCCTGCTCACTGCAACCAGAGGAAGTCCACATGGAGCAATGAAGACTCAGCAGAGTCAAAAAAAAAAAAAAGATACCAGTGATGGCTGTGAACCTTTGTATATGTGCTATAAGTGATTGAATTGTGCACTATACAAAGGTGAATTTTATTAATATGATTTGCAAATTATATCTCAGTAAAGCTTTTATAGAAATTTAATGCTTTGTTTTTTTAACTTTAGGAAAATGTGGCTACTAGAAATTCAAAATTACCTGAATGGCCTGCACTGTATTTCTATTTTTTAGGTGGTCAAAGGCAAGCATTTATGGAGGAAAGTGATAGGATGTCTAAATTCAGTGGTGACTGTACAGTTTGAATAGGGAATGGTTGTTTAAGAAGGACAATTTATTATGAATGTTAAATATATTGTATGGCAGAAATAAAAGATTTGTAGGAGATAAAACTTGTTTTAGAAACTACTAGTGTAGTTTCTAAACTAATCTGGTGTAGCGGAGTGTCTTGAAAGTCACAGGAAAAAAAGCTTGCATTCGAGGATCAAATTTTTTATTTCTTTCTTTTCTGTTTTACTAGCTGTTACAGGAAATATATCCACTTAGAAGACACTTCTTCAGTTAGTTATTTTATATGAATGTGAGGGCAGTTGCTTGAGTATGTTGATAGGATTTTCCAATATTTAAGTGTCTCAAAAAGTCCCAAGTTTATCCTTAAAATAAAATGTTAAAAGGAAGCAATTGGCTGGGGTCCTCTGGCTGGAAGACCCTTGTCATGCAATAACTTGTGTCTGTTTATGTTAAAAATAGGATTAAGAATTGTCGCAAGAGAATGAAGAATTGTCCCAGAGAACGGATTTGTTGACACGATGCTGGAATGAAAGGGTGGGACGAATTGAGAGAGTGGCATGGACATGTATCCATTACCACGTGTAGAGTGGGTAGCTAGTGGGAAGCTGCTGTGTAACACAGGGAGCTCAGCCGGGTACTCTGTGAGACCTAGAGGGGTGGGATGCAGGGAGTGGGAAGGAGGCTCAAGACGGAGGGAATATATATACACACATAGCTGATTCACGTCCCACAGCAGAAACTAACACGACACTGTAAATCAACTATTCTTCTATTAACAAAATTTAAAAGAGAAAAGAAAACAATAATAATTATCAGCATTGTCCATATAGTTTAGTCAGGGATATTATTTTTTGGCTTTTAAAAGAAAGATTCAACAGAAAATGATTTGTGTGGAACTTCGAATTGTTTCATGGATTGCCTCCTGTTTCCCCTTTCACTTTCCTATACCTCCAGCTGCCGAATGTAGAGAGCTTCTGATGAAGTGTCGACATTTAAAGAGATGCACAAACCTTTGTACTGTCATGCTCTGCTCAAGTCTGGATCTGCCCATCATATAAAACAGTTCTTGAAAGGATCTGAGATAAAAAGATTCTTTTAAAGAATTTTGCAGTATAACAGTTATTAAGGTTCAAGTTTATGTAACTTTATAAAAATAACCTATATAATTTCCTCATTTTCACTTGGTTCTGAAGCATCAGCAGCATTTATACATATAAAGGAATACTTATCCATAGCAATTAAAAGAATATGTCTGAAAGTAAAATTCAATGTCAATATGAAATGAAGTATTACACAGCATTCCATGAATATGCATATCTTATGAAATGATTTGCTTTAAGAAACAGTATGCAGAAAATATCTTTACAGTAGACATGTAAAATAGTTTTAAAGCTGTATATTTCATAGTACATTAATTATTTAAACAATGGTAACCAAGAATAGAGTTTGAGGCAATGGTACTAATCTGAATTTTATTTGAACTAAAATATCCTAATTCTTGATCTCAATCAGAGAAATAGTAACAGATTTTATTGGTTAGAATGTCGCTAAAAGTTTAAGTATTCACAGTGTTTGCCTAGGAAACGAACTGAGATCACTCTGTCCTTTTTGAGATTGCACCTAAAGTGGACTAGAAAGAAGGCTGAGCACCAAAAAATTGATGCTTTTGAACTGTGATGTTGTAAAAGACTCTTGAGAGTCCCTTGGACTGCAAGGAAATCAAACCTGTCGATTCTAAAGGAAATCAACCATGAATATTCATTGGAAGGACTGATGATGAAGCTGAAACTGTGATACTTTGGCACCTGATGTGAAGAGCTGACTCATTGGAAAAGATTCTGATGCTGGGAAAGATTGAAGGCAAAAGGAGAAGGGGGCGACAGAGAATGAAATGATTTGATAGCATTACTGACTCAATGGACAAGAATCTCAGCAAATTCTGTGAGGCAGTGAAGGACAGGAGAGCCTAGAGTGCTGCAGTGCGTGTGATCAGAGGAAGGATCTATTAGGCCGTTTAGTCTCTAGTGTGGTTTTAGGGCCATTACTACCTCTTCAAAGAGCATCTGTATTTTACATCCTCTGTGAATAAAATACATGTGTCCTGAGATGGGAATCTGAAGCATCAGAACAGAATAGGGAAGACGACAGTGTCATGATTGTATGTGTCTGTGTGAGCGGGGATGCGGGGAGTGGGGTTTGTCGTGGGCTCCTCAGACAGTCCTGGAGGTGATACTCTGCTCTAAGAATTTTCAGAGATAATCTCTATATCCAGGGGCTTGAGCAGAAGCTCATATTCCCAGTGCACAAAAGTACTTGTCATGTTTCATATTGAAAATAAGAAAATAATTGCAGTTGTTAGAAAAATAACATTCCCTGTTATTTAGGCAGATGGATCGCAGAAGAAAAAGCCCACGGAAGATGAACACTTTTCCGGGAAGAGGGCATTTCAAGAGCTACTCTCAGTACCGTGGGAGGTAAGCAGGGTGTCCCATTTTACCGATCTGCGGCACACTGAACGGGACCACCCACTGATGGGAAGATAAACAGGACCCCCCACAGGAGCAAAGAGGGGCGGGCAAGACGAGACTGGTGGCAGTTGGTGAGTTTCCCTCAGCCCCAGGCAGGGGAGATGTGAAGACACGCAGAAGAGTTTGACTCCCAGGAGGTGTCAATGACAGCACCACATAACTTATAAAATAATTAGGCGTACGTTCTGACTGGTATTTGGGGGTATGGAATTCTGTCAACTGTCATAAAAAGAACATTTTTTCATTGGTTAACTAAAGAACAACATAATTCTCTTGGAAGTGTGTGAGCCTACGCACAGCCAGGAGGTGTACCAGTGTAACCCACTCTGGGTGTCGGGCAGGGCTAGTTCCTCATCGCTAGTTCCTCACTGGTCCAAATAAAGACCTTCTGCCAAGAGAAAAGCATTGAACTGCAGCTGCTTATAGTGCATAATTGTCGATAGTTAACACACTTGAGCGCTTTTGTGTGAGTAAATAAACCCCTTCCTTAACTTCTGCCCAATCTTTGGACACTCCACTTTTAAAAAAAATAAATGGAGTGGAGTTGATTTACCATGTTCTGATAGTTTCTGCTGTGCAGCAAAATGAGTTAGCTCTATGTATACATCTATCCTATACAGACATATAGGTCACGACAGAGCATTGGGTGGAGTTCCCTGTGCTATCTGGTAGGTCCTTACTAGTTATCTATTTTATTCACACTACTGTATATAAAATCCTTGGACACTCAAGAACACATCCAAATTGTCCAGGACAGATTGAGAACTCCACATGTGTGTGCGCTAAGTCACTTCAGTCCTGTCTGATTTTTTTGTGACCCCATGAACGGAAGCCCTCCAGGCTCCTCCGTCCATGGGATTCTCCAGGCAAGAATACTGGAATGGGTTGCCATTTCCTTCTCCAGGGGATCTTCCTGACCCAGGGATTGAACCCGAGTCTCCTACATGTCCTATATTGCAGGTGGAATTTTACCACTGAGCCACCTGAAGCCTGAGAACTCTATGCTATGCTAGTGGCTCAGTCATGTTGGACTCTTTGTGACCCCATGGACTGTAACCCAAAAGACTCCTCTGTCCATGGGAATTCTCCAGGCAAGAATACTGGAGTGATTGCCATACCCTTCTCCAGGGGAACTTCCTAACCCAGGGATCGGACCTAGGTCTCCCGCATTATAGGCAGATTCTTTATTCTCTGAGCCACCAGGAAAGCCCAAGAATACCGGAGTGGGTAATCTATCCCTTCTCCATGGGGTCTTTCCGACCCAGGAATCAAACCAGAGTCACTTGCATTATAGGCAAATTCTTTACCAGCTGAGCTACCAGGGAAGCCCACCCTTTAAAAATCACACGCCTTGAAGGAACTTGCAGATGACCTGAGATAAAGGCTTCTTCTTCCCTGAGTATTTTCCTCATCTCCTTTGCAGCAATATTGAAAGTATCTCTTCTACCTTGGGCTCCAAGATGGGGATCCTACACCCCAGGAAGTAGAGGGCAGCATGCCAAGGGGTATGTAGGAATTCAGGGACAAATGTGCCGGAGATCCCAGAACTTTCAATTTCCTTCAAGTTTTGGCTAAAACATCTTTAAGATGAACAGAGATATTTTATAGAGTGCCAATGTAAATTATACATGCATTTTTGAAATAAAATCTGATGATCTTCCAAGATATAGCTTGGCTTCAGGTGGCTGAAAGACTTTTATATCTGTGAATAGAGACTCACACTTTTTGTTCGTTTGTTTGTTTTTTCTGCCATTAGGAGCAGGAAACATCAAAAACACTGCTTGGGAGAATTGTGTTCCATTAGCTAAGCAGAGTCACAAGTGGGCCTGGCCAGGTTATCCCTATGAAGCAGTGATGCATCCAGGACTCACTTACACTTACAGTTTCTTGCCCATATTAAACTTCTTGATTTTCACATTTTCTTAACTCTTTAATTTGTGCTCTACCATCTTTTCATAAAATATTTTCTGGACTTCTCTACATTATTTTCTGCACTTACCTTCCTCCCTACACCCATCACCACATTGATTTCTGTCCTTGAACTTCACAATGACCACCCACTTCCCCCACACCATCCTATAACTTTCTTAGCTTCTTTTTTCATGCTTATGACTTTGAAGTATGAAAGCATCCCTTTTTTTTTTTTTTGGTCTTTTGGTCCTATAGTGTGCTGGTCATTGCTCTGGGCTCTATGTTCTGGGTCTCACTTAATATTCAGTAACCAATCTGTAGGTCCTGGGAGATATGTTCAAGGAACAGAATTACTGTGTGGTAAATAAAGAAGCTAAACCCAAGTCTCTCCAAAGCTGACACCTATGCCTGGCTCTATCGATTGATGGGGAGCAGAAGGGTGGGGGTAGAAAAGAAAATTGGTTGGTTTATTTACTGTGGTGAAAGAAAAAGAAACACATCAAATTGATTGACAGTATATAAATTCAACAAACTAATTGAATTTATCACCTTAATAAGACGTCTGACAGCTAAGAAATTTGACAATGTGAAGTTGACTGATTTGGGTCATGATGATAAAATTAAAAGATGCTCATATACAAAGTGCAAATGTCAAGGGAAAGTTAAAACTGGACTCTCTGATTCACTGCAATATTCCATTCCCTGTGACTTCATGGTGATTTCAGAATAAGTGACCTTGAGCCAAGTCAACTGAGAAATCCAAATAATATGCATATCAGTATATCTGGACAAAAAGACAAGTTTCAGCTTCCATTACTCAGGAATAACAATGATGTGGGTGACATCTGGACATTTTCCAAGCAATTTAGGAAGAAAAAAAATTGCTTATAACATATATCCTTTAATAGTCTAAATATTTTGTGTAAATTTGTGTCTTCTGTCTGAATGTCTAGATACCTCAGTGAGACGAATGGAAGAGTTGTTGTTATGTTATAGGACCAATGTTGTTGAATCAAAACTTGAAACAGTCCTAAGGGAAATCAGTCCTGAATATTCATTGGAAGGACTGGTGCTGAAGCTGAAACTCCAATATTTGGCCACCTGATGCGAAGAACTGACTCACTGGAAAAGACCCTGATGCTGGGAAAGGTTGAAGGCTGGAGGAGAAGGGGACAACAGAGGATGAGATGGTTGGATGGTGTCACCAACTCGACGGACATAGTTTGAGTAAACTCTGGGAGCTGGTGATGGACAAGGAGTCCACGGGGTTGCAAAGAGTCAGACACAACTGAGCGACTGAACTGAACTGAAGCTTCTAGTGGAGGTCAGACACTGGACAAGTCATCATCCTTGTTTGCCCTGATTATGTAAATTAGCCAGGGCCACACATGTGTGTGAGTCTTTGTGTGTATGTGTGTCCAAAAGAGTGTACATTTAATTTAGGGAGGGCTTCCCTGGTGGCTCAGATGGTTAAGAATCTGCCTGCAATGCAGGAGACCTGAGTTTAATCCCTGGGTTGGAAAGATCCCCTGGAGGAAGGCATAGCAACCCACTCCTGTGTTTATGCCTGGAGAATCCCATGGACAGGGGAGCCTGGCAGGCTATAGTTCATGGGATCACAAAGAATCAAACACAATTGAATGACTAAACACACACATTTTTAGGTAAGTGCAAGAAGCCTCCTAAGAGCTTCGATGTCTGGACATTTGGTTGGTGGAAGAAGCAGCAGTCTATTTATACACATAGCATGTTCATAATCAGAGTTTTGCTGTCGAGTCATGTGTTAAATTGTGTAAGGTGGTTACTTAATTCATTGCAAAGTATCCAACATCTTCACGAGTTCTATGGAAGTATGAATTGAAATACAGTTTGTAGGATGAACAAATGTTCAGTGTCATTCCATACAATAATAATAGTCATAATGAGATTGAAGCAGCTATTTTGTGTTTGGTACTTGCAATGTACCAGGGACCCTTCTGACTACTTTATATTTACAAACTCGTTACGCCTCACAAAAATCCTCTTCAACACAAAAGACAGAGAATAGCAGCAACTAATCCCAGAGATGATATTAGCAACTTAAGCCCATCCTCTGAATCATGTCTACTCAGATTTGGTATTTTTAAAGCTGCCTAAAAATCCCTTGAACCTGTAAAAAATACTTTAAATCTGAAACTCATCTCTATATCTAGGCATTTTTCATGGCTAGATGGGAGACAGCCTGGGAAGTTTGTTTGTTTGTTTGTTTAAACAGCAAAATTTTTTGAGATCGATTGAAAATATTTATGATTCATAAGCTATTTTCAATGATTGGTACCAAAATATTCAAAGATTACATGTAGTGTATTTTAAGAATAATAATAGTAATGAAAATAATAATGAAAAATAAAATAATGAAAAATAAAATTAATAATGAAAATACGGACACTCCCCTTCCTCGTGGTTTTTCTTCCAACATTGCTAATGTCCCTGTGATTTCTGCACTATGGAAATACAAATAAATCCACCACTGATTTCCACTGGGGTTTCTCTCTCCTTACTTCCCGCGTCCCAGTGCAAAGACTAATTTTGACTCTGGCTCCTTTATCTGACCTCAGTGATAAAGTAAACAATGGAAAATTTTTTTCTTTTTTTAAATATAATGAAATCCCGTTTCAATACAAGAGAATGAACGTTCTCTTGTATTGAAGAAAAGCAGGCTCTTTAACTCTAAACTTGGTTTTGCAAAAGGAACAGTTTTACAGTAGGATCATATTAAATCACAGGCAATAAGCCTAATTGAATTACAGTCATGGGCTGAAAGAGGAACAGCAAGGAACTTGTTTTACCAAATGCTATGCAATTTATCCCGTGTCTATTTAGATGTGATATATAGACTCAGGTCAATTACTCTGAATCTCCAGTAGTTTAAAGCCTCCTAGTGGAGGAAAGGCTATGCTCAGGGAAAGGGAGTTGTCCTGGTTAAGCAACTATTGAACCAACCTCTGGTGATGTGCATTAAGACAAAATAGTTCACTTTTATCCATCGAAACCCAGCTGAAAGTGTGAAACAGGGGCTCCACTTACTATGAACATTTCTCTTTATCAGGGGCTTCGCAGAGTAATGGAAATGTATTGAACTGCATCCTCCTTTATTTAGATCAATAGGCACTAAGTGAAGTGGGAAGTATTCTTGAGAACCCTGGGTGAACAAGAAAGACCCCTTTCTTTCAGAAATTTAAAAAAAAAAAAGTTTATTTATGAAAACTGACAACAGAACGTTACAAAAGAGAATGAACTGGGAGGTTTTATGAGTTGAAAATACAAACATACTGGGAAAAACATTCAGATACAACCACTCCACAGCAATCTTAAACAACATACACTGTACACATTCTGTTAAAAGAAATTGTGGGTTATGGAAATATCCAAACAGTTGATCAATATGCAAGAATCAAAGTATTTTTTAAAATTTTGTATTTACTCAACCAGATGTTTATTTGCATTTTTCTAGATTGTGTTAGCATTAAATAGTTTTTCTAAGTTCATACACTGTACACATTCTGTTAAAAGAAATTGTGGGTTATGGAAATATCCAAACAGTTGATCAATATGCAAGAATCAAAGTATTTTTTAAAATTTTGTATTTACTCAACCAGATGTTTATTTGCATTTTTCTAGATTGTGTTAGCATCAAATAGTTTTTCTAAGTAGGGAGTTGTCCTGGTTAAGCAACTATTGAACCAACCTCTGGTGATGTGCGTTAAGACAAAATAGTTCACTTTTATCCATCGAAACCCAACTGAAAGTGTGAAACAAGGGTTCCATTTGCTATGAACATTCTGAGGGACAGAGTTGTGCCCTTCAAGTTCATGTGTAAGTCAGTGGGTGTAGGACTAAGAACGCAGTCTCCCAGAGATGCAGGGTGATAAAGCGAAGGTAGCTCTTTTGTGTGGCATAGGCAGAGTAGCATGTGAAGTGTGGAAAAAGAAATGGAAATTCAGGAACCCTGAGTTTCTCTAAAATTACCAATTCTGACATGGCTTCAGCCGTGAATATCTCTGATCCCGATTTTTAGGTTCTTTTGAGTCCCCTTGCCAAGGGTTTTTGCATCCAAGCCTAGAATCCTCTGCACCTTGATTGCAAGGAACTGGAGATTAGATGGGAAGGAGGGTCTAGGCAGTCCTGAAGCTTGAGAAGCTGAAGGTGGGAGTGGGCTGTGTACACACCAGCACCTCCCAACCAAGGAGGCCAGGAGCAAAGGATTCAGAGATGGCCGGGCAGTACTCGAGTGGAGAGAAAGGAAAAAGGAGCAGCCCTTCCATTCATCAAAATACCAGCTCACATTCTGAACCAAGTAGAAACAAACAGTAATACAAGCTCTATCAAAATATAAAAATAAAAAAGACTAGAAAGTCCTGCGCTGCCTTGTCTCTCTGCTAGTGGTTTGCTTGCCAAACTATGTGTCTTTATTCCCAAATCTGATTATTTGTTCCTCATGGATTTTTTTGTGTTAATTTTTTAATACATGCATTAAAATACTTCTAATCTTGATACTCACTCTTTTGGGCACCTCTTAAATTATGCGCCCCCATGGAATTTCCCTGACCCTTGGCCGAGTCATAGCCCTGCCAGCATTTATGTAGGGGTGGGGCCCCAAGTCTGATCAGGCTGATTTGGAAATGTTCTGAAACCTTTGCTGTCAATCACGTTTTTAAGAGATCGAAGAGGGGGAGGGCAAACTTTTCAAGGGCTTGTATTCCTTTAAAACTCACTGGCATCAAGTTGAGGTTTCATTTAGAGAATTCAGAGATGTAACCACACCCCCGAGGAGGGCTGGGGGGGAAGGATTTAAATCAGTGCTTGTGAGGTGGCTTGAATGCAGTTCATTTCTAAAGCAAAATTAAGCTCTGAGAAAAGGTAGCACACGTGCAGTGTAGAATTAGCCACAACCAAAAGCCCTGGCTGTGCCTGTAGACTGTGACCTGGAAATGTCAGTCCCCACTGTGGGAGCCGTTTAAAACTCCAGAAGAGAAATCAGAATAAGCAAGCATTTGCCATCTTCAGTTGTGCCTGTGCAGATGAAGCCATAGGGACAAACAAGAAATAAGATTTTTGTTTTTAATGTTATGTTTCTTATAATCAGTAAAAGGTATTTGTCAACTGCAAAGTGCAAAGTGAAGCTCTCTTTAAGTATTGTAACAATAAGCGGTATCCAGCATCAGAGAAGGCAATGGCACCCCACTCCAGTACTCCTGCCTAGAAAATCCCATGGGCGGAGGAGCTTGGAAGGCTGCAGTCCATGTGGTCACGAAGAGTCGACACAACTGAGCGACTTCCCTTTCACTTTTCACTTTCATGCATTGGAGAAGGAAATGGCAACCCACTCCAGTGTTCTTGCCTGGAGAATCCCAGGGACGGGGGAGCCTGGTGGGCTGCCGTCTATGGGGTCACACAGAGTTGGACACGACTGAAGCGACTTAGCAGCAGCAGCAGCAGCAGCAGCCTCTTCATTGGAAGGACTGATGCTGAAGCTGTAACTCCAATACTTTGGCCACCTCATGCAAAGAACGGACTCATTTGAAAAGACCCTGATGCTGGGAAAGACTTCAGGCAGGAGGAGAAGGGGAGGACAGAGGATGAGATGATTGGATGGCATCACAGACTCAATGGACATGAGTTTGAGTAAACTCTGGGAGACAGTGAAGGACAAGGAAGCCTGGTGTGCTGCAATCCATGGGGTCACAAAGGATCAGACTTGACTGAGTGACTGAACAACAACAAATTTACATTGTTCTATTAGCAAGAAAAGCAGATGTGTTTTGTTCCTGCAAGGGCAGTGGATATTTTGAAATGAGAAGACGAATACAGGAAACCACACGGAAGAAAAAAAGAGGAAGCCTACAGGGTTGGTTGTGTATTAGAACACATCTGCCCATTTCACTTGCCTTTAGATTGGCTCAGGATATGGGGGTGATGGACCAAAAGTCATAACTGGAGTTTTTATCATTGGAGAGGGGAACAGCCATAGTACACATAATGTTCCAAATCTGAATAAGGTTATTTTAAAAAAGAATCTCAAACATTCTACAAATTGCATACCATAATGAAAACTGGAATGTCTCCTTGACTAATTCTACCATGCTGTGCAAATACCTAGAGGAATCTTTTAACATTTTACAGAAAAAAAAAAGATATAAACATTAACCCAGAATTTAAATAATTTAAATATAGGCAGGAAAGCAAAAAATATCTCATTTGGAGAACAGTGTTTAAATTTCTTAAGTCTGTAAAAACAAACCTGACAAATGTGTAACTTTCGGATCATTTAGGATATCTGCAGTTATTTTAGTATTGTGTTTAATAAAAATTTAGTTGTATGAAGTTGAATATAGTGAAGTGTTAAGATATTTCACCAGGATTAAGCTAATCCTTCTCTAACACAAGGAAAAATAGTTGCTAATAAACTCTATTTTTAACAGCCACTTGAGAAAGACAAGATGAGACTTATAAAAATCCCTTTCAAGAAGTTTTCCAGTACAATAACAGTTTACACCCAATACACACAGAAATACATTGCAAAAACTTTGCCTCTGCCAAGTTACAAAGTCCGACTTGTCAGAGTTACATCATGTTTTTAAAGCGTATTTTAAGTGAAGCTTGTCATACATCAGACTCTAGTGAATCTAGCAAGGGTGTCTCTGTTTTAGAAATGTATGGGCTGCATTCTCTTTGAGTTTTTCAAAGAATTATTTTAGTATCAAAATTCCACATGTGGAATGAAAACCAATGATTTTTTTTTGGTGCAGTTTTGGAATATACAGTTCTACTCATTTTCCATGTACTATGCCCCACATTCACCCCTTCCTTTATAATGTTGATATCAGTACAGAGTGCTAAAATCACCATGAATCTGATCCCTTCAATATGGATTTTCTGTACCATAGTGTCAAGGCTGGGGTTTGAAACAGCATGATCATCACAGGAGAATCTGACCCTGTCTTCCAAGATCTGTTTGTGATAAAGGAAATTTAAATGCATGGTGCAGGTAAAGGACCAGAGATGAGGCAACTCTGTAAGAGCTGCCTGATGATAAGAATTAATTTGAAAATAAAAGATGCATCTATTAATAGAAATAGATTAAAATTCCATTCTCTATATGTGTGCATTGCTGACATATATGCAATTTATATATATTCAGAAGGTGGATTCTGGAGACAGAATGCTAGTGTTCACATATCCCATTCTTGCTTTAGAATACTGTGTTTTGGGGGTGTATTACCAAGCTTCCTTTTCCCGATTTCTTAACATTTTTGCCACCTCCTAAATATTTCCTATGTAGAATTTATCACCATCTATAATTATATTTTAGCTGTGAAAGCTCAATTATTGCTTATCACTCCTACTAGAGTGAAAGCTTAGTGAATGTGGGTTCTGTTTGTTCATTATCATATGATCAACCTCTTGCCCTTCATATCAACATTTTGTTGGCATCAGTAGAAGGTTGTTAAATAAATGAATGGATGGATGAATGAACAGTATTTTCTGATATATCCATCTTTATAGTACGGTTAAATCTGACACCAGGATGGTCTTTCTGGTTATGGCTTTGGGCCGCCCTTGGCATTTTTTTTTTTTTTTAATGTAACTTTCATTGAAATTAAATTTTACTTTTTCCTTTGCTTAAAATCTTGCCCTGTTTGAATGGACATTGCTAAGGTTTGCTTTTGTGATTCCATTTCCTTTATTTAAGAGATGAGAAGCCACTTTCTGTCTACACCTTCTCTCTATGGACATAGGAATATGTACAATCCATTTGCTATCTAATCTTGCCTGGAATTCATTTTATCTTTTTAAGCTGACTCTGTATATTTTTGGTTGGATTCATTAAATTTTAAACTTTGTTTCTCAAATGCCATTTCCAATTAATTAAGCAGTAGAAATAAGTTTCAATGTTTCCCCTACAATCAAACAATACCATGCATCTTTGCACTGTCTTTGTTTTGGCCAAAGATCTATATGTGGTGATAAAAAATAATTGAGTAGAACTGCATAAATAAGGTATACTGTGATACTAGCGCTTTATGGATGGTAAAGAATGATGAGAAATTTAAAGGTTGGTTTGTGTCAAAAAAAGAAATACAATTTTATATACTAGGTCATATTCCAAACGAAGTGGCAAATTTCTAGATGCTATATAATCCTGTACTAAGTTGAGACTAGCTGAAGTCTCTTAAACTAGCAACAAAATAGATAGCCTGGCAAATATTTTTAATTGGTTCTTCCTCTTTCATCTGCTTCTCAGTATATGTTTTTCAATTCTGAATCTCAAGCTCAAACATGTCAGTCTTAGATTACAAATTCTAGGTTGTACATGAGTATCAGCATGTTTCATTATTTTAAGACCTCCTTTTATTGATCATTATTTCTGTATGGCCAACTTCTTAACCTTTACTGGTAAGATTATTAGGCAAATGAGACAGTTGGAAATCCATGAATTCTGGCTTAACTTCACAAGTTATTTGTAAAGAAGTGGCCTAAGACTCTGGCCTAAGACTCCTTCACAATTGCCTAAATTAGCTATCTTGATTACCGCCCAAAGTTAGTAGTGATTGGGTGGTTGAAAAAAATCCATCTGAAATTACAAAATGATTCTCTAGTTTTTGAAGACCTATGAGTGCTGTATGGGAATTGTTTGTGAGAGACAAATATTTTTCATTTTTGGTAAAAAAAAGAGAGAAAAGATATCAAAAAGGTCTTCATTTTGATAGTCTTGAAGCACATTTTAAAAAGTGATATTAAAGCACTTTTTAAATAGTGATATTTTTCTGGAGGAGGAAATGGCAACTGACTCCAGTATTCTTGCCTGAAAAATCCCATGGACAGAGAAGCCTGGTAGGCTACAGTCTATGAGTCACAAAAGAGTCAGATACGACTGAGCAAGTAAACAGGCACACACTACCTTCAAGTCTAGAGCTCTGCTCTTGTTTATAGCTCAGTAGGTTCCGCCTGGATTAACTCTCTTGAAGATAACTGCATACCCTGGATAAAGCATGAAAAATAACTGTGTGAGGGCACTGGAAGAAAGCCCAAGGCAGAGGCAAGTTGACCCCAGGAGAAGGAAACTGCCTCGTGAGTTGCCTTAAAAAAAAAAAAAACAAAACAGCTGTGAGACTGTTGGCAATCTGGGTCTACATCATGCTTAGCTGTTAAAAGTCAGTGGGAAACCTGCAGAGATGTTCTGGTTTGAGCAGCCAGAGTTCAGAGCTTGGAGCAACCCAGCAACAGATCCTGGGAACTGAGAAGGTAGAGGAGAGGCCAGAGTTTTATGTACAAGCTTACAGTTTGTTATTGCAACTCGTAGATGACTTTCACAAATAGTCACAGTGCAACATATTTTGGGAAAAGGTGCTACACCAAAATAGAGCTAACCATGACAGATCAGTATCATTCAATACACTTGTTGTATTGATGACTGTCCAATAGCTAGCATACCTAGGACTTCATGTGCTGAGAGAAATACAATCCCCTCTTCTCAAATACAAAGGATGTATAAATACACATTTAAGATTTTAGGCACAGGTTTCTGATTCTGTAAATATAAGTAACCCTTGGACTCCTGGTAGAGCAACCTGGAAACATCCATTTTGATGTACAGATTTTTAGAGTATAGTTTTGCCAATTCATTAACTAAAAAACCAATGTAGTGGGCACAAACCCTGAGAGAAACATATATCAAAAAGACACATGCAGCCCAATGTTCACTGAAGCACTATTTACAATAGCCAGGATGTGGAAGGAAGCCTAATGTCTATCAACATATGAATGGATAAAAAAGATGTGGTATATATACATATATATATATATATAATGGAATATTACTCTGCCATAAAACGGAACAAAGTTGGGTCATTTGTAGAGATGTGCATGGACCTAGAGACTGTCATACAGAGTGAAATAAATCAGAAAGAGAAAAACAAGTACTGTGTATTAATGGATATGTAGAATCTAGGAAAATGGTAGGTGAATCTGTATTTGCAGGGCAGGAGTAGATATGCAAACGCAGAGAATAGATGTATAGACACAAGGAAGGGTGAAGGAATATACACTATCATGCGTAAAATAAATAGCTAGTGGGAACCTGCTGTAAAGCACAGGGAGCTCGGCTTGGTGCTCTGTGACGACCTAGAGGATTGGGATGGGAGAGTACAGGTGGGAGGAAGGTTCAAGAAGGAGAGGGTATAGTCGATCAACTTTGTTGTACAGCAGAAACTAACACAACATTGTAAAGCAACTATACCTTCCCAAATTAAAAGAAAATGTTGCGTGTGACTTCAAGGAGATGTTTCCTCAAATAACCCATCACTGTTTTTCTTCTTTCTTTCTTTTTGCATTTCTAATGTCCAAACACATCCTGGTTGTTGAGAAACCTTGTTTGGATTTCTAACACGATTTCCCTCATGGGTCTTGATTTTTTCATCCAGAACATAACGGGTCCAAAAAATGTGTCAGATGGCACCCATCTCTAAATTGAACTGCTCCTCTGCTTCCTAACTTGACTTAATTGCATTTCTTTTGAAGCTTCTCTGCTTCTCACACCAAATGGAATTTATGCCCTTATACTCAGGTCAGCATTGTCCATTTCATTGTATTTACGTGAAGCCCAACCCGATGATGAGTGGATAAGAGATAGTTTAGGATTATTGAACAAATGAATGAAAAAAATGCATAATGAAACTTCCTAGAAAAAGAAAAATAGACTAGAAAGGGGTTTCCCTGGTTGCTCAGGGGTAAAAAACATCTGCCTGCCAATGCAGGAGATGGGGTTTCCAACCCTGAGCCAGAAAGATCCCACATGCCACAGAACAACTAATCCTGTGTGCTGTAACTACTGAGCCCGTGTGTTGCAACTACGGAAGCCCATGTGCTTAGAGCCCGTGCTCTGCAATGAGAGAAGCCGCTGCAGTGAGAAGCCTGTGCATTGCAGCTAGAGAGTAGCCCCCACTCACCACAGCTAGAGAAAGCCCGCTTGCAGCAACAAAGACCCAGCACAGCCAAAACTAAGCTAAACTAAATAAATAAAAGACTAGAAAGGCGGTGATTTCACTGGTTAGAATTTCTTTGGTAGATCCAGATGTCAGACTTACTTTAACAGGTCTATGGGAAGAATTATAGAGTGTAGGATTCCTTTCCTCCTTTTCTTCGTAATACCATGCTCTTTGGCGTTCAGGGAAACAAGAAAACTCCGGCCCTTCTTCCACCTCGCTGAGTGGCAGACAACAGGCTCTGCAGGCAGACAGATTGGATTTATAATTTTGCTTCTGTCATTTGCCAGCCACAGGCCTTATGCAAGTTTCTGATCCTTGCTGGGTCTGCCTTCTTCATCTGTGAAGGGGATGGGCTCTTCTCGGGACTAAATGAGACAAAAACATTTTATAGTAAAATAATACCTGGTTCAGAGACATTACTTTGTCAACAAAGGTCCATCTAGTCAAAGCTATGGTTTTTTTCAATAGTCACGTGTGGATGTGAGAGTTGGACTGTTAAGAAAGCTGAGCACCGACGAATTGATGCTTTTGGACTGTGGTGTTGGAGAAGACTCTTGAGAGTCCCTTGGACAGCAAGGAGATCCAACCAGCCCATCCTAAAGGAGATCAGTCCTGAATATTCACTGGAAGGACTGATGCTGCAGCTGAAACTCCAGTACTTTGGCCACCTGATGCGAAGAACAGACTCATTTGAAAAGACCCTGATGCTGGGAAAGATTGAAGGCAGAAGGAGAAGGGGACGGCAGAGTATGAGATGGTTGGATGGCATCACCAACTCTATGGATATGAGTTTGAGTAAACTCTGGGAGTTGGTGATGGACAGGGAACCCTGGCGTGCTGCAGTCCATGGGGTTGCAAAGAGTAGGGCACGACTGAACGACTAAACTGAACTGAGTATCTGGTACAGAGCAGTAATTATAACTTAGTCTTACTGAGTTTTCCGATGTGGTAGGCACTTTATGCACATTACTTCAGATCATGCCTACAGCTGGTAGGTACTATTTTTAGGTTCACTTTACAGGTTTGTTTCAGGTTTGCTTTTTTTTTTAAGGGTTTATTTGCCAACCCTAAAAAATTCAGATCTCCACCCAGGCTTCTGTAATTGTATTGCAAAGTTTCACTACTGCTCTTTGTTGTCTCCTTAGATGGTGGTTAGCTGTTGGAAGTAACTACCACCATCATCACTATATTAAGTATCCTACTCAGGACACAGCTGAGCACTGTTTATTCTTATTTTAAAAGGTGACTATAATCAAGTTCATGCAATTTGGAGGACTGGCGTTTGAGAGATTAAAGCTCTTATTAACCAAAAGTTCGTAAAGATCTCTGTGTGACTCTATCTCCTCTGTGCAGTCCACAAAGACCATGTTTTTCACAAGACAGAAATCAGGGGATTGTTTTCTTTTTCCCTAGAGTACTACTTTTTTAAACTGCCTGTTAAGCCTATAATCTAAGGATTTATGTTTCTGTGTGTCATAAAGATGTTTAGAATATGCTTAATGAATAAGGATTCAACCATATTCAGAACGTGGTTTGTTTATTAAGAACTCATTAAAAAAACCTTCTAGTGTTAACTACAGGACAATGTCAACTTGGAAATCTTAGGAGTTGGGGCAATCTTACTAATATTTGAGATTCTGGTTCCAGGAAGTCTAGTGTTAGCTGACAGACTGGTTGCTCCAATAAAGGGTTGTCGTCCCACTTCACCCTTGCTTGGCCAATCCATATAAAGAGGGATATCCTGAAAAGTGACATTTTTTAGAGACATTACTGCACATTGCCTTCAAGGATTGCTTGATAGAAGACAAGCTCATGCCCTTTAACTCCACCTCTGTGCTCCAAGGCTGGGCCCATCAATTTTCTCCTTCCATAAAGATGTCTGAGCTGTCTCTTGAACTAATTTATGCTTCTGGTCTTATTTGGCAATTGACTTTCCTGCTTGAACATCCCAAACAAACAAAAGCAGCTCTTCTGGAAATTCTTCATTATCCTTGTTTTATGCCGTTTCTTAAAGTTTGAGTCACAGGGCTAAATAGCTTGTACTTCTTTATCAAATTATCAGATGCTTTCCTAATTTTGAACATGCTGTGGTGGCAGGATTTCCTGTTATCATGAGAAACTCAGTGAAATTCGGTTTAGTGGTTTTCAAGTGTTCAATATGGATACTGAAAACATTAAGTTTAGGGATAAAGACTTCAATTGCTTCATATTTCTACAAATAAATATTATTAACTAACAATCATTAAAAGGTCAAGATGATGGGACTATTTGCAAATATAGGAAGATGTTTTGACTGGTTTTTAACTGGTAGGGTTCTATTTTCATCCTAAATATGATTAATGTTCCCGTACTCCTATTTACTAACTTTCCCTGGCTCAGATGGTAAAGAATCTGCCTGCAATGCAGGAGACCTGAGTTTGATCCCTGGGTCAGAAAGATCCCCTGGAGAGGGGAATAGCTACCCAGTTCAGTATTCTTGCCTGGAGAATCTCAAGGACAGAGGAACCTGGTGTGCTATAGTCCATAGGGTCACAAAGAGTCAGACACAGCTGAGTGACTAACATTTTTATCTTATTTCACAGTATTACATGTCTAATTATCAGTAAAAGGACTGTAAAAAGTTTCTGAATTTTAATCTTACAATTTGTATATGACATGGTTGGAAATGTGAGAGAATTAAGCAGTGTTTTATAATTCTAGTTTTCACCTTTGCAGCATGAGTTTATTGCAGTGTGGATACACTTTAGCAGGTTGTTGAGAAGAGAGTGAATAGACATTAAGCTATTGAAAACAGAATAGATATGCACCTTGAGAATTTATCTTTAAGGTCATTTATTTTATTTTGCTGTGGAAGAATTATATAATATAATAGTTAAAGCTATGGTTTTTCCAGTAGTCATGTATGGATGGGAGAGTTGGATCTCAAAGAAGGTTGAATGCTAAAGAATAGGTGCTTTCAAACTGTGGTGCTGGAGAAGACTCTTGAGAGTCCTTTGGACAGCAAGGAGATAAATCAGTCAATCCCAAAGGAAATCAACCCTGAATATTCATATCAGATTATTGCAGACAATTATTATTCCTGTTTTATAGATGCATTGATAAAAAATTATATAGCATTCAGTTCAGTCGCTCAGTCTTGTCCGACTCTTTGCGACCCCATGAATCGCAGCACGCCAGGCCTCCCTGTTCATCACCATCTCTCAGAGCTCACTCAGACTCTCATCCATCGAGTCCGTGATGCCATCCAGCCATCTCATCCTCGGTCGTCCCCTCCTCCTCCTGCCCCCAATCCCTCCCAGCATCAGAGTCTTTTCCAATGAGTCAACTCTTCGCATGAGGTGGCCAAAGTACTGGAGTTTCAGCTTCAGCATCATTCCTTCCAAAGAAATCCCAGGGCTGATCTCCTTCAGAATGGACTGGTTGGATCTCCTTGCAGTCCAAGGGACTCTCAAGAGTCTTCTCCAACACCACAGTTCAAAAGCATCAATTCTTCAACAGAAAGGTTTATCCAGGACAGACCTTCTCCAAGTTTTGTTCCCTGAGAACAATATACCTCATAACTTGGTGACTGCTTTCGAACAAAAATTCCCAAAAGCAAATAAAATTGGAAAATGCCCTTCATAGAATTTAATAGTAAAGACTGGCATATATTAAAAGACTCTGAGAAGGTCCAATGCATATAATTAAATATAGAGAAATGAAACAGCATAAAAGAGAGAAACCTGCTGAAGGATTAAATGAGCAGACTTCATTGCACTAAGGTGAACTTTTTCCCAGCACACCTCCTGGTATTCTTCAGCTCCTTCCTGCAGAGTTGCCCTCTCACCCCATGCTATCCCTGGACACCAAGGTGACAAGCCAGGCCTAGGGTCATCCACTAACACACACACATCGACTGCGCTCATGCTCTGTGCCAACCACGGCAGTAGGTACTAGGTATCCGATGCTGAGCTGGTACAGTCCCCTGCCTACCCCAAATAAGAAGAGAGCTGCTGCTGCTGCTAAGTCGCTTCAGTCGTGTCCGACTCTGTGCGACCCCATAGACGGCAGCCCAACAGGCTCCCCCGTCCCTGGGATTCTCCAGGCAAGAACACTGGAGTGGGTTGCCATTTCCTTCTCCATTGTGTGAAAGCGAAAAGTGAAAGTGAAGTCGCTCACTCGCGACCGACTCCTAGCGACCCCATGGACTGCAGCCTACCAGGCTCCTCCATCCATGGGATTTTCTAGGCAAGAGTACTGGAGTGGCTTGCTATTGCCTTCTCTAGGGAAATAAACAAGCAGACGGAAATCAGGGAAAAGCAAAGGCTATTGGTGGAGTTCATTGATGGCGAGTAACTTTCCACAGTTGGGGAGGGAGCACGGAAGGCTTCCTGGAGGAGACGTTTAAGATAAAACCTGGCCGGTGGGTTCCTGCATACCAGGTGAAGAACCAGAGGAGAGGTGTCTGTTTCAGAGCAGTTACCTCCTTGCATGGCAGAAAGCCTGGAAGGAGACTCTTGCAGTCAGGCTGGAGCTACCTGTGAGTGTTTTTGGACAGGCCTGAGGGTAGGACCAGACCCAGAGGAGCCTTGAAGAGTCTTATTTTCCCTTTCAGTGAGAGTTATTTTCCCTTGAGTTATTACTTAGTCTTTTCTCCTATAGACTAGAATAATGTACATGCATAATTAATGGACCTATTAACTCAGTAAGGACAGCATCAGTGGCATTCAGTACTTCCTTCCAAGCCTGCATTGAGCCTCCAGAAGATTGACGGTGGCCAATTTTACTAACTGTGGGGTCCATCAAGGTCTTTTTAATGGTTCCACTTCATCTTAAAATTTTACAGAACTTTTATTTAGTGTCTTTCCACTTAAGCAAACCGGTAGATTCCAGTGTTAACAAATATCAAAGCCAGAGATGCCTGTCTACATTTCTGTTTGGCTTTTGCTAGACTTGAGTGTGTTATATGATTGTTCATTTAGCAGCAGTTGCAAGATAAGAAAATGTTGCAACACATGCTTGAGGTTTTTTTCAATTAAATTTTAAATGGATGCAGAAATCTGGACAGTTTAAATGGTTTAAATTTTAACAATACATTTTGCATTGTGCAATAAAGAACCAGATGTAAATGCAATGAATATTTGTTTATGATGTCTTGGTGGTAATTGGGTTTAGCAAGGCATGCAAAGAGCAGTTTTCTTCAAATGACTTATTGGAAATGTGAAAGGAGGACAAGTTTCCTTTCTATACCCAAGCATCCTTTCTTCAGTCCCAGTGATAGTATTATGAATAAATTGTAGCACAGATTTAATACCAAGCATAAAAGACCATTGTCCCAGGTGCATGGACATAACTTATAATTACTATACTATGTAGAGGATGCTATTACTATTTGACTTACATTTGCTATAATTACTGAGTATTATTCTTCAAGTAACTAGGAATAAATGATCATTAACAGATGATGTCCTGTGTAATTCTGATATATGATAACCAGTACAATTTTATCCTTCTCTCTAGAGGTAAAATGCTTAGCTTATAATAACAATTTAAGAATTGGAGGGAAAGGTTTGGAACGTGCTTCCTGAAAGATCACTGAAAATGTTATGCTGCTTCTATAAAATTCCACTCGTTTATTTATTTTCCATTAACATGTTTATTTTTAACTGGCCTGTGTTTTTCTAGTGAAGAATCATGATCCATCAGGACCTGCTTCGTGCCAGCTGGGCTTCAACTGTTTTTTATTGCTGGAGGAAGACACAGGATGACACAGAATTGTCTCTAAGGTTAGAGATTTCATCCATGACAACTAAGACAACCTTTTTTTTTTTTTTTCCACTGACTGAATTTTCACCTTCAAATCCCAGAGGTCACCCAAAGGTAATGTTTTCCTTAAAACATACCTATTAAAGTGACCTAATCCTTAAAATAAACAAAATCTTTTAAAATGCAGGCGCCCGAAAAATCCAGGATTTCAGTCCTGGCTCCAATGTTAGAATATGAGAATGAGAGCAAGGCATAATGCAGTTCCTTTTGAAGCAAGACTTGGTTTTAAAGAAGTAGCTTAATTTAATCATATATTCCCCCTTTCTCTCCCCAAATGCATTTTCAGCTTAGATTTTCATTTTTTTTATTGAAAAAAAAAATTACTTGTCCACTGTAAATACTGAGTCTTACCAGTGATAATCTTTTCCCATATAGTCCCATTTAATGTATTTCTACTGTGTTGACTATTAGGTTATTAAAAATGAAATATTGCAATCTTTTGTAGCCTCGACTTTCCCCAAGAATATTATATCTGTGATGCAAGCATTCCTTCCAGTTTTCTGACAATTTGGCTTGGTTGTAAAAGTTTATGAAGACATGTTGTTTTAAGGTCTGGTTAAAATAAATAAGGAAAATAGAAAGCAGTGTTTATTAAATGCCTACTATAACATATGTGCTTGTAGATATATTTTACCTATTAGTCACTTTGTCTTGAAGAAGAGGGTTTAGAAATTCTGCACTATTTTCCCAGTCTTGTGTCTTATGTGACTTGTGATTTCCTGAACTTTGCGAGGTTCTAACAATCCACCTTGTAAATTTGTTGAAGAGTTGCTCATCTCTGAGCTGGAGCTGCCCCGAAATGATGGACAGGAAATCATAAAGCCTGGATGGCAGGTGATTCTGGAGGCAGAACAAATGCTTTCTGTTCTGGATGCATTTCAATGAGAAATGGAATTAACTGCATCTCGAGAAGGAAATGGCAACCCACTCCAGTATTCTTGCCTGGAGACTCCCATGGACAGAGGAGCCTGGCGGGCTACAGTCCACAGGGTCACAGAGAGTCAGACACGACTGAGCAACTGAAACACCACCACATCATCCAAAATCACTCTGCTGTATTTCATTAGTATGGGTTTTATTTCCACAAACAGGAACTGAAAATCTGAAGATGCTTGGTAGAGATCTTCAGTGTTAAGGACTTCCTGTTATTCATTTGCGAAGTCATGTCCGACTCTTTGCAACCCCATGGACTGGAGCACTCCAGGCTTCCTTGTCTCTCACCATCGCCTGGAGTTTGCCCAAGTTCATGTCCATTGAATCGGTGATGGATCCAAGCATCTCATCTTCTGCCGTCCTCTTCTCCTTTTGCCTACAAAGTTTCCCAGCATCAGTCCTTCCAATGAGTATCCAGTTGATTTCCCTTAGGATTGACTGGTTTGATCATCATTATTTATCCTCATAACACTTAAAAGAAGGGCAGCCAATTATTTTGTTCTTATTTCAAAATGTTTTTTTTTTTTTTTCAGGTATTAAAAGTAAAGCATGCACGTTTTAAAACACATAAAGACATATAAATAAGAAAATAAAAATTAAATATAATGCTACCACCAGGAAATAACCACACTCATTTGGTTTGGGTGTATATATAAATACATGTTTGAAATACTATCATATGTATTTTGAAAATTGGGGTCATAATGTAAGCAGGAACACTTAAAAACTTTCTTTGATTCTTTCTCAGATTTTTATTCCCACCGCAATTAGAGAAGCTTGAATTTTGACCTGGAAAGCCGCATAGTCACAGGGGGAAATTTTTTTTTTTTTGCTATACATTACTCTAAACATCTCCCAGTGCTCTTACATTTTTCATAGCTTGAAAACATGATTTTTCATAGCTTCTCAGTGTTTAGCCCTATGGACATAATACAGTTTATTTAAACATCCTCTGATTGTTGGACATTTAATTTGAAAACAGTTTTTTTGTTGAATACCCTTGGAAACTCTGAGACGAACTTCCTGATATGGTTCTAGTTTTCATCCAGGGTATGGGTCACACACGTTGACCAGCAAAAGACAGGTGTTCAATAAAAATGTTTTGCATTAATTACTATCTTTTCCTGAATCTCTTCTTATCTCCTTGGGAAAGATTTCTAGAAATGGAATAGAAGTCAACAAACTTTAATAAGTCTCTGTACAGGGAACTGCTTTCCCCACTTGTAATAGCACCCTGGAAAGTGTGACTTATTCTTACTGAAGCTGCTGATTAAATAATAGGATTGACAGTTTATAATATAAACACAGCCTACAAATCCTCAGTGCAACAATGAAAGCCCTTCTCACCTTCTAATTCTACCTACCAGCCGAACACGGACTCGATTTCATCTCTCTTTTTAAGATGTACTTCAGTAACTTTTAAAAATTTTCTTGTCTTGAATTCTTCAACATTTTTTTTTTTTTTTTTTTGATTGCAGGGAAAAAATGAATTTTTAATTTAATTTTTTAATATTTAATTCTTATTGGAGGTTTACTTGCAATGTTGTGTTAGTTTCTGCTGTACCTCAAAATTCTTAATGGTAACTCTATATTTTCTTCTCAGCAAATTATTTAGTTATACTGTTTTCCTGTGTGTGCTGTGTGTGTGTATGTGGCCAGCATTTCATATGGTGATGTCTTATTTCTTTAAGTGGACTGTAGACTCACAGAAGACAGAACTCTGTGGTGACTGGGATTGTAGCCTGGCCATGGGGTCCCTAAGAGTCATAACTCTATATTTTCTTCTCAGCAAATTATTTAGTTATACTGTTTTCCTGTGTGTGCTGTGTGTGTGTATGTGGCCAGCATTTCATATGGTGATGTCTTATTTCTTTAAGTGGACTGTAGACTCACAGAAGACAGAACTCTGTGGTGACTGGGATTGTAGCCTGGCCATGGGGTCACTAAGAGTCAGACACGACTGAGCAACTTTTCTTTCACTTTTCACTTTCATGCATTGGAGAAGGAAATGGCAACCCACTCCAGTGTTCTTGTCTGGAGAATCCCAGGGACAGAGGAGCCTGGTGGGCTGCCGTCTATGGGGTCGCACAGAGTCGGACACGACTGAAGCGACTTAGCAGCAGCAGCAGCATCAGGCTCCTCTGTCCATGGGATTCTCCAGGCAAGAACACTGGAGTGGGTTGCCATTTCCTTCTCCAATGCACCTTTTTTTTTTTTTCTTTTTACCGTTGGTAATACTGCATTTATTCACTTTATAATCTGGTGATGTTTATAGTTTAAACCTGTGTACCGAGATCCCTTTTGATGAAATATTTGGGAGAGATTTATTAGGCCTGAAAATCTATTTTCCACTCTTTGCACCTGCTATCAAAGTACCATTCAAGAACCAGGTTCACTTTAAAACCTCCTTAGCATGGATGCCTCTCAGTCTGGTCCTCCCGCCCTGATGACAGAGCCCAGAGTGTAATCTGGAAAGTCACTTAGTCTTACAGGGAAAGAGCTACAGCTGCTGGTTGCAGAGGTTTAACAGTGATTGAGCAAGCTGGAAGAGATTTTTTGGCAAAATAGGACATGTGGGTCACTTGACAACTCAACACTGTATGTTATGTTTATTTATTTTTGGCTGTGCTGGATCTTAGTTGCTGCGTGGGGTTTTCTCTAGTTGCAGCAAGTGGGGGGCTACTCTTCATTGGAGTGTGAGGGCTTCTTATTGCGGTGGCTTCTCATGTTGAGGAGCACAGGCTCTAGGGCATGTGGATTTCAGCAGCTGCAGCTTCCAGGCTCTAGAGCACAGGTTGTGGCTCGCAACTACTGAGCAACTAAGCCCATGCTCAGTAGTCGTGGCACGTGGGCTTAGTTGCTCCAAGGCATGTGGGATCTTCCCAGATCAGGGATCAAATTTGTGTCTCCTGCATTGGCAGGCAGATTTTTGACTACTGAGCCACCAGGGAAATCCTACACTGTATTTTAAACACAAAAATAATAATTTCCAGCGAGGACTAATAAAAGCTTTGGCACCAAAAATGATAGAAGTAGAGGTCGAATGAGGTGAGGTGAAGTCGCTCAGTCGTGTCCGACTCTTTGTGACCCCATGGACTGTAACCTACTAGGCTTCTCTGTCCATGGATTCTCCAGGCAAGAATATTGGAGTGGACTGCCATTTCCTTCTCCAGGGGATCTTCCCGACCCAGGGATCGAACCCAGGTCTCCCGCATTGGAGGCAGATGCTTTAACCTCTGAGCCACCAGGGAAGTCCGAATAGAGGTAGGAAAATGAGAAGACTATCTAAAGGTAAGATTTGAAAATTAGCATCCATATGATAATCAAGATTTAGAGCTCAAACCTTGGGTTTTCCATTTTTATATCTTGCTTTACAGCAAGATATATTGCTGTAAAGATATTATTGACTACGCCAAAGACTTTGATTGTGTGGGTCACCACAAACTATGGAAAATTCTTAAAGAGGTGGGAATACCAGACCGCCTGACTTGCTTCTTGAGAAATCTGTATGCAGGTCAGGAAGCAACAGTTAGAACTGGACATGGAACAACAGACTGGTTCTAAATAGGGAAAGTACAGCAAGGCTGTATATTGTCACCCTGCTTATTTAAGTTATATGCAGAGTACATCATGAGAAACGCTGGCTGGAGGAAGCACAAGCTGGAATCAAGATTGCCGGGAGGAATATCAATAACCTCAGATATGCAGATGACACCACTCTTATGACAGAAAGTGAAGAAGAACTAAAGAACCTCTTGATGAAAGTGAAAGAGGAGAGTGAAAAAGTTGGCTTAAAGCTCAACATTCAGAAAATGAAGATCATGGCATCTGGTCCCATCACTCCATGGGAAATAGATGGGGAAACAGTGGAAATAGTGAGAGACTTTTTCTGGGTTCCAAAATCACTGCAGATGGTGATTGCAGCCATGAAATTAAAAAACACTTGCTCCTTAGAAGAAAAGTTATGACCAATCTAGATGGCATATTGAAAAGCAGAGACATTACTTTGCCAACAAAGGTCTGTCTAGTCAAGGCTATGGTTTTTCCTGTGGTCACGTATGGATGTGACAGTTGGACTTTAAAGAAAGCTGAGTGCCAAAGAATTGATGCTTTTGAACTGTGGTGTTGGAGAAGACTCTTGAGAGTCCCTTGGACTGCAAGGATCCAACCAGTCCATCCTAAAGGAAATCAGTCCTGAATATTCATTGGAAAGACTGATGTTGAAACTGAAACTCCAGTATTTTGGCCACCTGATGCAAAGAACTGACTCATTGGAAAAGACCCTGATGCTGGGAAAGACTGAGGGCGGGAGGAGAAGGGGATGACAGACGGTGAGATGGTCGGATGGCATCACTGACTCAATGGGCATGAGTTTGAGTAAGCTCTGGGAGTTGGCGATGGACAGGGAGGCCTGGCATGCTGCAGTTCATTGGGTCACAAAGAATTGAACATGACTGAGCAGCTGAACTGAACTGAACTCACAGCAAGAGCAAAAAGCTTGCACTAGAAAAAGTTTCCAACTGGCCATTTTCCCATTTATTTCAAGTAGTTGTTCTCCAGTGGATAATTTGTGAATGGACAGAAGTATGTATGTATCCAATTTCCATCTGATGGACCAATGGCTCAAGCATCTAGGACCTAGAGGCTGAGAGGTTACAGGGCTGCAGAGCATCTCCTGCGAAAACACAAATGGGTCTTTGAGATGCAGCATCATAAGTGACTTCTTGCTTCTAGCAATGTCCCTATGTTTCTCATTCTACTCTTTCTTTCCTTATCTGTGTGTAAAAAGTAGGATCGAAAAGGCAAGCACAAGTTTGTTAGGAACAGAACAGTCTATGTTGGGGGTGATTTTCATCTAAGAGAAAGGAATACAGAATGGCAGGGAAACTTTAAGCTTGCTATTTCTTTAAAAAATGGATACTGATTATTGTTGACAAAAGGCTGTTTTCCTGAAGGAGAAATCTTTTTGGCATAGAAAATGCCAAACAGATTTTACAGTTAAATCAGTCTTGAAAGTTTTGCTACAGATGGAATTCTGTTAGAAAGTAGAACTAAGACCAGCAGAAACCAACACAACTTTGTAAAGCAATTATCCTCCAATTAACAGTAAATTAAAAAAAAAAAAAGACCACTGGGGAGAAAAACTTGGAAAGACACATATTCTCAATTGACCAGAGACCTTTTTATGTTTATGGACTTGGCTATCAAGAGCCTAAAACAGCAATGGAACTAAGCATCGTGTCACTGTCCTTCACTCTGTACTTATGTCATCTCATGAACAAGCAGATAAAATTGGATAGAGTGTATTATAAGGTCTTATTAAACCTTGCATGCATAGACACAGCTTCTGTCTTGCAGTTTATGACTGAGTTTAAACTTCTCGATGTCTAAATGCTAAAAGAAGCAGTGACAATTACTGTGTTATCACCACTTAGCAATTATATGTGATTGTGCTGTGCATGCTAAGTCTCTTCAGTCGTGTCTGACTCTTTGTGACCCCATGGACTGTAGCCCACCAGGCTCCTCTGTCCGTGGGATTCTATAGGCAAGAATACTGGAATGGGTTGCCATGCTCTCCTCCAGGGGATCGTCCCCACCCAGGGATCGAACCCACGTCTCTTCTGTCTTCTGCATTGGCAGGTGGGTTCTTTACCACTAGCGCCTCCTGGGAAGCCCAGGACAGTGACTCTGCAAGCCCTTTGGTGCTAATTGAAAGAGTGCCAGTGTAGCAATGCTCACCCTTCGCCTATCTACCAGGTGATGAAACTCAGGCCAAGACACAAAAAACAAGAGAGGCAAAAGACTGACACCAAAACTCGACTCTTGTCAGTGATGTGGAGTTAATGTGAACTCTCTGAAAATCTGCTTAGGAGTTTGATGGGTTTTGGTTTGAATCCCTTTTCTGCCACTTGTTTGTGCAACCTTTGTTAAGTCACCTAATGCTACAAGCTCCACGCCTGCTCTCTTTTCTGTTAAATGACAGTAATATTTCCCTTACAGAGTTATTTTAAGTGTCATATGAAATATTCTTGAGATCACAGAAAGCACTTGACGTCGTGCCAAGCATACAATGGACGTTCAAAAAGATGACACACGAAATTTTATGCTCATGTCCATTATTTGTCCCCCTACTTTATTCAAGATTCCACATTGTATTCAGTTGCATTGAGCAGCATAAGCGGCATGAAACAAATTCTGGTAAATTCTCTTTTCATTTTCATTCTGTCACAAATAGTTTCTTATTTTCCTTGTTATAGCTTCTTGGATATAACCCTCATTTAGAAGTGGGCATTTAATTTCTGAATACATGAGATTTTAAAAGTATCTTTGATATTAATTTCTCATTTTGGTATTAATTTCTCAGTGAAATTTTTTCTTCTCTGCAATCACCTTCTGTTTTCTCAGTCTTTTAATTTATTGAGGCTTTCAGTGGCTAAGTCAAAGATCTCTTGGTAGTTGTCACACTGCACTTGAAAATATGTGGGTTATTTTCAAATATCTTTTGATATTGATTTCTAACATAATTTTACAGTAATAAGAGAACAGACTCTGTATGATTTCAATATCTTTCAGGTCAGTTCAGTTCAGTTCAGTTGCTCAGTCGTGTTCAACTATTTGCGACCCCATGAATTACAGCACGCCAGGCCTCCCTGTATATCACCAACTCCCGGAGTTCACCCAGACCCACGTCCATCGAGTCAGTGATGCCATCCAGTCATCTCGTCCTCTGTCGTCCCCTTCTCCTCCTGCCCCTAATCCCTCCCAGCATCAGAGTCTTTTCCAATGAATCAACTCTTCACACGAGGTGGCCAAAGTACTGGAGTTTCAGCTTCAGCATCATTCCTTCCAAAGAAATCCCAGGG
>SJYT01074452.1:26517-72255 GCA_006410635.1 Cephalophus harveyi | reverse complement strand
GCAAAGTAATGTCTCTGCTTTTGAATATGCTATCTAGGTTGGTCATAGTTTTTCTTCCAAGGAGTAAGTGTCTTTTAATTTCATGGCTGCAATCACCATCTGCAGTGATTTTGGAGCCCCCCAAAATAAAGTCTCTCGCTATTTCCACTGTTTCCCCATCTATTTCCCATGGAGTGATGGAACCAGATGCCATGATCTTCGTTTTCTGAATGTTGAGCTTTAAGCCAACTTTTTCACTCTCCTCTTTCACTTTCATCAAGAGGTTTTTTAGCTCCTCTTCACTTTCTGCCATAAGGGTGGTGTCATCTGCATATCTGAGGTTATTGATATCTCTCCCGGCAATCTTGATTCCAGCTTATGTTTCTTCCAGTCCAGTGTTTCTCATGATGTACTCTGCATATAAGTTAAATAAGCAGGGTGACAATATACAGCCTTGACGCACTCCTTTTCCTATTTGAAATCAGTTTGCTGTTCCATGTCCAGTTCTAATTATTGCTACCTGACCTGCATACAGATTTCTCAAGAGGCAGGTCAGGTGGTCTGGTATTCCCATCTCTCTCAATATCTTTAGGCCATGAAATTTTTGTGCCTTCTTTTATGTCCCTGGACATGTTCCAGTGTCTCTAGGTTTATAGCCTATGGAAACTTGAATAGAATTTGTATCCTGCTGTTGTGTGAAAATTATATAAATCTTAATTATGTTGAATTGGTTCATAATGCTTGTCAGGTTTACTGTATTCTACTTTTCTGTCTATTTACTCTATTCATTTTTGAGAGTTTTACATTGAAACTCCAACTAAAAATCTTTATTTAACTATTTAAAAAATTGTAATATATAATGGAACTATATGTAACTTTCTTCTGCATTTTCTAAGTCTCCTGTAAATGTGTTATCATACTTTCATAATTTAAAAAGTAAAAGAGAAACAAAAAAAAAGATGCTGGCATTATAACTATCTCCCTGACAATAGCCTTTCTTTAATATGAATAAATCCTGGGGTCATGGGTCTCAGAAAACATAATCTTATTCCCTTAATTATATCATTAACTTTTAAGAAAATGAGATATCATTTTTAGAATATTAAGAAAATGCTATCATGACAGAATTTGCCACCATTTTTCTACAGTTTGAACAGGAAGAATTTGCTCGCACAGGAGGTGAAACTCTGTGTTTTTCTTAGCTTGTCATGACATCCTCACAGAACGGATGGCTCAGGTATGATAATACTGAAGTTACTTCTATGCTTATTGAACCTGCTTGCACAATGTTTATCCAAGGAATGTCTGTAAGTTAAGAATGCCTGATTGGAAATCACAAATTATTACTGATTGATGAGTATGTCAATTTGCTAATAATGCATAGAGAGGCTAGACTCTGCTAAAAGTAAACTCAAAATGGTGCTCTTCTGAAATATCAGTGATATTTTCTCATGCAATTGTCAAAAGGGAAACCTGCTCAGCCTTTGATGAGAAACAGGGTGGACCTTCAGTCCAAGAGACACAAGATAGTTTCCATTTGGCTTTGGCTCAGTTAGAGATATTGACTAACAGTCTGGCTCTCACTTTTTTGGTAATAAAGTTCCTAACTTTTAAATTTCTTTTATACAATGTAATAAGCACAAAGTATTATTATTTTGTAAATACTTAGGGCTTGTTCATACTTCGTAGGACACTGAATTATTTTACCATTATTTCTCTATCATCATCCTTTTAGGCTTGTTAATCCTTTTTCACATTCATAAAATTAACATTTTAAGTGGCCTTTTTTTGTAAGTATCTGTTTAGTTTACAACTGCTAATAAAGCTTGGGGAAAATCTTTCTAATGGCTGCTATTATTTTTTACAGGGTAGAAATAATGTCGCTTGCACTTGTAGTGACATCAAGTCAATGGTGTTTAATTTCTCCGGACCATAGGCCAGAGCAGCAAGAATTTGTTCTTTCTGGATCAGAAACTCACTACTGACTATGGGATTAGGTTCAACTTCCTTGAACCTTCTCTCTGTTCCGTAGAATTGACAATATCTCCTTTGTAACAATACCAAACCCTGCAATGATGCTTATACGACATCTATGAACTTTTATTATACTTATTAGAACACATCTATTTATATATGCTTACTATCCATCCATTCAGTTTACAGAGGACCAACTGTTTTTTAAAGGAATATCTTTACCCTTAATGTTTTCACACCCTTAGAAACAAGCACAACATTTGGTTGTTGATCTAGGTTGAAATTAGCAGATGTTTAGTGAATGAGCCTGGTAGGCTGCAGTCCATGGGGTCGCTGAGAGTCAGACATGACTGAGCGACTTCACTTTCACTTTTCACTTTCATTCACTAGAGAAGGAAATGGCAACCCACTCCAGTGTTCTTGCCAGGCTCCCAGGGACAGGGGAGCCTCGTGGGCTGCTGTCTATGGGGTCGCACAGAGTCAGACACTACTGAAGAGACTTAGCAGCAGCAGAAGCAGTGAATGAATTATCTGGCTGTAGCTAAGTTGGGAGCCTTTTGGAGATGGAACTTGAATAGTGATCCTCCTAGTTCTAGTGTTTAGCTTAGCATATGATACATAGTAGGTCCAGAAAATGCATTTAGCTGAAATAAATAAGTGAATGCATTCAACAAAAAGAAAAATATATTGAATTAATTTAATTGTTATAATTACTGTTGGAAACTATTTGACTTCTAAATTTCGTTGCATTTTGGCTTTTCATCTTTCAATAGCAAAGTGAATAAGATATTCTTCAGTGTTCCTTTTCTGACAGTTCTCTATATGGGTTATTCTGTGCATCTGAAGCAATGTTGGAGGAGGTGGGTCAATATTTATCTATACACTTGAGCTGATTTTTGTGATAGACTTCTGTTGTTATTTGGATAAAAGGGAGGAGAATTTTTTGCACTGGCATTTGATCAGAACATAGAAACAATATTTTTAAAATGGGATATGATGCTACCTGGTCAAGACTAATGGAGCATCCAGTGTTATTTGGCAGCCTGGATGGGAAGTGGATTTGAGAGAGAATGAGAACATGTATAGCTGAGTCCCTTTGCTATCTACCCCATTCATCTATAGACCAATCTTTATGTTAGGACCACAGCATCTTGATACTTTTAACTTTGTTATAAATTTGAAATAAGGAAGTGTGAGTTCTTCAGTATGTTCTTTTAAAATTATTGTTATTGTTATTGTTTTGGGCTCTTTGGCTCTGGGTTCTTTGAATTTCCATATGAATTTTAGAATCAACTCATCAATTGGTACAGAAGAGGCAGCTAGAATTTTGACATGGATTCCGTTGAACCTATTGATCAGTTTGGGGCAGTACTGCCTTGTCAACCATATTATGTCTTCAAATCCACAAACATGGGATGTCTTTTTACTTCTTTGTGCCTTATGTGCTTAATCCTGTCCAACTCTTTGTGATCCCATGGACTGTAGTCCACCAGGGTTTTCTGTCCTTGGGGTTTTTCAGGTAAGAATACTGGAGTGGGTTGCCATTTCCTCCTCCAGGGGATCTTTTTGACCCAGGAATTGAATGCATATCTCACATCTCCTGCACTTCAGGTGGATTCCTTACCTGCTGAACCATCAGAGAAGTCCTACCCTACCTCTTTGGGTCTCCTTTAATTTCTCTCATCACTATTTTTTAGTCTTCAATATGCAAATCTTGCACTTCTTTTGTTAAATTTATTCTAAGTATTTCATTCTTTGTGACACTATTATAAATTGAATTGTTTTCTTGGTTTCACTTTTCAGATTGCTTTTGGCCAGAGTGTAGAAATATAAATGAGTTTTATATATTGACCTGGCATTCTGCAATCTTGCTCAATTCCTTTATTAGTTTTAGTAGCTGTTGGTAGATTCCTTAGACTTTTCTATGTATATAAATATGGTGTTTGAACTTTGGTGTTAGAGAAGACTCTTGAGAATCCCTTGTATTGCAAAGAGATCAAAGCAGTCAATCCTAAAAGAAATCAGTCCTGAATATCCGTTGGAAGGACTGATGATGAAGCTGTAGCTCCAACACTTTGGCCACTTGATGGGAAGAACTGACTCAGAAAAAACCCTGGTGCTGGGAAAGATTAAAGGCAAGAGGAGAAGGGGACAATGGAGGATGAGATGGTTGGATAGCATCACCGACTCAATGGACATATGAGTTTGAGCAAGCTCTGGGAGATGATGATGGACACAGAAGCCTGACGTGTCACAGTCCATGGGGTTGCAAAGAGTAGGACATGACTGAACAATAGCAAATGTATGTAAATAAGTACATAGGTTTGTGAATAGACAGTTTTGCTTCTTCCTTACCAATCTGCATCCCTTAATTTTATTTTCTTATCTAATTGCTACAAAGCTTCAGCTCCTTGTTATTTACTTATATATTTGAAAGGTAGGAAATAGCTGGAGAAGGAAATGGCAACCCACTCCAGTGTTCTTGCCTGGAGAATCCCAGGGGCGGGAGAGTCTGGTGGGCTGCCGTCTATGGGGTCACGCAGAGTCGGACACGACTGAAGCGACTTAGCAGTAGCAGCAGCAGGAAATAGCATCTTAATTTAAACATCTTCCAGTCCTGAAGAATAGTATTTTTTTGTCATGTATTTATTGGATGCTTGTACTTCCTTAGAAAGTTTTTTGTACCATTTATTCACATATGCCATTTGTACTTATTGTATTAATTTGTAAGAAGATATAGATTAAAAATAATAACTCTTTGGTGGTAATATAAATTGCATATGTTTTCTAGTTTGCTGTAATTCCATTTACACTCTTCTGAATGTAAATGTATCATATGTCCTTGTAATTATATATGGCAGTCACTTGATCTTTAGATTCTGCTTTGGGCTTCAGACCTAGGAAGGCCTCCTCCACTTTTAAAATTGTGTAAGAATTCACTGATTTTTTTTCATATCCTTTTGTAAAAACTCTCCTTTTGAGAACGTGCTTTTGAATGCTAACAAAATGTTTCAGGTATGTGGGTATGTGAGCCTTGATCATAAATATAGTGGATTCTACTGTTAGGAGAAATGAGTTATCAGGGGAACCCTGAGGCTGAATTTCTGAGGCCATCATTCCCTGTGGAAAGAGCTGAAAAGATGTTCCCCAGGTGGAGTCTCAGCAGTTTGCCTTGCAGTCAATTTCCTTTGAGAGATCGCCACCTTTGCTGACTCTAATCACAAATACAATCCAATTAAAAGCTATTATGTTAATGTGAATAGAGAGGGAGATAAAACAAGACAGTGAAATGTTTCATTTAGGCCCAAATGAGTTGATTTCTCAGGGCATAAAGAATTCCCAATAGGTCGGTTGCTGCAGTGACACAAGAAACATGCAAACCAAGCTACTGATTAAAATCTGGGAAAGCGAGATAAAAGGTTTATCAGTGTGACAAGGGCTGGTTGATGGACTATTAGATGACACATTTGTGTGTTTGCTTTAAAACCTTTCGGCGTCTGTCATGCATTGTCATTGAAAAAAAACTGCTCTTTTCCGTTAAGTTCATATAGCACTTATCTGGAAAACAAAACTTACGTACAGTGCCATGAAAATGACAGCATTCTTTCTCTGGGCAAGTAACACTTTGTTTATTTGATGGAGGAGACCTAGAGGAGGAAGCTGTAGCAATTAAGGGAAGCTGGTTCCTTTTTCAAGATTATAGAATTCAGTGATGTATTAATGGTATTACTTGTGAAGAGTATAAATCTGGGTTGAAGAATAGACAACACGGACTTTAGAAGTTTACTTTTTTTTTTTTTTTCTTTTACCTTTTAAATCACATAGCGATTGGTTTGGAAGAAACATTCAGGGTTTTTTGTAACTCAGGTCTAAGGGAATAAATGAAAATGGATGGTGTTAATTCTTACATATTTGTTTTAGAGGCTGTGTCTCATCCTAATTCCCCACAAGATTGCAATTTCCAGCAAGTTAATGAAATGGATTTGTCATGTGAAATCTATCTTATTAGGTATCCTTTGAAAAAATATTTTCTGTCTGTTTTCATCATGCTATCTGCCCCTCAGAGGGAGATACCATAAGTATCATAAGACACTGTAAGTACATAGCTGAGGTGGGGACTACCACCAGGACGATTATCTACTAAAATCCATCTTACCTTCTTCCATGGAAAATACGAGTGTCCTGCAGGATAGAATATGCTTCCCAGACTCCTTTGCTTCAGGTGAGGTCATGTGACTAAGTTCTAGACAGTCAGATTTTAGAGGAATGGTCTGTGCTTCTTCTGGGTGAGACCCATACACTTTCCATGAGTCTTCCTTCTTGATAAGATCTGGAGATTCTGTTGCTGAGCTATGGAAAGGATTGTTAATGATTTCAGACTGAAGACAAAGGGAAAAAAATAGAATAAAAACAAGGGGAAGAAACACAATGACAAGTTCCTAAAAGGTCCATCAAGACAAACATAACTCATTCAAAAATATTCTGTACCAAAAGTTCTTGTGAAATTTGCTTCTGAGTCACAGCTTGAGAAATGCTTCCTGTTAATTGATGGATGAAAAGATAGATAAAAGGGTTTTTCAATTGCCACGTTTAAAGATAGTACTCGTTTTATGTCCTAATGTGATATAGTACATTCAGAAGAAAAAAATAGAACATATTCATATTCAGTTCTTTTACTTATCTGAGGATCTCACATCTCCTGATTTTTTTTTTTTTTTTGCTATGTGTATACTTAATTAATTTTGAAAAGTGAAACCAAATTTGCAAGCAGTATTTCCACTATCAGCATTAAACAGTGGCACTGAAGAATGGAGTCTTCCTTATTTCCAGATTCTACTCAAAAGCTTTAGATCCTCTGTTGGAATGAAGATGTTGTCATTCATCTCTTGGGTCTGAAATAGGAATTTCCGTTTTGAAAGAAAAGCTTTGAATCTCGGTTTCTTGATGAACCTTGGAGATTTTCAGGGTACTTGACCCTGTGTGCCTCTACAGTGAAACTATGAGAGGACTGTCCGTCTCTGTTTACTGTTTCTCAGCATCCAATACGTGTGTGTCACATAGAAAGGCACTCGAAAGGTGTTTCTTCACCAAGGGCATTAATACACACATAAAACAAGAAACAAAAGGCATCGTGTGTGATCTTGACTCTTTCTGCAGACATGGAGTTTAAACCAAATATTAAAGAGGAAAATTAGGAAGAAGCAACCTCAAGTTGGAGCAGAATGAATGGGACTTGGCCTCAAATTCACAGTGTCCTGTAGGAAATGAGCAAAGTTGCAAGAGTTCCCTGGGTGAGGGCATCAAGAATTGCCACTCAATTTTTGCTTTTGAATTAAGTTTACTCATAGCCACTTGCTTCTGCTAAGACTTAACCACACACCGGGTCTGTTTTATGAGGCCCATTGATGTTTGCTGTTGTTGCTCAGTTGCTGAGTCGTGTCTGACTCTTTGTGACCCCACAGACTGCAGCACGCCAGACCTCCCTGTCTGTCACTGTCTCCCGGAGTTTGTCCAAGTTCATATCCATTGAGTTGGTGATGCCATCTAGCCATCTCATCTTCTGACACCCTCTACTCCTGCCTTGAGTTTTTCCCAGTATCAGGGTCTTTTCCAGTGAGTTGGCTCTTCCCATTAGGTGGCCAAAGTATTGGAGCTTCAGCTTCAGGATCAATCCTTCTAATGAGTATTCAGGATTGATTTCCTTAGGATTAACTGGTTTGATCTCCTTAATGTCTAAGGGACTCTCAAGAGTCTTCTCTAGCACAACAATTCAAAGGCTTTGATTCTCTTTACCTTGCAATGTAGTAATTCTTCCACACTGAAAGGTCACAAAGGTAGAAAATGCAGAAGAAGGCAGAGTGGACCTAGTCTGTTTCCACCCTGCTGGATAGTCATCTAGCGAATTCCGTCTTCAGCCTCCTTGGTACATTCACCCTCAGGGTACAGGAGCTGATCACAGCCACACTGAGTGAAGACTAGTTACAGCCAGAGTAGAGCTCATTGACCCACTTTGCTTTACATTTAAGTTTATTCATTCATTCACTCACTCACTGACTCACTCATTCATTCAAAAATATTTCCTAAGCAAGAAATATGTGCACTGAATTTTTCTGGATACCACATAGCAGTACTTTCAATAGATTATGCTCGGTTCATTGTCATCGCCCTCAAGTTGCTTCAAATCACTTAGAGGAAACATCTCTACTATTAAATAGAATTTCTAAGGGCCGTAAAATCTGTATATATTCAATATAAAGGAGTTAAAGAGGTTTAGGGAAAACAGGTACCATCCTTTTGAGGGTGGTGATTGGTATACATGGAAACAAATGTTTGATAATGTACACTTTGAAGATATTCTTAGCAGAAGGCACAAAGGGTATCACGAATATACATACCCTCTTTCCTATACCCTCACTGCATTGCTCAAATCTGGCAAAGCATCTCTCTAAGGTTTTGCTCAAGCTTTTTAAACACTCACTGCCTGAGTGTAGTCCAAAACTGCAGAGTATTCTGTTCTGCATTTGAAAATAAGAGCTGGGGAGATACCTAACTTTGCACATTTTTATTATATTCCTTTACTGTAAGATGTAGGTCACATTTGTTACTTATAATATCAACTTACATTGTATAAACCATGCCTCGAGTACTGTACCACCCACAGTGACACTCTGTGTCAGGGCACCCTGGCACTGCCCCACTGGGAGGGTTAATAACTGATAGACCTTGAGGAACTGTTGTATTTCAGAACCACAGGCAAAGCCTGATTTGTGACATTATAAAAGAATGTGAACTAGGTGAAAATATGGCTGCTGTTGACTCTACTAATCACATAATAACAGGGCAAAGTCAGTTGTAAGGCTGGAACTCAATACTTGCAAATTGCTTCACAAAAGGCCAATTGTCTCTTTTGGGACCTGGGCCACTGTTTTAACAAGTTTGAGTTGATCAGCATTCCTAGAGCCCTGCCATGGAGTGCTAATTCCACCCCACCACTGAAAAAATATGCGCTCTAGTCAATTATATCAAAATGGGCAGGCACTAAGTCATCTTTCTGTGGCTCACTGCATTGCCAAAGGGATGATGAACTGGTGGATTTCCTAGAAGAATCTAGGTGTGGAAAGAAAGAAGCTAAGGCCCCAAAGTGCCAACTGAGGAGTGTGATTATATATTGGATGACAAGGCATTTTGGAGAAAGAAATCTATATTGCCTCAAATTTCCACTGTGTGTTTAGGACAGAGAAAGAACAGCTAAAGGCAACAGCAGGTTACATATATGGTGGAATTGAGGAGGATGAGCTCATCTTCACTCTGTCACTTTGACTTCAGTTTCCCACCTCAGCCTGGCTGAGGGTGCCTGTTACACAGACCTGGACTGTCAGATTTGGAAGAAGCCTGGGGGATTGCCCAGTGACAAAGGATCTCTAAGTCTTCTTAACGCAATCATTCCCTGTCTTTCTCTGTGCATGAGGAATTCTAGAAGTTCTCCACCACCCTCTTGGAGCTCCAGGAGATGGCTAGGCCTTCTCAGGTCAATGCCACACTATGTCAATGGGGAGGGTCTCTGTGAGACATTTCCTCTTCCTCCCAAAGATCCACACGGGAAATGACACCACACCTGTATTTCAGCTTGTTCTCAACCTCCTGAGGAAGCTCCTTGTCTGCTCCTCTGGCTTCGAGCCCTTGTTGGAGGAGGGGGAAGAGATCAAGGAATTTTCTTGAGGACTTCACCAGTGTGCTGCTTGATGACTGTATCAGGATCATGGGATAATGATGATGGGGCTGGGACAGAAAAGTGGATTCTTATATCATCAAATACATTTCCCATATCTATTATTTATGGCATAAACTTTAGCTTTCATCCTAAAAGAAAATTCAGGATTTTTTAAAATATAAAATGTTCCCAAATTATTGTTCATGCCATCACTTTTGCCCATACTTCAGGGGAGGAGATTTCACAGGGCTTGATTACCAGCAGTAGAATTTTTGATGATTCGTTCAGAATTCTGCTCTCCCCACCTCCCCACCCCCAAGTCCCGTGCTTTCTGGGGACATTTTAATTCCGTCCTTTACCTCCCTGTCCTCAACATCCTAGCCTGTCCATGGCTCCTCAGAAGCAGCTGTATCAGAAAACTCCTCCTGGAAGGACACCACAGTTGTGGGCTGATTCTTTTCTTGGTCATGGACATCCTCTATTCTAGATGGCATTTGGGAGAAGAGCAGAGGAAGTGTGTCACTGCAGCTGGGGACACCTGTCCTGAGAAAAAGAGAAGCCATGTTAAGCTGACTGCCTGACCAAGTCTTTAACAGGAAAGAAGAGACTATAGCTTGCTGGAGTCCAGGTGCACGGCGGGATAAAAGAATTTTGCTTATGATCTTGTTTTACTTCACATGGATGACTGCCTTGAGCTACACTGTCATGACATTTTACCTGTATCTGCTCATTTTCAGTTGCACAGTGACTAAGCAAATGAGATCGCTGGCAGAAGGTCAAACTGGTCACCACATTCAGAGGTCAAACTCCTGACATTATTCAAAGTTCATGACCGAATCTCAGCAAGTTTCCCCGTAGAAACCCTCTGAACTCATGAAACCAATTCCTGAGAAATGTAAATATTTTGCAAGATAGTTTTGGATTGTGTCACGGTTGTCGATGGCTCATGAAATTCATCCAGTATGGTTATTCTGTAACATTCTCCATTCCACCTGTTTCTGACTAAAATGGTTTGGGATGGTGTCACGAAGAGACCTGATACCTCTTAAAGCTGAGAAAACAATACATTCTCTTAGAATTGAGTGCATGGATAGACGAGATTAACTTTAAATTTCTTCTGAGACCTAACACTTTATCTAGAGTTATGTCTCTGTGGATACAAAGCTGTTTGTATCCTGAAAAGCTTGATGGTTGTGTCACAATGCAAAACCATATAGTGTGGGGGGAAAAAATCAATTGTTTGTTGAATATTTAGTTTACCTAGCATCAAATGCCTAAATAATTACAAGATACCTTTATCTACATCCACATCTCTGTCTGCATCTACCTACAGATGTGAAAGATCTTATAGACAAAGCATCATTTGGGTTGCAGTTTGGATGGCAACTAGCAGTTTCTTTGGGGCCAAGAAGATTTAGAGGAAAATAATGGTTTCTAATGCTCACATGTGGTCTCCCAAACATATTTTTTCCTTTATCAGTTAAGTACATGATCACTGACAGAGAAAACTCTCTTTGCTGCCAAGGTAAGTTCAACAAATGGAGCTACCCTGCTCATTCCTTCCTTGAGATTACACTGGGAGTGAAATATATGAAGGTAATATATATTAATTCTCCAGCCTTAAAGTACTCAGTTACCTTCTTCCAAGATTAACATGCTTTTTTCCTTTTCTACAGAAAACAGCTTGGATTTTGTGATTGTGCGTGGCTGTGTGCACAGGTGCTCAGTCGTGTCTGACTCTTTGAGACCCCATGGACTGTAGCCCACCAGGCTCCTCCGTCTATGGGGTTCTCCAGGCAAGAATACTGGAGTGGATTGCCATTTCCTACTCCAGGGGATCTTCCCCACCCAGGGATCCAACCCATGTCTCTTGAGTCTCCTGCATTGGCAGGCGGATGGATTCTTTACCACTGTGCCACCCGGGAAGGCCTACTGTGCCTGACATGGAAACAAATTATCAACAAGAATCCCAGCCCTGTGGGCAAGGTGGGTTTGTCTTTTTTAACTTGAATGGTCACCTCGACAATACCTGAAACCTGGACTGATGTCTAAACATCTCTTTCTCTGTCTAGGCACACAGTTTGAAAAGTTCCCACCATTAAAATGATTAACCTGGGATTTCTAAAAGTTTCTAAGCTTCTCTCTAATACTCATGAAGGGTGGTAGAAAAGTATTTTCAAAATATTTTATTTATCTATTTCTTTAGAGTCACAAATAATGTTACTCTTATAAAATCAATGTATATTAAAGATAACTATTAAAAATAGTAAAATGGAAAATAAAAATTATGTTCCCTACCTTTCAGACTCCTCTGTCCCATTACCTAGAAGCAGCCATGGTTAATACAGTTTGTGTTTCTTTGGAGAAATAAAGGTTTCCTTCTCTTTCTCTCTTCATTTCTCTAACACACACAAACACCACACACATAAAAGAGAATCATATTTTTATCAGTCAAAACTCATCATCCAAGTTGTCCCTACTTATGATTCTTTCGGACAACTCACATAAACTAGAGGCCACAGAATTCTGCCACTTCTCAGTTTCATTCTGGTCTGTTCTTTATTCACTACAAAAAGGGAAATCATCTGAAGACATATCCTATTTAACTTTTTTTGACCAAACTCCGTGGCATGTGGGATCTTAGTTTCCCAACCAGGAATTAAACTCAGATACCCTGCTTTGGAAGCACAGAGTCTTAAGCACCGGACTGCCAGGGAAGGCCTGTGGCCATATCCTTTAAGCTGTTTATGTAAGAGGGATTACATAGCACACCTGTAAAATGTCAAGGGCAAGTCGTGCACACAGTTTAGTTCTCAATGCTCAGTTTTCCCCTCCTGTTTACCAACACTGTTATGGATGATTGTAGTATGCTAAAATATTCAGGACATATATTACTACTCCACTGTTTAGATTTCCAAATGATTTTGAAAAAATAAAATGCAACTAAAATCTAGATGACTTATTTACAAAAAGTTCAATACCTATGCTGATTTATAAAAGAGATTTTTCAAGCACACAAACATTTTGAGAATCCTTTGATGATGGCATTTATAGCCACTTTAAATTGTGTATATAATCAAACTAATAAGACATTAAGAAAAAAGAATTAGGTCCTAAATATGTAAGTATCTTGGGATTGTAATGAGAAATATACACTTATGTGTTAAAAGTCCATTTCCGAAAGATGATATTATGGGAGGTTTTGTTTCCTTAATTACCATTTTAATATATTCCAAATTCTGCATGATAATAAGAAAAACAATTCTTTATAAATTATCTTACAAAGTCTTATTCTTAAATTCTCTGTGGAAGAGTACTTATTTTCTTCAGAACTCATTCCGAATGATTCATGATACTTCTAATCTGGAAATTCCAGAGTATCTTTAAATGCAAAATGAAGTGACAAATTGAGATCATGCTAAGGATTAACCAGGCCCCAAACGGTTACTCTCTGAGCATCTAGTCAAAGTGTGGTTCAGGGACCAGCATCATTGACTTCACCTGGGACCCTCTTAGACATGCTGGAACGCTGATCCCACCTTAGCCTTATATTAGAATCTGCATTTTAACAAGATCCCTAGGTAATTCGTGAGTCTGAGGCCCCTGATGTAGAACTTTGGGTTATAGGACTTTTAGTTGGCCTGCTTTATTTATGCTGCCCTTTGGGTTGCATACTTGGAGCAGGCACCGTGAGTCAGGGCCATTTCGTCTTTTACTATCCATTAGTGAAGTTTTTTTTTTTTTTTTTTTAAAGTGTGGGTGATCACTTCTCAACTCTACGTTAAGAGCTCTTCCCAATCACATGTTCATAATACTGGATTCTACAGCTTGAAATGTTAGTGAATCTTGCTTGTCATCTAGTCTTCTTTCCTATACTTCTTTTCTCTTCCTAGTGCTATTGACTAAGTAAAAAAGTTAAATGAAACAAAGCAACATAACTGACTGCAAAATATGTTTGCTTCCAGGCTACCGAGCTGGCTAGTGCCAGAGGCTCAATTCCTGGTACGCTGTCTTCATGCTTTTGTTTGTACAGGGGCATGCCTTTCTTGTTTTTTGTTTTGTTTCATTTTTGCTCCAACCTGAACACAAGGCCAGATTATATTGGCAGTTGGCATAATAGCTAATTATACCCCTATTTGGCTGAGGATGTGGGTTGAGGAATAAATCAGGGTCTTGATGGTTTAGTTCGTGCCACTCCTGGTCATTAGATGTGTGTCACCGAGCAAAATTCTGATCAAAGCGGGTGGTGAGGCAGCGAGGGGTCACGGAGCATGCTCAAGCCTAATTGCTGGGGTACGTACAAAAGGAAGTTTGTAATAAGAGGCCATTAACTACTAGCCTTTCCGATCAGTGAAGCAAAAATACAGAGAAATCACGTTTCTCAACTGACAATACAAAGGAAAAGCCCCTGTATAAGTGTTTTTGCCCTATCTTGCCTCTTCTCACCTCAAAAAAAAAAAAAAACCACAGGACATGAAAAAGAAAACCACAGGACATGCAATCAATTTAAGTTAGAATTCACAAAATTTACTTTTTAGAAGATAAAGAAAAGGGTATTGCTTTCTCTGAATCATTAATATTTTCTTCCCCAAAGGATCTTATAAGACTCATCTAATTTATAAATGAAACTGTGAAGGAAAAATTGTTGTTGTGAGCAGTGACAAAGAATGTGCCTGCCAATGCAGGAGAAGCAAGAGATGCAGGTTCGATTCCTGGGCCTGGAAGAGCCCCTGAGAGGGCATGGAAACCCACTCCAGTATTCTTGTCTGGAAAATTCCATGGACAAAGGACTCTGTCAGGCTACAGTTGGTGGATCACAAAGAGTCAGACATGACTGAGTAACTAAGTACAAAATGTATTTACTTTAGAAGAAATTAATTCTACAAATCAATTCCCACAAACCACTTGTAATGTGCTAAATACTTCCAAAACAGCTTGTTCCTGCTCTTTCTCATCAACATTTTTCCTTCTATTGACACCCTTTTTATTCTGACACCTCCTCCACTCCCAAACTTTTGGGGGAAAAAGTAGATAGAATCTTAGTTTTAGACAGCCTTGTATCTGTTGTCACCAGCTGTTGTCATGACTATTAAGTGTGAGGCCTCTTGTGTCTTCAGCTGTGAACTGGGCTCCATACGCATGCAGCTGAGCTGCAGATGCTGTGGATGGAGCAAAGCCAAGCTCATGCAGCGGCTTGATTAAACTCTGGCTGCCATTGTGCCCTTTGACATAAGTATTCGAATAATGGTCCAATTTATAACTGACTCATAGGCTAACCTTATTAAATAAATTGCCCAAATTATAGTTGTTATTTTCCTCTCAAAGTTTATGAGTGAATTATATGAATTATAACACGGTTTGTGTAATGGATTAAAATGATAGGTGCTGTGCTGTGCTGTGCTTAGTCGCTCAGTCATGTCCGACTCTTTGTGACCCAGTGGACTGTAGCCCACCAGGCTCCTCTGTCCATGGGGATTCTCCAGGCAAGAATACTGGAGTGGGTTGCCATGCCCTCCTCCAGGAGATCTTCCCAACCTAGGGATCAAATCCAGGTCTCCTGCATTGCAGGCAGATTCTTTACTAACTGAGCCACCCGGGAAGCCCAAGAATACTGGAGTGGGCAGTCTATCCCTTCACCAGGGAATCATCCCAGCCCAGAAATCAGATCAAGGTCTCTTGCATTGAAGGTGGATTCTTTACCAGCTGAGCTACCAGGAAAGCCCAGCCAAGACACGGAGGCAACCTGAATGTCCATTGACTGAGGAATGGATAAAGAAGATATGGTACATATATACAATGGAATACTACTCAGGCATTAAAAAAGAATGAAATAATGCCATTTGCAGCAAACAGATGGACCTAGAGTGTCATACTGAGTGAACTAAGTCAGAGGAGAAATAGACTATGACATCCCTTATATGGGTAATCTTAAAAGAAATGATACAAATGAACTTATTCATTTGTATGGATGAGGAACAGATTCATAGACTTAGAGCAGCAAGGGAAGGATGGAGGGAAGGGATAGTTAGGGAATTTGGGATTGACATGTGCACACTGCTATATTTAAAGTGGATAACCAACAAGGACCTAGTGTATAGCACAGGGAACTGTGCTCAGTGTTACATGGCAGCCTAGATGGGAGGGGAGTTTGGGGGAGAATGGATACATGTATATGTATGGCTGAGTCCCTCTATTGTGGACCCCAAACTATCACAACATTGTTTATTGACTATTCTCTAAAATAAAATAAAAAGTAAAAAAAAATACTTTGTGTAGAAATCTTGACAAGGTGGTTATGACAATGGACGAATCCCACCATCGTGCTGGCCCTGCAGAAAGCACCACCTGTGGCCCAGGATAAAGGCTGAGCCAACCCTGGCTCTTCTTAGTTTCTCCCATGGGACTTAGATGCAGCCCCTAAATGCCTGCTGTCTTAAGTGGGGCTGTCCACAGTCGTCAAGTTCAAGTCCACATTCACCGCTAGGGTGAATGTTGAGACAAACTAGAGCCCGTCAGAGTGTGAAGCATGCACTTCACACTCGTGCACGCTGCATGCACCATACTTGTGCCTCCCACCAAGGGACACGTGTCACACACCATACGTGCAAACCTCACATGCACACACACCCAGCACAACACACCCCACATATAAACATCACATACAAGCACACCACACTGCACACACGAATACACATGCTCATTCCCTCCCTTCTTTCTGCTTCCCAGGGCTGTGACTTCACATGTCTGTAGAAAAAAGTCATTAAAAAAATTTTTTTTGGATATTGCTGACTTAAGCTCGGGGACCAGATGGACAACTCTGGGTAATTCCAAGGATCAGTGAAATCAGACCTTTATTTCTTTTTTTGTTGTTGCTGTTGTTTTAAGTATTGTGACTTCTTAGCTTAGGCACACCTGTTTCACAATATAGTGAAAATGATAGGTTCTCCTCCTAAAAGAGAAAGAAAATCAAAACAAATGTATACCAAGTATTATTTTATTGTAGAGCTTCCTGGTCTGACCTTCAAAGGCTCTTATATGAACTTTGACAAGTCCATGATATTGTTTAGTCATCATGTCATGTCCAGTGCTTTTGGACCCCATGGATCATAGTTCACAACTCATCTGTCTATGGGATTTTTGAGGCAAGAATACTGGAGTTTGTTGCCATTTCCTTCTCCAAAGCCTCTTCTATGAACCTTGAGAGGCCCATGAGCCACAGGTAAATAACCTCTCAACTAAAAGAAAGGAGAACCAGGACCTGGGATCCTGAGATAAGTACCTGCAGACATATTTTCCTGTTCATAGAGCTCCATTGCTAATGACTTAGTTTTTAGGTTATTATCACTTAAAAATAAGTAACTCATTCACACTGATTTTTAAAATCTAGTTTAAAACTGAGTCCTTTCACTGCAGCAACACAAGTCTTTGACACAGATACAATCACCAGCATCTAACAAACTTGAAAATTTTGCTTTAATTGCAAACCTAGTTTGATTTCACAGGGATATTTTATTATAAGACATTTAACCAGTGACATCCATGCCTTAAAAGTTAAAGTATTAGTCAATAGTAAAAACGATTTGACACAAGGACATACACAATTTGTATTGTATAACTGAAAACACTTCTTAATACCTTTATGCATTTTTTGTTAGCTTTAAGAACTTAAAGGGCAAAACATTGGTGGATGCTCTGAAAGATTAATTCTAATTGAAATAAACTTGCATTTCTATCATGTGAGACTCTGTAGAAAGTAAGGAACTTTCTAAAGAATATATTGATTGGCGTATATAGGCAGTAAGCACACATATAAAATATAATATGTACAATTGCTTCAAAATGAAAGATCAATCAAACTAACCTTGTTGGAGTCTCTTTTCTGGTCTCACTTTCAGCTTTCTCTGTGATTCTTTCCCAATCTCAAATCTGAAGGAAACACACACACACACAAACCAAAATGATATTATCTTTGGTCTTTATCAGGTATTCTACCCATCTCTTTTAAGAATGTTATTATATGGGCTTCCCTGGTGGCTCAAATGGCAAAAATTCTGCCTGCAGTACAGAAGACCTGGGTTTGATCCCTGGGTCAGGAAGATTCCCTGGAGAAGGGAATGGCTACCCACTCCAGTATTCTACCCATCTCTTCTAACAGTGCTATATACATTTAAACATTTGTATAAATGAATGACTCTCTTTACTTTGATCCAGAAAGAATTTGTGGTGTCTGTCTATAAAATAAAGTAACTATAATTTTTAACTGAAGAGAAGAATGATAATGGATACATATGAGATGATAATTTAAAAATCATTTCTATATATATAACAACAACAAAAATAACCTTTAGAAAACTCTTACTAAGACTTGCACACTCTTTGAAATACTTTGTGAAAATAGCATAACAAATGAAACACTGGTGCAGAGCCGAAGTATGGACTATGAGGATAGAAAGAGAGATTTTGGGGCAAGAAGACTGGATCTGGCAGGGCTTTGTGTATTAAGTCAAAGACTCAGAATTTTATTTGGAAAATTCCGAAAGTACTTTTAGTAGGGAAGTGACTTGACAGTATAGGACTGGGAGAGGGAGAGGGCCATGTGGGATGAGATTGAGGTGGTTCAGTGCAGGATCTGTGATTTGAACAAAGACTGGAAAAGAGGTGATGAGGAGAGAGACACTATGTGATTGTTGATTAGATGTGTGTACATATGGCATTCTTTTCTTTTTTTTTTAAGAAAAGTATAATTTTTAAATGATGAAAAAGAAACACTTTATAGAGAAGTAAATATTGTCTGCTGATGGTGTTCCATGCTTGTTCATCTAGAAATTGTGTGTGACTAACTAATCTCACATGCTAGTAAAGTGATGCTTAAAATTCTCCAAGCCAGACTACAGCAATACATGAACTGCGAACTTCCAGATGTTCAAGCTGGTTTTAGAAAAGGCAGCGGAATCAAATCGCCAACATCTGCTGGATCATCAAAAAAGCAAGAGAGTTCCAGAAAAACATCTATTTCTGCTCTATTGATTATACCAAAGCCTTTGACTGTGTGGATCACAATAAACTGTGGAAAATTCTGAAAGAGATGGGAATACTAGACCACTTGACCTGCCTCTTGAGAAACCTGTATGCAGGTCAGGAAGCAACAGTTAGAACTGGACATGGAACAACAGACTGGTTCCAAATAGGAAAAGGAGTCCATCAAGGCTGTATATTGTCACCCTGCTCATTTAACTTCTTTGCAGAGAACATCATGAGAAACGGGCTGGATGAAGCACAAGCTGGAATCAAGATTGCTGGGAGAAATATCAATAACCTCAGATATGCAGATGACACCACCCTTATGGCAGAAAGTGAAGAAGAACTAAAGAGCCTCTTGATGAAAGTGAAAGAGGAAAGCGAAAAAGTTGACTTAAAGCTCAACATTCAGAAAACGAAGATCATGGCATCCGGTCCCATCATTTCATGGGAAATAGATGGGGAAACAGTGGAAACAGTGTCAGACTTTATCTTTTGGGGCTCTAAAATCACTGCAGATGGTGATTGCAGCCATGAAATTAAAAGATGCTTACTCCTTGGAAGGAAAGTTATGACCAACCTAGACCGCATATTGAAAAGCAGAGACATTACTTTGCCAACAAAAGCCCATCTAGTCAAGGCTATGGTTTTTCCAGTGGTCATGTATGGATGTAAGAGTTGGACTGTGAAGAAAGCTGAACACAGAAGAACTGATGCTTTTGAAGTGTGGTGTTGGAGAAGACTCTTGAGAGTCCCTTGAACTACAAGGAGCTCCAACCAGTCCATCCTAAAGGAGATTAGTCCTGGGTGTTCATTGAAAGGACTGATGTTGAAGCTGAAACTCCAGTACTTTGGCCACCTGATGTGAAGAGGTGACTCACTTGAAAAGACGCTGATGCTGGGAAAGATTGAAGGCAGGAGGAGAAGGGGATGACAGAGGATGAGATGGTTGGATGGCATCGCTGACTCGATGGACATGGGTTTGGGTGAACTCCGGAAGTTGGTGATGGACAGGGAGGCCTGGCATGCTGAGGTTCATGGAGTCACAAAGAGTTGGACATGACTGAGCTACAGAACTAAACTGAAAAATCAGTTGATGGGGCTGTTCAACATGAAAGGATATGGAAAAAAAGGCAGATTTTAATTAGTTAAAAATGGAGTTTGGCCACCATCTAAATAAAGGGGGTGAAAAACTGTTGAGGAATGTAAGATTGAAATTATTATTACAACTGAAAGCTAAATTTAGTTGAAATTTCCCTAGTGCCCAAAGGGGAATATATTATATATATATGGACCGAGCCTTATTATAAAAAAAAAAAACACACACAGTGCTTTTGGTTGATTGGTGAATCAGTTGGAGAACTTCCTTTTGAAATGCATTACTATTACATTTGGATCTGGCTACAAACTTTATTTGGCTCTTCCTTCCGTAATAACATCAAACAGCATTCAGCCAAGATATCTATGGGTTACATGCACATGGAGTCTAAAGAACAGTGCCACTTTAGATGATCTCTCCTGCCATAAAGGTAACCAGCTCTATGACGGAGAACCCACCATAACCGTCTTCCTTCTCTAGCTTTTAGTCATGAGCTAAGAAGGGCCTTGGGAATGGCCACCCAGTTCACTTCTCTGAGTAACTAACTCCTGCTCACTGTTACCCTGGTACCAGGCCCTGCAAAGAGCAAATGGCCAAAACAAGTGTTGAACAGAATTGAAAATGTGAGAAAAAGCTTGAGATAATCCAGTGTTGTTTAACAACACTAATGCTGATATGGCCTCAGGAATCACAGGTTCTCTAGTGATAACACAATTGTTCCTCTAACTCTGCTCAGACCCTGGTATAACTGAAGCAAGTTTGTATTTTGCTTACCAGCTGTGTGACCTCAGGAAAGTTCCTTAAACTTGCTAAATCCCATTTCCTCATCTATAAAAGACTGAAAAATAATATCACCTACGTCAGAGAGTTACTATTGGAATTCAGTGTGATAATTTGCGAAAACTGTCAAACCGAGAACTTCGCACCTAGTAAACAGTCAATAAATCCTGTTTCTATGATGGCTACTTGGTTGTTTGATAAAGTAAATGATTGGGTCTGTCACTGCATCTTTACTACACTAGACTGACCATTTATGGATTTAAAGAAACAAACAAAAAAGACAAAATGCAAAAGGAAACATTTACTCTATCATCTGTCCAAGCGCCGTCATAGGAGATGGATGGAGAGTGAGATGGAGGGTGATTCCCACATAAAGAATCTTTGTCGCTGAAAGGCAACTTATCTACTGAGTCTAAGGTCAGGGGAGGGGAGTTAGGGGCCTTGGGAGACTGGGAAAGACATGTTAGGGAAGATTCATGCATTTTAAATTTCGTAATTGGGGGTTTTTTTTTTTTTCTTATTGATAGATTTTGCTTAGGAGGTAGAAGTTTGAAGCTGCTGAAATGAGATTTAATGAATCAATTTAATATTTTCAAAGGCTCTCCCGATGGTGTAAACCCAGAATGAAGTTTTTCATGTGAGGAGCTTCTGGCCGCTTTCAGGATTCGGTGTTGTGTCCTGGGGCCTCTGGGAGCAGCTCTTGCTGGACTGTGATCCCTTGCAACAGGGATCACGTCACACAGAAAACACAATGTACAGTGTCTCCTAGAGATGGACAGAGTGGAAAAAACAGAAATGGAAAGAATATACAATTCTACAATTCCAGTGATTAACAAAGCATCAGTAGATCATTCAATGCCACTCATTTAAACTTAAATTTATTGTATTATAGGAATTGTGCAGCTTTTCTATAATTTTCAAGTACCATTCCCTTGTTTGGAAATAATTATTTAAAAGGATGAATTTGGACAGAGGTCATGTCCACACATGGTCACATTCTCAGTACTTTCAATGGAAATCTATGGGGATGTGTCAGCCACCTGTTCCTTTGGGAAACAAGACAATGTGAAAAGGTATCCTAGGAGCAGAGTTTCTCTCTGCATTGCAATCCAAGTCATCACTGAGAATAAGATAAAACGGTTCATGATTTCAGCAGAATGGTTTCTACTGAAAACCACTGATGTTTTTCAGATTAAATTAAATTAAATTTGAATTTCAGATAAAATAATTACTTTGGGTAAGTATGCCCCGTATATTTCGTGGGACACACTTATATTAAAATATATATTTATTCTTTATTTTAGATTCAAATTCAAATAGGCATCTTTATGTCTTTATTTGCTAAATATGGTTATTTTAAAGTTGTCATTGCTCACAGACTGGGTTTCATGAATACAGACTGGGTTTCATGAATACAGATCTGTTGTGAAGCATTTGGCCAAAGCACCAGTACTAATATCTAACTGAATACTTTCCTGAAAGAAAAGTACAACACTTTAACCATCTCACTAGTAGAGGGACCCTCCTGGTGATTTTCCTTTTCAAAAGAAACATTGAATTGAAATATTTGCTGGTTTGTTTCTGAAATTATTACCAGGATTTGTTTAGACTATGGTTGGCCTATGAAACACCGAGGAAACAGATTCTATCAAAGGGGGAATTCATAGCACCAATAACAGCAAACGCAAGGATATATGCAGATACTACATTGTGCCACAACTTAAGCCACCATCATTTATTAAGAGGAAGGTTCATTCCTTCTGTTCAGCTGCCTTTCCACTCAGCAGCTTGTTATTTTAAAGTAAGATTGTTCTAGGAGTTTGTGTTCTGCTTTCTCTTCCTTGGCTCTCTTCACCAACACACACCCCCACATCCACAGCCACACCCACACACATACACTTAGGGCTGGGAAATTTGACTTGCAGGGATACAGTTATTTATTTATTTTTGATATACATTACACCTAAAAGGAATATGCCCCCAAGAGGTGGCAATTGGACTTCCCGGGTGGTACAGTGGCTAAGAATCCACCTGCCTATGCAGGAGACAGGTGCAGTCCTGGTCCAGGAAGATTCCACATGCCTCAGAGCAGCTGAGCCCACGTGCCACAGCTACTGAAGCTGTGCCTTAGAGTTCAGGCTTTGCAGTAAGAGAAGTCGCTGCAATGAGAAGCCCATGGACCTCAGCTGGAGAGTAGACCCCAGTCTCTGCAGTTAGAGAAAGGCCCGCCTGGCAGTGATAACCCAGCTCAGTCAAAAATAAAACTCAGCACAGTCAAAAATAAAATAAATTAATTAAGAAAAATTTTTTTTACAAAGAGGTTGCAGATGGAGGGAATTTTATTTACATGCACAAGGCCTTACAATCCATTTTCTCTGTTGGTATCATGTGGGCAGACATGGATTCCCCCTTCCTAGATAATGACACGTGAAATTTGCTTTTCTGCAAACTTCACTCTTCTGTCCACATTCTCCTTCTTTCTTTGGTGTGATAAAGATCATATTCCTTCCCTTGACACCCACTCTCACCTAAACTGAAGCTTCACCTTCCCTCCAACTCAAAACATGCTTTCAGAAAAAGATATGACAGCCCTTTCACTCAGTGGTGTGATGTGATAAAGCTTAAAATGGCAGTGTATGTTCACATGTTTCCCTAACAGGTCTAACAAGGGAAATAAACTAATTCAGAAGAAGGTCTGTTAGAGGTTCAGGGTCAGGAAGAATGGTAGGAGAGTCTGTAATCACTGTCTATACAGCACTGGGTTAAATGAGAAAGATGCCTGAGTGGAGACCGACGTCTAAATGCTCCTATTTTTGACCTGATCTATTGCTATTTAATTGGCCATATCATGGCCGAGGGATGAAGTGCCTGGTGACCGGGTTGGTACTTCTGATACTCAACCTCTTAACACCTGATGGTGATAGAAGGTACTAGAGAAGCTTCAGACAGTCAACTGCCCATGTGTGCAGGATGTGCTGAAATGCACACTACTCTTACTGTAACAGAGCTGGAAAAAAAATAACCCTTTTGATTCACAAAGGAGGAAATTGAGATCCAGAAATGATAACTGACCTGTCTGAAGTCATTAAGCCAGTGAGTGACTGAAATACAAATAAAATTCAGATTTCCTTTAACTTCATGTTTTGTTCTCATTTTAAAGACTAGTCAGCCTTACATGTAAATTTACTATAAAAAAGCACAGCTCACTAAAAAATGGTTTTTAAAATAGTAAGGATCTGTAAAGCTAAAATATTTTTCCAGGAAATAAAATGAAAACCTTTCGAATAATATTTTAAGCTGGTCAGAAGTAGAACTGCTCTAACCACTGCATTTAATTACAGATAATTTTACAATTAAAAATTATCTCTGCTCTGAATAAATAATGACCAAACTTTCTAATATAGATTAGGGCCCAGGCAATTGGACCTGTATTTAAAGTAATGTCCAGATTTGTCATTAATTAAGTTTACATTATTACAAACACTCTTTTCTTTAATTTAGGAATGATTACGAATGGCATGTTGCTTAGAGCCGAGGAAGGAAGAACAGGTATGCCGTCTTAAGATTACCAAGCGCAACTAGGAGTTGGGACATGTGAGCCTAATTAAAAAATTTTGTAAAGCACTTTGAAGATGAAAAGAGCTGTAAAATCCCAAAGAATACTGATATTTCTAAGCTCATTCCTAGTTCTGTCATCAACTGGCTGTTTGGTCTTAAGTAAAAACAAAAGCAATTGCTGATCACTAACTTTGAACATAAAGCTGCAAGAATATATTTCGTCTCAGTGAGCTTGTTTTTTATTTTCAAGGTGAATTTAACAAGAATACCAAATAGAGGTAGGATGATTCTGATACCTTAAAAAAATGTATTGTATGGGTTTGCATATTGTATTTGTATGCAAATTATTTTCTTACTTAGTAATAAATTAGAGAGAATATCAGTAGAGATCAGTCGTGTCTGACTCTTTGTGACCCTGTGGACTGTAGCCCATCAGGCTCCTCCGTCCATTCTCCAGGCAAGAATACTGGAGTGGATTGCCATTTCCTTCTCCAGGGGATCTTCCCGACCCAGGGATCGAACCCGGGTCTCCTTCATTGCAGGCAAATGCTTTAACCTCTGAGCCACCAGGGAAGCCCAAGAAAGCAGTTTGCATTGATCGTACGCAAACAAATTTGTCTTCTGAATAGGTTCAGTGTCTTCCATAAGTTTGGGAAAGCTCTCTTTATCAAATTGCAGTCTCTTCGTGGAAGAATAGTGCTATTTTTTTGTTATTGTTATTATCCCCCATTTTCAAGAAGTTGAGAATTGTGGACATGTGTTTCCTATTAGATAATATTATACTTTATAGCTTAATTTCTCATGTATCCCAGTGCTCTGTGTCCCCCACCTCCTGCCACTGTTGTCACTTTGTACTAAGGAAAGTCTCTAAGAGAGGCCTAGACAGGGTGATATTTATCGACATCTTCCTACCCACCCCTAACAGAGTCACTCTGAAGCCAGAACATTCTCTCGCTCTCTCTTCCCACACATACACACCAGACACACACACACACACACACACAAAACAACACCAGAGGTTTTGTGAATATCAGTAGAGATAAATAACTCTGTAATGCCACTTTTCTCTCTCTCTTTTTTTTAAATTTTATTTTTTTTTAATTTTTACTTTATTTTACTTTACAGTACTGTATTGGTTTTGCCTGTTTTCAACCAGCAAAACATCATCCAGCTCACTGCCTTCGTCTCATGTTCCCTTGTCTTCTGATCCCCGTTCAGGAATGAAAGCTGAATACAGGCTTAGAGGCTATCCCAAACCAGTGCCCGGACTATCGCACTGGCCAGTGGTTTCTGATCATTTTCTGGGTCCAGGCTTCTGTTTCTGGCCTTAGTTGGGAATTCCAGAGAAGGATATTCTCTGTGTGAATATAAATCTGTGGATCTGCACATGTAGTTGAAAGCAAATCACTTTGTTTAGTCATTCTGCTAACACATTTAGGAAAGCAAAAACAAAAATAAATCCAATCTAAAAGTTCTAAAAGAAAAAAATGAAAACATAACCAGAAAGTCTAGGGAAGGAAATGGCAACCCACTCCAATATTCTTGCCTGGGAAATCCCATGGACAGAGGAGCCTGGCGGGCTATTATCCCTGGGATTTCAGAGTCAGGTACGGCCATAGCGATTTAACAACCAAAAAGTCGTCTTGCGTTCTAAATAGTGGGTAGGGATAGTGAGCTTGTCTGTTTAACCAAATATTAGGTGGCATGGATACTCAGAATGTATCATGTGATTTAGGGATGGCATATTTTATATTCTGAAAGTCTTTCAAATGTGGAATCGGGGAACACTGCCTGAGTAAAAAGTGGAGCATGTTCTAGTGTCCCATTTGGGTTTTTCCCATTTCAAACTGATGGGAGCATTTTATGAGAATGTTTTACCGCCAGTGCTGGCAACACTGCCTCTTTTTCTCTGCTGCTTTTTGCAGTCTAGCAACTGACATCTGAAGCACCTGTCTTCCCAGGCAACCCACTCTGCTCTTTTGTCTTCTCACTTATAAAATGAATCGAGTAGATCCATAAGATTATTTCACGGTTCTTTCAATGTGGAAATTTAGGAAATTTTCTGTAAATTTTCACAAAAATAAGTAATTTACAAGGATGTTTTTTGGATAGGGGTTAGTGCACTCTTTCGATTTAATTTATGTAAAAAGGTTGCCAAGGAGGTTTCTAGGCCCATTCAAATCAATGAAGGGAGATTGAGTTCAATTTCCCCTCATGCCACTTGCTACCTCTAAAGTCACAAAGCCTGAAGTGCTTTGTTTCAGCACAAATATAAAGTAGATATTAAAGTGAATGCTGAAGTTCCTCAGGTGATACAGAATTCTTGGTAAGTTTAATGTAAAAAAGCTCTGATTTTCATGCCTCACTTCTAGGCTTCTATTTCCTTGGTGTCTCTGTGGGCAAGTCTTCAATCAGAAGCACAGGTGAGACTGACTCTTAGTAGATTTTAAATGATGTAATTTTGGATAGGTTATGACACAATGTTGTTGCCGTTGTTCAGTCCCTAAGTCATGTCTGACTCTCTGCAACCCCACAGACTGCAGCACGCCAGGCTTCCCTGTCCTCTGCTGTCTCCTGGAGCTTGCTCAAACTCATGTCCATTGAGCCGGTGATGCCATCCAACCATCTGATCGTCTGAAGCCCTCTTCTCCTTTTACCTTCAATAGAGACAAGTACACATCTTAGGTTCTAACTGAGCCATTACTAACATTGCAAACTTGGACTTTTATTTATTTAGCTGTAAAATGAGGGACAGGAATTAACTGACCTTTAAGTCTCTTAAATGTTATAAGAGCTGTGCTCCATCTTAATTCAGGTTGTCAGCTTGGCAATATTTCTGTGCTGCCATCTAAAATTTAAAAATCAGATCCAAATATCTAGTATTCTGTGAGCACCCAATAAAAACATTGAGTCACAAACGTGACAAAAGTGAGGCAATATTCTGAAGGGTTTGCGAGTACAAATTATGCAGGCAAAATGAGCTTGGTGTAGAGTTTACACTCTAGTCAGCAACAACCAAGATACTGTTAATGTTTAATTAATGTTTCATGGGAAGTACTTGATTCTTATGTTGGTGAGATGATTTTTTATTGTGTCCATGAAATTTCTTTCTAACGGTGTGTACATTATAACAAACAACCTGATGAATCTGGGGAACGAGAATACTCAATGAGGTGCAGTAAAATTTATACTTAAGTTACGTTAGAAAAGACATGACAGTAAAATTAGTAAAATGATGTTTTACATATTATCTTTTAGAGGATTCACATTTTCATAAAGGTGTTGCACACAAAAAGGAGAGGTCATTAGGACTTCATAGGTTATAATTGGCTAATACAGCAATATCTTCTTGTTAAACATAGGTTATGGAGTGCTCACAAAAGTTGTTAAACTTTCAGAGGTATGGAAACAGTGACAGAAAGTAAACCTTCATTTTCTTTAAAGACATTGAGACAGGATCTCTAGGATAAATAGATTCTCGCCGTTAAATCCCTTTTGAGCTGCTGTTGGCCATGGTGCTTTAACTTCAAACCTTTTCCCTGACTTATGAGAGATGACTCACCTGGATGCAATGCAGGAATCAACTGTGCCATTGCAAAATTAGGTTGTGGTAGTTCATTCATGAGAACTCATTATGCAAGTTGAGATGATGTTATCTGCAAGTGAACAATTGTTTCTCATTGGGTGAATATGAGTGTCTGGAGGTTGACTGGACTTTTCCATTTTACTAGTTTGGTTTTTTCCGATATGCTCTTTTTATTCACCTTAAAAACATAACTTTCCCTTTTCAAACTCAGTTGTTATATCTTGAGTTAAGAAAAAAGAAAATTTTAAGTATCAGAATGACCTAAGTGGTAGAAACATTGGACTAGAAATGTTTCTTGTAAAATGTGAAAGAAATCCTCATTCCAACACTTAAAATGGAATAAACTCACCAAAACATAGATGGTAGCGTAGCATTTATTGATTAGTTTGTTGCGTCTATGACAATGAATATACTGTAAAAGTTACGTCAATTTCCAATTTCTGGGATGAAGCATCTTAGGAGCCCTGACTTGCTTGCTTTCTGACTGAAAACAGCTAAACATGCTGAAGAAATATTAAAAGAAGGTTCTTAAGTGTCTCAATAATTTGTCAAGGAAGTGTAGGACGCTGCAGGCAAAAGACGAATGTGGAAGATGGCACATGCTTTGAGGGCGTAAGTGAACTTAAACTTTGGTTTTCACAGTTGATTATGGGTTTGAGGGACATCAGACAAAACCCAGGTCCCTTTCGATGGAGAAAACTTAAAATGAGCGCTCCTAAAATTGGCACTCAAAGCACATACTCTCAATTTAATGAATTATACCTAAATTTAACACTCCTCCCACCATGGATCTGAAATGAAAAGTGATGTATCCAACCTTGGACTAGGAACAACAACAAAAAACTTGCTTCAGAATTCATCACTACAGCCATCACTCATACCACAGTGTGCAACAGAAACTCAAACTAGCCAGTTGGTTCAGCAAAACAAAACACATCTTAAATGGTCCTGGGCTTACACTGTCCCAGGTTCCTTGAAGAAATAAGTACAAATCTTCTTTTCAGAAGAACACAACTTCATGTCAGTCCTCAAAGAATTTCACAGATCAATTCCAAGAAGCGTGAGCTGTATTTATAAAAATTATTTAAAAATGTTAAAAAACCAAAAAACAAGGATCCGTGAGAAACAACAGCAAAACAATGAGAAAAATTACATACATAAATATGCCAGAAATTGTAATAATGAGTTTATACTTCCATAATATAAACTAAATATTTGTTATTGCTGTTGTTCAGTGGATAAGTCCTGTCCAGCTCTTTGTGACCCCATGGACTGCAGCATGTCATCTTTCCCTGTCCTTCTCTGTCTCCTGGAGGTTGCTCAAATTTATGTCCATTGAGTTGGCGATGCTATCTAAACATCTTATCCTCTGCTGCCCCCTTCCCCTTTTGCTTTCAATCTTTCCCAGCATTGTGGTCTTACATACTAAACATATATAAGTAATTCAGTAATTCAAAAAGGATTCATACTCTTGGTGACAATTAGCAATAGTAAAGATTTAGATATATGAAAAATGATGAAGCAGATTTTATGGAGATCTAAATAGAACTTCAGGAGATGGCAGTGGCACCCCACTACAGTACTCTTGCCTGGAAAATTTCATGGATGGAGGAGCCTGGTGGGCTGCAGTCCATGAGGTCACTAAGAGTTGGACAAGACTGAGCGACTTCACTTTCACTTTTCACTTTCATGCATTGGAGAAGGAAATGGCAACCGACTCCAGTGTTCTTGCCTGGAGAATCCCAGGGACGGGGGAGCCTGGTGGGCTGCCGTCTATGGGATCTCACAGAGTCGGACACGGCTGAAGAGACTTAGCAGCAAATAGAACTTCAAGGACTAAAAATGCAATACTTGATATAAAAAATTGAATAAAAATATTTGACAGAAAATGATTTTACCAAAGAGAGGGAGTTAGAGTTGAGGAAATTATGTATAAGGCAACACTGAGAAAAGGTGGAAAATCTGAGAGAGATATGCCAACACAAATTTAGTTGGTATCCTAGAAGGTGACAAGAGAGAAAGAGAGTGAGAGAACATGAAAACTTGGCAGAGGGAACATTTGAAGTAGTAACGGCTGAGAATTTTCCAGAATTGTACCACATATCAAAGAACCCTAGTGTGTCAGGAACATCTTGATGTATTTCCCTGGACCCTCTCAGCCTCGTCTGTCTCCTTGATGCCTAACCCCTGGCTCTACTTCAACCACGGGCACAGCTAACAGACATTGGGTGGACTCAAGTAGGTCTGTTGCCTGGACAGACAGTTACTTGTTGGAAATACTAGCTGCTCTCTTTTGGCTGATGCTGCACAGCCAGAGCAATCTTGAAACTTCTGGCTGTCTCTGCAGCTTTTGATGTGTATGAACTACTACACTGTAGGCAAGAATCCCTTAGAAGAAATGGAATAGCCATCATAGTCAACAAGAGTCAAAAAATGCAGTATTTGGATTCAGTCTCAAAAACGACAGAATGATCTCTGTTCATTTCCAAGGCAAACCATTCAACATCATGGTAATCCAAGTCTATGCTCCGACCAGTAATGCTGAAGAAGCTGAAGTTGAACAGTTCCATGAAGACCTACAGGACCTTCTAGAACTAACACCCGAAAAAGATGTCCTCTTCATTATAAGGGACTGGAATGCAAAACAGGAAGTCAAGATCTACCTGGAGTAACAGGCAAATTTGGCCTTAGAGTACAAAACGAAGCAGGTCAAAGGTTAACAGAGTTTTGCCAAGAGAATGCACTGGCAAACACCCTCTTCCAACAACACAAGAGACGACTCTACACATGGACATCACCAGATGGTCGACATCGAAATCAGATTGATTATATTTTTTGCAGCCAAAGACGGTGAAGCTCTACAGTCAGCAAAAAGAAGACCGGGAGCTGACTGTGGCTCAGATCATGAACTCCTTATTGCCAAATTCAGACTTAAATTGAAGAAAGTAGGGAAAACCACTAGATCATTCAGGTGTGACCTAAATCAAATCCCTTACGATTATACAATGGAAGTGACTAATAGACTGAAAGGATTAGATCTGATAGAGTACCTGAAGAACTATGGGTGAAAGTTCATGACATTGTACAGGAGGTAGTGATCAAGATCATCTCCAAGAAAAAGAACTGCAAAAAGGCAAAATGGTTGTCAGAGGAGACCTTACAAATAGCTGAGAAAAGAAGAGAAGCTAAAGGCAAAGTAGAAAAGGAGAGATATACCCATTTGAATGCAGAGTTCCGAAGAATAGCAAGGAGAGATGAGAAACCCTTCCTCAGAGATCAACGCAAAGAATAGTGGAAAATAATAAAATGGGAAAGACGAGAGATCTCTTCAAGAAAATTAGAGATAACAAGGGATCATTTCATGCAAAGATGAGCACAATAACGGACAGAAATGGTATGGACCTAACAGAAGCAGAAGATTTTAAGAAGAGGTGGCAAGAATACACAAAAGAGCTATACAAAAAAGATCTTCATGACTCAGATAACCATGATGGTGTGATCACTCACCTACAGCCAGACATCCTGGAATGTGAAGTCAAGTGGGCCTTAGGAAGAATCGTTATGAGCAAAGCTAATGGAGGTGATGGAATTCCAGTTGAGCTATTTCAAATCCTAAAGGATAATGCTGTGAAAGTGCTGCACTCAATATGCCAGAAAATCTGGAAAACTCAGCAGTAGCCACGGACTGGAAAATGTCAGTTTCCATTCCTATCCCAAAGAATTGCGAACTTCCAGATGTTCAATTTGGATTTAGAAATGGCAGAGGAACCAGAGATCAAATCGCCAACATCCATTGGATCATCAAAAAAGCAAGAGAGTTCCAGAAAAACATCTAATATTGCTTTATTGACTATGCCAAACCCTTTGTCTGTGTGGATCACAACAAACAGTGGAAAATTCAAGCGATGGGAATACCAGATCACTTGACCTGCCTTTCAGAAACAACAGTTAGAACTAGACATGGAAAAACAGACTGGTTCCAAATTAGGAAAGGAGTATGTCAAGGCTGTATATTGTCACTCTACTTATTTAACTTATATGCAGAGTCATCATGAGAAATGCTGGACTGGATGAAGCACAAGCTGGAATCAAGATTGCCAGGAGAAATATCAATAACCTCAGATATGCAGATGACACCACCCTTGTGGCAGAAAGCGAAGAAGAACTAAAGAGCCTCTTGATGAAAGTGAAAGAGGGGAGTGAAAAAGTTGGCTTAAAACTCAACATTCAGAAAACTAAGATCATGGCATCTGGTCCAATCATTTCATGGCAAATAGATGGGGAAACAGTGGAAACAGTGACAGACTGTTTTTGGGCTCCAAAGTCACTGCAGATGGTGATTGCAGCTATGAAATTAAAAGACGCTTGCTACTTAGAAGAAAAGTTATGACCAACCTAGACAGCATATTAAAAAGCAGCAACAATACTTTACCAACAAAAGTCTGTCCAGGCAAAGCTTTAATTTTTCCAGTAGTCATGTATGGATATGAGAGTTGGACTATAAAGAAAGCTGAGCACAGAAGAATTGATGCTTTTGAACTGTGGTGTTGGAGAAGACTTTTGAGAGTCCCTTGGACAGCAAGGAGATCCAATCAGCCCATCCTAAAGGCAATCAGTCCTGGGTGTTCATTGGAAGGACTGATTCTGAAACTCCAATACTTCCATCTGCCGCAAAGAACCAACTCATTGGAAAAGACCCTGATGCTGGGAAAGACTGAAGGCGGGAGGAGAAGGGGAAGACAGAGGATGAGATGATTGGATGGTATCATCAACGTTATGGACATGAGTTTGACTAGATTCCAGGAGTTGGTGATGGACAGGAAAGCCTGGCGTGCTGCAGTCCATGAGGTTGCAAAGAATTGGACACCACTGAGCGACTGAAGTGAACTGCAGCTTTTGACCTGTATGAACTACTACACTGAAGCAGGATTGGTAATCTGGCCTTTGAGCTTCTTGTCAAAAGGGCTGAGTGATTTATATTGTAAGTAGGGCAAACTTTACCAACTGGATACCAGAAACAGGAGCAATGTGTACAGTTATGCTTCTTCCCCTCCAAGGTATTGCTCTGAGGCAATTTTCCCCTCTATCCAGTTTGAGGTGTCCTGAGTAGTTGAGCAGACACACTTACTCAGCTCCTTGCTGTCTTGCCTTGCAATCTCGTGTGAATTGAGGCCGGAATGGTGATGCATCACCTGCATTCTTTCCCATGTTCCCTCGATTCACATGATGTTGTAAGGCAAGACAGCCAGTAGCAAATAAATTGAGAAACATACAGGTAAATCTAGAAAATAATATTGACTTCGTAAAACAATACTAATGACATAAGGAATAAAAATAAGGCATAACACAGCACTGACATATACAACAGCTCTACCATATGCACAATGAACATGGGAAATTGGAAAGAGTGTGGGTATTCAATATCTTGGAAAGAAGTTTAGTTTAAATTTCTACTTGGACACATTATGAACAGAGGGATACAGGTATAAATGACTACAATTTTCTTGTCTGAAATCCATTAGCAAGAAAGCAGTAGAATAACTCCTGAAATGCTGACATGAAAGAAACAGTCAGCCAAGAATTATTTATAAAATCATTTTAAAATAATTATAATGAATTCATGTTTAATTAATAGTATTTATAGATGCAATGAAAACATTTTCAGAAAAATTCAGTTGAGAGGCTTTGACCCTAGCAGCTTTAACTTTAATAGATGCTAAATAACTGTAAGAAATATTAAATAGGTTCTTCAGGCCGAAGAAAAACAGGTAATAACATGGAGGTAAACAAAGAAATGTGGCTTTTCTGGTGGCCCAGTGGTAGAGAATCTACCTGAAATCCAGGAGACGTGGGTTCAATTCCTGGGTTGTGAAGATCTCCTGGAGAAGATAGTCAGGGAGCTGGATGGGCTACAGCCCATGGGGTCACAAAAAAGTTATACACAACAGAAAAACTAAACATACAGATATACAAAGAAATACATAGCATGGCAAATAATCATCAAATTCTAGTTTCTTTCTTCAATCTTTTTATAGGCATCCCCATTCAAAAAGGGAGAAAATTAAAGGAAAAAAGGTCACTAGTCAAAAGCAATTTTGAAATCCAAAGGGGAAAGCCATATTAGATACAAATCACATTAGATTTCAAGGCTTGGGAATAATATTCTGAGGTCTGAGGTCTTAGGTTCTGTCTTCTGGGCCCCCAGCCTCTCACTTGGAGTCCTCCTTCCTTTCTCATGAAAGGTAGGACATTCTTTAAGCTGAGGCATTTCATAAACCTGTTTCCTGCATGTAGAACTTTAGGAATCTGATGGTCTTTTAAAAATTTTGTCTTCGCTCCCTTTCAGTGCATACTCACGTTGTGTCTACTGATATACAGCCTCAAAAACCATGTGGGCCTCCTCTGTGTGTGTCAGTGGGATTTACTCTATCAGAGTAAAATAAAGAACAGAGAGCATTAGATTGGATTTTTTAAAAAAGCAAGAATTAATTGTGTAAAGGTTGTAGGAAACAAACTTTAAATAAAAGGTAATAATACAATAAGACTTTATTTTGTGTCAATTACATCTCAATAAAGCTACTAAAAAAAAAGACTAAAAGGATGGAAGAAAGATATAGTACTCAAAAAGAAATCAAAGAAAATCTGAAATCACTATGTTAATAGAAGACAGTGTAGTATTTACTATGAAATACTCATCTTTATGCTCAGTAATATACCTTTTCATGAGTCAAGAAGACATAATAATCCTAAATATGTATATTTTTGATAACTGAGTTTCAAAATGCATGCTGAAAACCAAACACCAAGGCAAACATCTTAAAAGCATAAAAAGGAAAAAAACATTACCTTCAGAGGGGAGGATATTTATACTGATAGCTGACATTTCAACTTAAGTGACTGAAGGCAAAAGAAAATGGAATGAATACTTAACACTAGCCTAGAGTTCTACACTAGTGTAAATATTTTTGCAAAAACGAAGAAAGGTAATCAAAAACATCATTTCAAGTAAGGCTGCATTATATTTCTAACTCAATTTCTTCAGAAAAGAAAGATTCCAAACTGAAACATTAAAGCTGAGGAGGATCAGAGTAAATATGTGAAGAAAGAAAATTGAATATTGACTGCTCAAAACAATGATTGTAAAGTCTTGAGTTCAGGAAATTTTTGATGAATCTCTATCTTGTAAAAAGATCAAAAATTCTACAAAATTATTAGCTAATTGGATCAAGTTTAGAATTTAAAACATAATATATCTAGTTGAGTCCATTTATCAATAAAAGATTGGTTGCATATTAGAAAATCAATGATCTAGCTCACATAGCTGGGTGGTTTCTCACTGAACTTAGGCTTCTATCTTTGAATACTAAAGATTATATCCTACGTGGTTGAGTTTTATCTGAGAGAATGTGAGAGGAGCTGCTAAGTGCAAATTCCAAGTCTGGCCTATAACATCCTGTCCAGACCCACATATACTTCTCCAAGTTCCTTCTGTCTTCCTGTGGTTTGCAGTCATGATTCCTGACACCAGAATGACCTCAGAAGCCATATACTGAAGATTAAAGGGTCACTATACGAAGAGGGTCTTATAACCTAATTACCAGCACTGACTGGAACTTCTATTTTGTTTGAGCTATTATATGTTTGGCTAATTAGAAATTAATACTGTACAATTTGGGCTGCCTTGGCGGCTCAGAGGTAAAGAATCTGCCTGCCATCTCAGGAGACACACGTTTGATCTCTGGATTGGGAAGATCCCCTGGAGAAGGAAATGGCAACCCACTCTAATATTCTTGCCTAGGAAGTTCCATGGACGGGGGAGCCTGGCAGAGCTATAGTCCATGGGGTCCCAAAGAGTAGGACAGGACTTAGCCACTAAACAGCAACAACAATAGTACAATTTATCACATTTGCAGATTAAAGGGAAAAAAAATCAAATGCATAGACAAAATTTCACAAAGTTCAACATACAATATGATAAAATGAAACAAAAAAGGTGAGTCATTTTCTTACTTTTATAAATGGTATATATACCCTCTCCCTTAGTCCCACCTAAAACTGGTAAAAAAAAAATCATCATACTTCATGATAATATTAACCTAGAGAGCACAGTAACAAAAGAAAAGGAATTAATTGACATAAAGTCTAAAAAGGATGAAATAGAAATTGCATTGTTTCCAAACTGTAAAAAAATTAGTGGATAGATCACTGCAATTTATAAAAGCCTTCATGGTGACATAGATACAAAATCAATATACAAAAGTCAATTGCATTTCTGTGCACCAAAAACAAGCAGAAAGTATATTTGACAGTTTTTCTAAATGCTTTAGATATTAATCTCTTCCCAAAATATTAGTCTCCCGACATTGTTAAATGTCCCCTGGCAGGTGGGAGAAGCAGAATTGCCCACGACTGAGAACCACTGTTCTGGGTGACACCTCTCACTACTAACTCCTGGTGGAATATTATAGGAAAAAAAGAACAGTTTTTAGAGCTTTTATAAGCACATTTGGTGCCAAAAACAAAGATGTGAGAGACACCTATATGAGCAAAGATGTAACTTTTGTAGGTTCCCTTATTTTTGGTCTACCTACACGTGTTATGACTTCACTTTCACTTTTCACTTTCATGCATTGGAGAAGGAAATGGCAACCCACTCCAGTGTTCTTGCCTGGAGAACCCCAGGGACGGGGGAGCCTGGTGGGCTGCCGTCTATGGGGTTGCACAGTCAGACACGACTGAAGCGATGCAGCAGCAGCAGGCCCTGGAGGCCCTGGAGGCATCTAAACAACCGGACAGCCTTTGAAGTACTGCATAGACTTCACCTTTGGTAAAGAAAAGCCTGTTGTCTGAGAAGAAAAGCTTCTTTGGTGTCTTTCCTTTGAGATATTCAGAAAAAAGAAAAAGTGAAAGTGTTAGTCGCTCAGTCATGTCCAACTCTTTGGGACCCCATGGACTGTAGTCCACCAGGCTCCTCGGTTCATGGAATTTTCCAGGCAGGAATCCTGGGGTGGGTAGCCATTCCCTTCTCCAGGGGATCTTCCTGACCCAGGGATTGAACCTGGGTCTCCAGGATTATAGGCAGATTGTTTACCACCTGAGCCACCAAGGAAGCCCAAGACATTTGGAGCTCTGTATCTGTATTCCTAAGATGTAAGACAGGTCACCAAAACTGAATGGAATAAGAGTTAGTATTATGAACTTTATCCTATATTTTTTTTAATTTTGTATTGGGGTATGGCTGATTAACAGTGTTATGACAGTTCCAGGCAAACAGCAAAGGGACTCAGCCATACATATATTTGTATCCATTCTCCCCCAAATTCTCCTCTCATCCAGGTTGCCACATAATATTGAGGAGAGTTTCATATACTATACAGTAGGTCCTTGTTGGTTATCCATTGTAAATATAGCAATGTGCACATGTCTATCCCTAACTCCCTAACTATCCCTTCCCTCATCCCTCTTACTGGCAATAAGTTCTACCTTATGTTTTATACTTCTTATCATGAAGACCTCAATACTGGTACTTCACGATTCCAAATTCAAATTTCTTGTTAACATTCACACCCTCATTGCCTAGAATAGTGTCAATTAGATTTCTTTCCTCCCTCCCTCCCTCCCTCCCTCCCTTCCTTCTCATGAAATCCTCTTATAAAATGATTTAAATTATATAAACCTCAATATATGAAACTTGAAGCATCCAAAATCTCTCCTGGTCAGTTCCCCACACCTGATCTTACACAGTTGTGGTTCCTTAAGTACCTTTGAAAAACATGTACATGAAAAACATGTACCCACTCTTAAAACACAGACAGAGGGGAAGTGAAACCTCTGGAGAAATGAATATTTGCATAAGGTTTGAGAACAGTTTAGCCTGTCAGGTTCCTCTGTCCATGGAATTCTCCAGGCAGTGGAGGTAGCCATTCCCTTCTCCAGGGGATCTTCCCAATCCAGGGATGAAATCTGGGTCTCCTGCATTGCAGACAGATTCGTTGCCATCTGAGGCAGCAGGGAAGACCTAGAAAATTACATGAGGTGATATATATATGTATACACACATCTGAGAGCCATTTGTAAGTTGCTGTGCCAGAGAGTATGCAGTAGGATAGATTTTGTGCAAACCTCATTTTATCCCCTCTAGAAACTCTTAAGGAAGGCAGAGCTGAGTCTCTTCTTCTTGACTATATATTAAAAATGAAAGGTTAGAGTTATAAAGTCTTTAACACTTATGAACTCCTCTTTTCAATACAGAGCACCAACTGAATGGGAAAGCAGAGAGCTAAGTATATTTTGCTGTGACAGTAGCCCAGGTTTGAGTTGAGATCTTTTTTGTTTTAGCTGTGGTGGCACTATCTGTAGTATCATGACATGCCTGGGGTCTCTCTTTAGCTGGTGGAAACTAGCAGGCTTCTCTGAAAATGATTTATAAACTAAATGTGGCTGCTCTGAAACTAGGGCAACCGGTATCTTGGGCTTCATCTGTTTAGTACTTTAGACCTGGTCCCGATGTGACCGTTCAGGTATTAAACACTGATTCTGGGCTTTCGGAATGTCAACGAATGAGCACAGATGGCCTTGGGTCCTTCACTATACATGTTAATGCTAAAAATGATGACTTTTTTTGGCAAGTAGATACACTGAAATTGAAAACAGCAGGAAGGTATAAACAAGATACATTTGCCTTTTTTTCCCATTTGAGACTAAGTTTTGAAATGCAAATAAAAAAGATTAAGGCAATGTTACTGGTTGAAATGGTAAGAAACTTACTTTCCTAAGTCTTGGAATAGCTCTTATTTAGGTAAGATGAATCTGATCTTTTCTTAAAATAAGGCCCAAGGGAATTTAGAACTATATAAATATTCCTTAAAGAAAATTGCCTCTCAGATGGGAACTTTGATTTTCAAATAGTTTCAGATGAAGTTGTTGAAAAATCATATTATTATTTTTTTTAATGTGAGATTCAATGAATATTTCATTAAAATTAGTAAATAGAATGTTGAATTTTTTCTGTTGAATTCTAATATTGTTTGTACTGTCAGTCTAAATGTGTGAGCATGCTGCTAAGAAATTTATGAACCTCCAGATGCAATAGATATTATTATACAGCAGGCATTTTTTCCTTCTTTATATACCAAATACATCAAATAGCGCTCACTTTTGTGTTAGCCAAACTCTGACAAAGTGTAGATGGTTAAGAATTGCATGATCATGATCGTTATTAAAAAGCAAATGAATAACATATCTATTTTCTATTTTTATTAACTTTTAATCTATTTTAAATAATTCTTTAACATAGAAAAGAATGAAGAATTCTCTTATGGTATGAGGTTAAACTGTCAACTTTCATTTGAATTCAGGAAATAAGTCACTTTATGATATTCTTTTAAACTGTGGCTCTATATTCATAAGTTAATGCTGTTACAATTTAAATTGACAAAAATAGCATCAAAAAAAGATGAAAACTGAAAAGAGTATCTGATTTTTTTCCAGTGTAATATTTCAAAGTATTGCAACTGCCCCTGAATATAGCTGGTTTTTATTAATCCAAGCTAAAGAAAAAAATAAATAAAGCGGAATGGCACCATAAACATGCAAGATTTAAGTTCCTTTTAGTTTGTTTTAACCATTTAACTGTGAGGTCATGTAGGGGCCAAAGTCAGGAAATTCCTAACTAAATGCCTGCACAACATGCCTTTGTTTGATGCAGTTTTGAAGCTATTTTGTCAACATTCATTGAAGATGAATTATATTGCTTTTAAAATGAGGACATACTACTACTCACCTTCCTCATTTATTGTAAAATTAATATGAATAACTTTATTCTGCTTTTTTCCATTATATAATTATCTCATTCAAATTTCTCTTCATAATATTACTCCTTGAAAGGCAGTTATTCTGAAACGAGATTCAATGTATTGTAAATTACGACAGAATAACTTGTTTATCTCCCCTTTAGAGGTTGAAATCAATCATCAGTATGATTTTTTCCTGTCATTGGCAGCATTCTTTTTTGGACCAAGCTTACTGTGCACATTGGTTTCCCTTTAGAATCAGATGTAACTGTAGAACTTTGTGAATGCTGTTTCTCAGATTAATGAACAGATTCACCACCCACAGAAAGTCTAACTTTTCAGCAATGATGTGTTAGCAACAATTTCCTTATTTACATAGTTTCTTTAATTCAAATTGGGTCTAGAATTCTTTGCTTTCCTAATATTGGGAATGAAGTTTTAAAGTCTCCTGAGTACACAATCTCAGTCTATATGGAAACTTTTTCTGACATACTTACTCAGGATAAGATTTTAGCTTGGAAATTAGCAGGGTGAGTATTAAGATTGGTGAGGTCCTTAAATATCATCTGGTACAGAGGTGGTAAACCCCAGTGCTGGGTCAGGCAACTGTATGTGTGTGGGGTGACTGGAGATAAGACCTCAGGAAGTTCTCTGGGAATTCAGATGCAGTGCAGACTCTTCCAATTCAACCAAACAGAGCATCTTTGTTGGCTAGTTCAGCCCACCAGCCACCAAACTGACACTTGGGAGGCCCACCAACCCAATCATTCATAATGTGGGGAAATTTGGGCCAGAGGAGAAAATCGACAAGTCCAAGATCATACTGTTACTGAGTGCTAACCTCAGACGTGTCTTCCTGCTCACAATTGACCTTTGTAAGGCAGGGTAAGGAAGGTACTGAGGTCTCTTTTCACATTCACTCACTGCATGTTCATTAATTCTTGTAATGCCCTATGGGTGCTGGAGGAGATGGACCCTCTAATTAGCTAAAATTTAAAAGAAATTAGGTAGAATGCATTGAGTCAATGGGTAAAGTGGTCTTGAAGGTCTTGTGGAACTGGGTGTGAGGGATAGAGATGTATTCTTGGTTTCCTCATTTTCAAATATAGTCATAAATATAAGCCTGTTACCCATTTAAATAAAAGTGATAATCAATTATTAGAATTCAAAACGTCTCCAGAATGGTTTTAGAGAGAATGAGGCTATTTTCTCATATAAATCAGATGTGATATGTTGTATAGGTAACATTTAGAAACTCTGAATTAATATACTACTTCTAGCACAAAAATTGCATGTACTTTTAGAAGCTCAGAAACAAATGTAAAGTATGTATTAAAACATCTATTGATTTTAAGTTATTTCACTGAAAGTCACACCTTATGTTACTGGAATTATTAGATCTTACATAGGCCATGCCTCAAGGATTGAGCTAAAATCTGAAGTCTTACGGAAATAGTGCTTGTATATAATTTTATGTTATGAAATGTACTCTCTATATACACATTCATATAAATCATTTAATTGGGATCACTGTTCTGCTTCTTAAAAAATCAATCAAATTCTTAATTTAGGAAAATAAAATATCTAAAAGAAATGTCACAACTGTTAACGTTCTACAGAGGTTAAAATATAAAGCTGTGATCACCTGGCAAGAAATGACTTAGAACAGTCACTTTGATGAAACTTTATGAACCTGAAAGATTGGCTTCCTTACCTCAGTTTGGCTGTAAGCAAATCTCCAGGATTAAGACCACAGGTGAGATTTTGCTGTAATTGATCCAAAGCTCTGATAAGTCATGAAACAATCTATAATCTACACATTCAAATGTGCATGCCTAGCATAAGAGGAAGAAGACCATATTGTAGACTGAGTCTGTCATTCATACACTTGTACAGGTCACAGTGTGAATTATTCACAATTTCATATTTAAATTAAATTAAAAATTCATGGTTTCCAGAATGTATATTGCAAAACTCAGGTAGAGAATGCAGTATGCAAATGTCAAATGGAACTTGTTCTGGGTGTACCTATCTTTTATGTTGTCACATAGATTGAGTCAAAAACAGACAAACAAAAAGTCAACCCATAACGGAAGCATGTCAGCATAAAGCTGATTTACAGGAGCCCATATATCAACATGTACATGGGAGGGCCTTGAATTGAAGACAAATCTCTAAAAAACTGGACATCAACACATCCACAGAGCTATTATAGTAAAAATATTACCAGCCAAATGCTACTATCAACTAGTGTTTTACTTTTCCACACATTCCAAGGTAGATTTTTCTCAGTGATGTGAATAAGCTTGGATAACCTTGTGGCTGTTTCTTGTTAACTCCTAAAACTTTTAGACCACATTATGTGTGTGTGAGGCAGTGCTTTAACTTTGAACCAGAAGATAACTTTAAATTTTAAAGCCGTTAGCATGGTGCCTAGCATCCAACCATGTCTCATTATTCAACAGTGAATACTGCTGCAGTATTGTCTAATTTCTAATGATTGTGGATGATACAAAAGAGAGGCACAGGGAGGGCTGGCAGTGAAGGTCACAATTCTGGAAACGCTTTTTTCCTTATATAGGTCTATTTTCATAGCATTATTATTAAAGAGTATTTTGACCTGATTTCCTCAATATCTTGCACATATAATGCAATAGCTGATGTTCATATTCTTAAAACTTCTTTAACTTTGCAAATGAGTACAGTCTCACAGTTTCAGAATTGAAATAATTTCTGATAAATCACAACGAAATTATGTCACGGACAAGTACTAAATGGTATTCTCTTCTAACCTGGGTGTATTTTGCTGCAAAATTGTTACACATAAAACATGTAATTCGGTTATTACAAATATAAATGTTGATGAACATTAGCAAAATAATTCAGGTTGTTAGAATTTTCTGCTTCACATCTGTATATTTTGTGTCCTGCCACATTTCTAAATTGAGCCACATTTTCAATGCTGTTGTTTCCAGTGGCCACAAATTCATTAGACGTGGTTTTTTTTTTTTTTTTTAAGTTGAAAGAGACACATATATTTTTAGAAAAAAATGTCTTTATTTTATTAGAGAGGCTCAACTCTATGTTCAGAGTTTAATCCAAGAGTGGTAAAATAAATCTCTTATTTATTAGAAGCAAAAAATTAGATCTTGTAAAATGACAAATGTATCACATAAAGAGGGTACAATTTGATTTAACCATAGAAACTGCAAGGTGTACACAGTAACTATCTTTCTTATACCAAAAGTGCTAAATAAATAAGCATATATTTTGACCCTAAATAGCTGACAGTATTTATCTATAAATAAATGTGCTTCAAAGTCAGAGTATTTACAAAGTTCCCTCTCTTTTGCTTACCTGTAAGGAATCAAATTTAATGTTCTTCTGGCTCCGTTAAATAACACCCAGAGCAACAAATCCATTGAAGGAATTTAGTTTCCTTTATGGTGAAGGTGATGGTGCCCTCATCAACTCCAGTAGGGGACACTGGACAGCCAGGAAAAAAAAAAAAAAAAACTTTTCATTTTGCATAGTAATTTCTTTTCTTGTATATCTTGTTTGTACTTTTTGAAAATCAGAAGCCTGAAAAGGGCTATGAGATTTCTGTAGTTAGTAGCATGTCTATTTCACAAGAAAGTATAAGTCACAGGAAAACATAATGATTAATTTTATGAGTAAGAATTGTCTTCACCTTTCCCAGTTTTTATGTTGCAACCAAAAGGTACACACCACGGAAAGTAGGTCATCTTCTATCTATGAAATTCTTTATGTCAGTGTTAGCATATTCAGAACTTCTCATAATCTGAGTAAAAATAGACTCTATCTGTTCAAAGAAAGAGAATTTGTGATTTTTTGCACATGTGCATTATCTGCCAGTTGGTCACATTACAGTGAATGAATAAGAGGGAACAGAAACCTATGATGTACAAACAGACAAGATAGAAAGAGTGGCAACAGGAACAAAAAGCACCACGGATTTTTCCGTAACTAGAAATGTTCCCCAGTTGCTCGCCTTCTAAAATAATCGCTTAGCAGAAATTCTCAAAATGTTAATTGAATATCTGACGTCAGAAATGTAGCATTACTTGCTTGCTTATGGAATTTGCTTTACTTTAAATTTTAAGGTAAAATAAAATTAAATTCTGTCTTGCTAAATTTTTAGCTAATGAAACCAGAGAAAGATTTTTAATACTTCGCAAACTGATCAGTCTGGGGCTGCACTGTTGAAGCTGTTACAAATTTCTGAGTAACCTATCTTCACCAACATATAGTGAAGACTAAACAAAGCATTAATATGAAAGTCTCCTTCTTTACTAGCAATAAGCAAAGGAGGAGTTGATTGCTACATCTTGAAGTGGAAATAATGTTCCTAACCCTTCAGTTCAGTTCAGTTCAGTTCAGTTTAGTCGCTCAGTCGTGTCCGACTCTTTGCGACCCCATGAATCGCAGCACGCCAGGCCTCCCTGTCCATCACCAACTCCCGGAGTTCGCTCAGACTCACGTCCATCGAGTCAGTGATGCCATCCAGCCATCTCATCCTCTGTCGTCCCCTTCTCCTCCTGCCCCCAATCCCTCCCGGCATCAGAGTCTTCCAATGAGTCAGATGTCAGTCGTTCTAAGCAATGGAAGCAGGCTAATTTCCCAGGTATTAAGGCTTGAAAACTACTCCAGGCCCATTTACGCCTCTGCAGTCTCGGGGTAGCAGGTTCCTGCGCTCCACCTCACACCTGTCAAAAGAGATTGTGGAGAACTTCTTTGCTCAAGTGATTTTTTATTTCTGAGATGACGTGCTTTCTGCAACAAGCAAACAGCTTAGAGGTGACAAAAGACAGCCTCAATATTTAGTGACCACTCAGAGAAGCCATATGATAGCCCCTGAAATTGAGGTTGAGGGTGAAAAAGTGGAGTATGGCAACTTTTGAATTATTTTGAATCTCTGCCTATAAAAAAAATCATATTAGTTTGATTCCTAGATGGTTTTAGACATAGGTTTTCCTCTATCTGTGTTCTCACTATTGGGCAAAAGAGCAGCTAGCATTTCTGTGTTCTCTGGGTCACCTGGTGAAGTAAGCAGCCCAGGGAAAGTAAGTTTTGTTCATGTTTGTGTGTAGGCATCATTTAGTGTGTATGTGGACTATGGATAATAACCCTGTTTGAATATCTTTGAAAACTGGTATGTAAGTATGAAGTAGAATTGCATTACTATGATGTAGGTTTTGGCAAACATGCTGTAAACGATTATAAATAAGCAATCCTACACAGGTACACAGACAACTTCTCTACATATTTATTAATGTAAAACTCCTATATATTAAATTTCATGTTGGGAAGTTTTTCTTTTAACTCTGCAACTTTGTAATACCTGCTGCCCTCTGCTTCTGAGATGGCAACTCATGTATTTGCATATCTTGCTTGTGAAAAACATCACAGATGTGAAAATCAATTCTACATACTATATGTGATGCTATAATTATAATTTAGAAGTCACCCAAGAAAACTAAAAAGCTTAATCTTTTTTTCCTATCAAGAAGTTACGCTTATTAGATTTATTCTACAGTCTTTGTCTAAGAAATTTTATAATTGAACAAAAGTAAATAAAAGTGTGGCAGAAGCCAACACAATATTGTACAGCAATTGTTCTCCAATTAAAAGAAAAGAAAGTAAATCTATTTCTGTATGAGTTGCAAATGTTTAAAGAAATTCCTCATATTTAAATGGTACAAATATAAGGGAAAGCTATTTTGTATTAACTGTGTTATGAATTCAAGGTTTATATATTTTTTTCATTAAATATTAAGTAAGCAATCAAGATGTAGATTTAACATGTACTAATGTTTAGGAATCAGCGAACTAAAATGGACTGGAATGGGTGAATTTAACTCAGATGACCATTATATCTACTACTGCGGGCAGGAATCCCTCAGAAGAAATGGAGTAGCCATCATGGTCAACAAAAGAGTCCGAAATGCAGTACTTGGATGCAATCTCAAAAACGACAGAATGATCTCTGTTCGTCTCCAAGGAAAACCATTCAATATCACAGTTATCCAAGTCTATGCCCCAACCAGTAATGCTGAAGAAGCTGAAGTGGAACGGTTTTATGAAGACCTACACGATCTGTTAGAACTAACACCCAAAAAAGATGTCCTTTTCATTATAGGGGACTGGAATGCTAAAGTAGGAAGTCAAGAAACACCTGGAGTAACAGGCAAATTTGGCCTTGGAATGCGGAATGAAGCAG
>SJYT01074452.1:0-25340 GCA_006410635.1 Cephalophus harveyi | reverse complement strand
GTGATGAACAGGGAGGCCTGGCGTGCTGCGATTCATGGGGTCGCAAAGAGTCGGACACGACTGAGCGACTGAACTGAACTGAACTGAATGTTTAGGAAAATAATTGAGAGCAGATTTAAATTTTTTAAATTGTTGATGACCTTAAAACTGGAGAATTATTTCTTTTTGTTTATTTTTGTCTTTCTTAGATTGAATTGCATTATTCTTACTACTTATTATATATTTGAAGATGTTTGTATTTCTTGATTAAAAGTTCTGATTTTATATTTCATGAATAGCATGAACCCAATAACTATATCTTTCTAGTTTGATTTTTTTTTCTTTCTACAATGATACAATTTCTTCTTGTAAAACATGTGAAGCTAGTCTCAAGTAAGATTTTTAATTTTTCTCTAAGCCAATATTTTTCAATGGGTACTAATGCTTGTTTCTTTCCTTGCTATGGGAATACAGCTACCCACCCCAACTTTTAAAAATCTTTTTACCAAGAAAAGTTTTATCCTCTAAAGCCAAGAAAACCTCAGATTTACTTATGGGGTCCTTACTGAGTAAAACAGCTACTATTCTAAGCAAACTTACATAGGCCATCTCATTGATTTCTTACAAAACTCAACCAGGCATTCGTTATATTTATTTTAATGATGAGAAAACTGAGGTATTAAAAGTTTAAATCATTGCCCAAAGTTGTTTGCTCAATTGTGTCTGACTCTTTGCTACTCCATGGACTGTAGCCCACCAGGCTCCTCTGCTCATGGGATTTCCCAGGCAAGAATACTGGAGTGGGTTGCCATTTCTTCCTCCAAGGAATCGTCCCAACCCAGGGATTGAACCTGTGTCTCCTACGACTCATGCATTGGCAGGCAGATTCTTTACCATTGAGTCACCTGGAATGCCCATTTGCTTTAAATTGCACAGATAGACAAAGATGTTAACCTGTTTGTCTGACTCTCCAGTAAAAAGTTAAATGAACAGTTCAGGGTAGAGACATTGGAGATGTCCCTGACAGTTCTATAAAGGATAATTCTACCTTAAATAACCATAAAAATACTTTCGAAATAAAAAAATTTGATGTTTATAAATGGATATCCCTTTGAAAGGAAGAAAAATGTGCAAACTAATCTGGCCACAATGAATATTTTATTGAACATCTTCCAGTTATTAGTTCTTAGAAATAAGCATGATTATTGAAATTTCGCAAGATTTATTTGAAATGAATATGGTTGGCCTTTGAGCAACATGGATTTGAACTGTTCATTTATATTAATATGTTGTTTTTTCAACTGTAAATTGAACAGTATCATTAGCCTCAGCCCTCTGCACAGACTGGAATCCGCATATAAATTGTAGTTGGCCCTCTGTATATGCGGTTCCTCCATATCCATGTAGAACTGTAGTATTTACTGCTGAAAAAATTCTTATAGAAGCAGATCTGTACAATTTAAACCTGTTGTGCTCAAGGGTCAGCTGTGCTACAGCATCTGCAGAATCTGCTGATACAGAACTGTGGATACAGAGGAAGTGGGTATACAGAGGGAGGACTATAAAGTTATATGTGGATTTTCAACTATGGGGGTGTGGGGTGGGGGCTTGATGCCCCAACCCTTGCTTTGTTCAAGATCAACTGTATAATTTGCAGTTCACAGTAGAGACTTGAGGATAGTCAGGTCTCTGGGATCGTTGCAGGCATAGTCAATTCATATCAATTTACTCAAGCCAGCACATGACTTAAGCTAGTAAACAGTTTAAGTAAACTCTGGAACTGGTTGGGGAACTGTGTGCAAGCTCAGCTGTGTTCGACTCTTTGCGATCCCATGTACTATGTAGCCTGCCAGGCTCCTCTGTCTATGAGATTCTCGAGGCAAGAATACTGGAGTGGGTTGCTATTGCTTCCTCCAGGGGATCTTCCTGACCCAGGGATGGAACCCATGTCTCTTGTGTCTCCTGCAATGGCAGGCAAATTCTTCACCACTGAGCCACCTGAGAAGCCCTCTATCAGTCTCTAGGGAAACTCTAGTTCATTGCTACACACCATTAAAAATAAATGGCTACAAGTTGTAAAATTCTTCTTATTCTATCAATATTTCATCTCCTTGCCCCAATATAGCTTCCCTTCAATTAATTCTCCACACTGTTTTTCAGCCAAACTTTCTTTTATACACCTTTAGTTTCAATTATTTATTTGTTCCTAATTGATTTTTGCAAAAAGTTTTAACTTATGAAGAGTCCTTAATATTCTGGTGTCAGCACACTTTTCTAATCAGATATCTCATGATATTATTACAGACGATCTAGTCCAAACCTATTTATAGTTTTGAATGCCACGTTTGCTGTGTTCACTATTTCAAAAGTCATCTCCTTTTGGAAGTTCTTCATCAGAGTTAAATGTTTTTTTCGGAATACTTCCTCTGAATTCTCTTACTATTTGGAACTTATTTGTAATAGAAATATATTATACAATATTAAGATTATTATTTAGCTTCTCTGTCTCCTCTAGAATATTCTGATATTTTTGAGGGCTGGGGCTCTGTTGTCATATTAATTGACTTTTGAAAAACATGTCTGACTTCATAGTTTTGTTTTATATATATATATATTCAATAGCTTTAAAATGGACTTTGCTGAATTTAATGTATCCTTTAAAGCAATTCTGATCACTTTACTTTTTGCCTGACTTATAAAATTTTATTTCTCTTTTTTCTGCATTATTAACTACAGTCACCATGTCATATTTTAAGTCTTCAGACCTTATTGGCCTTATGATCAAAAGTTTGTACCCTTTTACCAATCTCTTCCCATTTTCCCTCAACTTAAATATATAGCATTTGCTCAATAATATCTGATGACTGGGTATTAAAGGTTTTTTTGTAGGAATAGACAAGAGTATAGAAATCAAATTAACCCCTGAAAGGTTTATAATTTAAATATCTAAATTATTTGTTTCTTCCTTTTAAAACATTTTTAACATGAGCAAAATAATTTGAACAGTGCATCAGTATGGAAGCCTACATGATTTTATATTTCATTAACAAAACCCCAAAATATGTAACAGAAGTAATTGCATGCAATCTGTTTTACCTATTGCCACTCATTCTCTTTCTCTTTTACTGGTAATAATTTAGGTTTAATTGCAAGGCAGAGTCCACTCATTTATGAGGTAGCTCCTCCACATAAAACATTGCTTCAGAAGCTGCTGCAAACGACCTTCCTCTGAAATGAAGTGTTTCATATTTTATTAGGAAATGGAGGAACTCTCTGTTCTGTTGGTAAATGCTGTATTTTGGGGGGGATACCTCAAAAAATTTTAGTGGCTAATTTGTAATCTATTAATTCCCCCTAGCATGACAGCAGCAAACAAGTTTTCAAGGGCTTCCTGAGTATGAAATCTGGACCCAAATCTCTCGCTATATAATTTCATCAGCAGGAAGTGCCTTTTTGCAGACCTTACTGCTAGTCTGATAAAACCACTGATTCTGCTGCTGTTGATAAACTCCCTACATTAAAGTCTTCAACCTTCAACAATTTTCAATTCCAAGCAAAACCTAAAAATTTTATTTTCTGTGTGGTTCTCATTTACCCAGAGTAATATGCTATCCTTTCCCACAGCGTATCAGGTCAGCTCAGCTCGCGATGCCAAGCAAACTTCCCCAGGTTCATTTTCCAGAACACTAGTTGCTTCAGACCGGCTGGATTAAAACTCTTCTTCCTGCAAACAAATAATGAAGGTGCCTTTACATTTTCATCCTCAGACCGGCGTCAAACTTACAGTTGAACTTTGTCTCTAGTCTGTGGGTTTTCCAAAAAACCCTCGTCTATGAAACTCTCCTTAGACTTTGAGACCCAAAGACTGAGAATAGCAGAGATAAGCACCCTAAATGTTTACTATGCAGTGTTTTTGGTAGCAAAGGAAAGTATAAGTCAGTCAATGGTTTGCAGTGCAAAGGTGCGAACAGGCTACACTGGAAACCATGGTCAGTCCACAGGCATTCCAAAGAAGCTTGTTAATAACAAAGCAATCGATCATCAGGAGAGCTGTGGGAAGGTGGATCCAGGCATCAAGTTAGATTGGAACTGGGATACAGTAGAAAATGTTGAGTTTGACTTCTGAAATCAGGTTCAGCTGCCAGCAGACAACCTCCACAGTAAGCACGGGTCAAATGCAATGATAAACTGAGGCAGGGCACACATTGCAGAGATATCAGAAATCCAGTCCAATTTTAAGTGGGGATGGGGAAGAGGTCAGCGTGGATCCACTCCAGTTTACTAATAGACCTGTCTGCAGAGTAAGGCAGTACAGATGAGGACAACAACCACCTTTTTCAGCTTATTTGGGTTGGCATATACCTTGAATGAAAATATTGACAAGGATGACATTTTGAGGGTAGTGATGCGGTGAGACTGTCCAGGACTTTTGTCTGAGTCTCCTTGTCATAAAGGTCATGAACACCCTGCATTATACACAGGGAACCCCGCCTGACACTATAACACCAGTCTGGGGTGGGTCCCTGTCCTTATATGACAACACAGCTGTTTGGCTCTCCTCTCAAACCAAAGGTTCATTTTGGAGTGGAGGACGTGACAGGTACATTTGGAGTGGCATGCTAACTCTGCTTTTTGCATTTCAAGACACATGCTTTAAATATCAGACTTTCAGGGCCCTCTTGCTTCAGACTGAGGAAGGCTGATCAACTTAGTCCGTTTGCTCAGATGCCTGTCACAGAGGCATATGTAAGTAGACTTCCTGACAGTGTTCAAGCCAGAGTCCCTGCCAGCGTTTAAGTTTGGTTCTTCCAAGGAAGACTAAGGTGGCTCACTGAAGTCAGCACCTAGCTTAGCGATGCTGTCAATGATCGGAGGCCTTTCCTCTATCAGCCTGGTGACTAACTCAGACCTCCACATGGCTTTTCACACACACCGATCACTTCTGCTAGAGCTGAAGCAATTTGCTACTGCTTTCTCACTGCTGCAGATCATTAATTTCTCTTTTTTTTTCTGTTTAACAATTTCTCTGAAGTCTCAAACCTTGTCACAGTGGCAATAAGAAGGGAGCTGCAAGGCTGGAAACAGCATCTTAATAAATTAAATAGTGAAAAACAATGTTACAGGACTAGTGTTGAAGAATTGAAACAGTATTACAATACAGTTGGTTAAAAAAAAATGAATGTTTTAATTTTAGAAAGTTTATTTCTCAAACAGTGTCTTATACCTGTGAAGCCTGAGAGAAAAAAAACAGCCAGCTGCCCTATCGTGTGGGGCAACCTTTTATATATTCACGCCTATGTGCTTCTGAAATTTTCCTTCAGATTTAATTTCTGTATTTATTAAATAGGGCTAATAATAGCTCAAAATTTTAAGAGTAAAAAGAGGAAATAATAAGCAAACTTTTGTGTCATCAGAAAAAGATCTTTAAGTAAATTAAAAAGATTTCTCTTTCTCTTGATTTATTGTACACAATTAGCAATAAAGGAAAAGTACAGAAGAAATACGGTGCTAATGGCAAAGAATCCACCTGCCAATGCAGGAGTTGGAGGTTTGATCCCTGGGTCGGGAAGATCCCCTGGAGAAGGAAATGGCAACCCACTCCAGTATTCTTGCATGAAGAATCCCATGGATGGAGGAGCCTGGTGGGCTATAGTCTATGGGGTTGCAAAGAGTTGGATAGGACCAAATGACTGAACACACACACACACACACAGAAGAAATAAAATTATTACTCTTTCACGGCTCCAATACACAAATTATTTTCTCCCCCCACCCCAAACAATTTTCTTGTTTTCGTAGTCCCTTCTTGTTCCTTGCCCAGATATAAGCTTCACTACAGTGACTTTCTGAGTAACCTCATGCCATCCCCATGGCTACTTTCCATCATCCCTCCTGAGACGCGACTTGGCAGAGTCAGCTGAATGTCCAGTCTCAACTCTCATAACCTCCAATGCATTAACTTGACGACTCCTTCTATAATTTACCGCATAAACCCTGGATTTGTCTTTATTCGTTTGTCCATCTTCCACTACTATTTAGATAATAAACAAATAAAGATCAGAAGCCTGGGCAATTTAGAAATGTGTAGTCCTTTCCAGGAAAGTAAGACATAATTTTATTTTATTTTACATGAAAAAAAAAAAACCCCAATGTATAAAGCTACACAGTTGACCCTTGAACAACACAAGTTGGAACTGAGAGGGTCCACTTACACATGGATTTTTTTCAATAAGTATACAGTTGGCCTTCCATATTCACACATTAGGGATATGAGCATTCAGTCAGCTATGGGAATTTCCTTCAACACTTGGTTGAATTCTCAGATGTGAAAATACAGAGGCAGTGGGCTGACTATGGGACTTAAAGACCCATGGATTTTGGTACACTTGGGGGCACCAGGGGCTTCCCTGGTAGCTCAGAGGGTAAGGAATCTGCCTGCAATGCAGGAGACCTGGGTTTGGTCCCTGGGTCAGAAAGATCCTCTGGAGAAGGGAATAGAAACCTACTCTAGTATTCTTGTCTGGAAAATCCCATGGACAGAGGAGCTTGGTGGGCTACAGTCCATGAGGTTGTAAAGAGTTGGACACGACTAAGCAACTAACACTTTCACTTTCACCTTGGGGATTCCAAGAACCAATTCCCCACAAATACTCGGGGGGCAGGAGGGTGACTGTGTTTTTAAAAAGTTACAGAATGGAATGTACAGCAAATTTCCATTGTAGGGGATATTGCTAAATTTCCTGAAGAATGTTTATTTCCTTTTGAGAGTCTACCATTATTGCCTAAAGACAAATTATATTAACTTCCTCACAAAAATTCAGCTGCAAAATGTGATGAACTGCAAACTCACGGTATATATTTGCTGGGTCCCGAAGAAAAATAATGTAACAAAACTATCAGATCTCAAAATAAAAAGTGTGGTTCTTATTAGATAACCCCCACAGCAGTACTTACTGCCTGGTTCTCTTCCAGACAAGGTGGCTGTAGCAGTGAATGAGCCCAACAAGGTGTTTTCTCTTGTGACAGTAGAAAAACACACTGAGAAACAAGCTCTTTATGCTGCAGAGAAATGAATTGAGGAGCAGAGGGATGGGGCAACCTGCCTAAGTAATACTCCTGATGTAAGGTAGTCTTGAAAACAAAGGTCAAATATTGTGATTGCACATCACTGTTTGTTATTTCTAAACAATTCTTTTTGAGATACGTAGACATGCTTTTTTAAATAATTGGAACTCTTAAAAAGAGTGGAGACAGATATATGTGTATATATTTTCAAAAGCATAAGAATAGATTTAAAACTTGGATTACTCTCTTTTACATAAAAAGAAATGAGTCCAAAAACGCCAGGAAGAATTCAAGTTAGACATAAGAAGATTATTTGAGGAGAAACTGGACAACTGCTTAGAGAATTGGTTGAATTCTTTAAAGAAAAGATGCTTTTAAAATGTCTTCCTGAGTTACTTTAAACGATTAAAGATGTTAAGCATGGTAAAGGTGACAAATGGCGAAGATGACTTTTCAGGGCCTTTTCTGGGCAGATAAATTTAATCGTGAATATTTATATTAAATCATTGCACTGAAACATAGGTGACAGCCTCCTTGTCTACTTCTTCACCCAAGGACTGTTTTGTCATTGACATAAATGTGAAACAATAATTTTTCAGAAATATTTATAATGAAAAGGTGAATTAAATTCTGTGCCGTATACAGCATGCAAACAGAAGTGATGCACTTTTTTTTTGTTTGTTTAAACGCTGAGTAAAACAAATAATTCATAGCAATTATTTCAAAATACAAGCAATATAAGTCCAAGAAGCCTTACTAGCATCATCAAAGGGTTTTACAATTCATCGAATGAAAATCATAATTTGACTTTTAGAAAGTCAGTTGCCCTTGCATTTTTTCAAGTTCAGTTATTGTTGAGCTCACCCCAGTTATCTCCTTTCGCCAAGTACAGACGGCGAAATTTAAAGCCACAGCATATAGAAAAATAGATTTGAAGCTTAGCCAGGGCCACTTTGGATATTTCCAGAAAAATAAATACAAACTTTATTTTAGTTGGTGGGGCAGGGAAGGCATGCATAAAAGATAAGTAAATGCATTTTCATGACAACTATAATAAGCTAGCATAGAAACAGTCCTGTGGATTTCAGAAGTTAGAAAGAGATGTAACTATGCCCCTTTCCTTTTACCTACTGTCTTCCTTCTTTAAAAAAGAAGGTGGAAAATGAAGGAAGAATAAATTTCCATGGTTCAAAGAGATAAGCATCTAGAAAAATTGATGTAATTCTGATATTTTCCTGGAATCATTTTGAAGCTAGAGTGGCTGTTTGGATGAAGTTGGCTGAAATGCAAGGTTCTTGGTCTGCTGAGGGCCCTCAACACTAGACACGTTTGTCTACAGTACCTGAATTTTCACTGAAGGCCTTTGAGGAAGAACAGATGAGCAGACAAAGAAACTTAGGATGCTTTCCTAGTTTTTAGACAGAATTTCACTTATTAATATTGTGGCACAGTACTGTGAATAAGGTGGTATAATTCAACATATATTTATATAACATGGTGGTACACCTTTGAGTGCTTTCAAATTCTTTTCTGAGAGTTTCAGTCACTTAATGTTCGTTCATTCAAAACCTTCATATTATCAATTATCTCAGTTTTACCATAAAAGCCAAGCACTGAGTAGAAGGAGAAAATAAAAAAATAGATGTTGATAGTTTAATGCTTACATTTCCCCCCTCAATTCTTAAAGACGAACATGGAGAAATATTTAACACGATAGTCTTGATCCTCCAAAATACATAGCTTTCAATTTCATTCCATCACACAAAACCATAGCATTTGACTAGTGCCTTGGAATCCATAATTTCTTTTCCTATTTTTTTTTTTTTTTTAGCATTAGAAAAGACTTTGACTTCATCTGCATTTTGCCATTGAAGAAATTCTGACATACAGCCCTCAGGTAATTTAATTTATCCACAATCGGGTAAAATAAGAATCCAGTCATTGTTATTTCAAGTTCAACGCTCTTTGCACCACCTAATACTACCTTCCTGTTTAATAAGAAGTTCAGATCTGGCCTGGAGTCATAAATATGAATATTTCTTGTCACTTAGATGTTCAACAAGCAATGTCAAACGAGTTATATTGTTCCTAGGTATTGGTTGCATTCTGAAAATCATTCAATTGATAACAATTAGCAGTTTTCGATGAGTGGATGAGTACTATGGAGTGGGGACGGAAGCTAATTAATGAGGAATTCTGGGAAGTCATGTTCTTCCTTTCCTGTTGGATGGTTAGACATTAAACCTCGGGGTTGTCAAATAAGTAACACCTTTGCATCAGTATTAAATTCACACACAAAGAAAATTAATTACAGGAAAGCTGTCTCAAACCCACTTTGTCAACTCTCTCAACAGGAAATTCTCACTTAGGCAGGAAAAGTCAAGTACGGCTGTCTTAAAATACCCTTGTTTTTATAAGCCTGCTTTTTTTTTTTTTTTGCTTCTGAAGGAGAGATGTTGGCGTAGAGAAGCTTTTTTTTTTTGTATTAAAGAGAGGCAAACACAACTGTCTGAAAGATTTAGATTTAGTGAAACAAGAAACCAGATTTTGAACTAATTCCCATTAGATTGTCATCAAAAAGTGTCCCTGCTAATGCAAATTGTAAGCGTTTGAAATATTCTGTTCAGCACTGAACTCATACTCATATGATTGCTCGGACCTGAGAAGAGTCATGTGTTTCTTATTTTAGAAAATGGCTAGCCAAGCACCTACATCCCAGCTATGAGTGGGAAAATGTAATAATCAGCTGAAGTCACCCTGGCTCATCGAACCCTCATTTGAAAACTTCTATTATAGGATAATTCCACCTAAGTCTTCCTTTTCAGATGAATATATTGAAACATTTGATTCTGAAATTCTAATTACTCCAAAAAATGTACTCTAGTTTGAGTTAAATTATGGCCTGTAAATATTGAATTGAAATATGCTGAGACTGGGCACTTTGATAACCATGGAAAGCACATATATGGCAGTAATCCCCAAGTCTCTTCTTAGGATCCTCATCATTTTCTGGGACTAATGTCCTCAATAACCTCTGTGAAGACTCAATGTTTTCTGTGTTACACAGCTTGCACAACTTTCTAAGAGGGGCATTCTATTGCTCCTTACTGACTCCTGGGAGTAGAGGCAGGCTCAGGTTCTTTATGTGTCTGAGTGAAAAGGATGTGTCATTAAACATCTACTCTTACATTTCAGAAACCCACCGCCCACTCAGAATTTTGTCTGATGTAGTTGGGAAGACACCTTATTGGAAAATCTCCACATGCATTTAGGTCTTAGCAGGATAAAACTGGCCATGTGTGGACTTGACTGAGCATAAATCACATGTTTATTTATATCTGAAGCTTCTTCAGTTAGCAAATGTTGGTTTTGACCTGAGATTAACGATGTGCAGTCAATGGATCACATTGAGTTTTCAACTGTTCATTCTTCCCAAAACCCATTTAGATTTTGGAAGCAGCTCTTGCTTAAATCCGTAATGCAATGTAATAACTATGCCAAGAAGGAGAAGAGTACTAAGATTATAATCAATGAAGGAAGCTAAATGTATATATATATATATATACATATTTTTAATTTTATTTTTACTTTATTTTACTTTACAATACCATATTGGTTTTGCCATACATTGACATGAATCCACCATGGGTGTATATTAGCTCCCAATCCTGAATCCCCCTCCCACCTCCCACCCCATATCATCTCTCTGGATCATCCCCGTGCACCAGCCCCAAGCATCCTGTATCCTGTATCGAACATAGGCTTGTGCTTCGTTCTTACATGATAGTATACACGTTTCAATGCCATTCTCCCAAATCATCCCACCCTCTCCCTCTCCCACAGAGTCCAAAAGTCCGTTCTATACATCTGTGTCTCTTTTGCTGTCTCTCATACAGGGTCATCATTGCCATCTTTCTAAATTCCATATATATGTGTCAGTATACTGTATTGGTGTTTTTCTTTCTGGCTTACTTCACTCTGTATAATAGGTTCCAATTTCATCCATCTCATTAGAACTGATTCAAATGAATTCTTTTATATTTTTGTAATTTAAAGGTATATGTGGCTTCACGTTAACACACACAAAATAATAGAAGATGTACAACTCATAAAATGATTTACTTGTTAGTTTTGCAAATGAGTAATATACCTTTATATGTATATAGATATAAAGTTAAAACTTAAAAACTGGTCAAAGGAGAATTTTTTATGTACTAATCTTTTGCTGATAAAACATTACCCATTTGGAAAAAGAATTGACACTTTTACCTTTCAGCAGTAATTTACTTCACCAGACATTCACTGAGATTAGAGTTTATGTAAGTATGATGAATGCAATATAAAAACAAGTATTGAGAAAGGTCAGGCAGTGTGAAGGAAGGTAAGTAGGGAGGGGTTTTTTTTTAAGGAGGAGTTTCATTTTCCAAAATATATCTCACTGATGTGTAGAGAAATACCTTCCAGCATAGGAGATGTAAAAGTGAAGATAAAATACATGAAATGTCTCTTTTTATAGCATGTTGAAGAAAGAGCAAGTAAGAGGAATGACAAGAGATAAGAAGAGAAAGAAATTCTGCAGAGGTAAGGGAGTATGGGAGTTGGGTTTGGCTTTCAAAAATGTGCCCATTTCTGGTGGGCTTGAGGCTGAGTTTTGATGGGTCATGTGTGTAGAGAAAGGAGAGAAATCTTGTGCCCCAGCAACATGAGAGTTCAAATCAGAGACCCCTCTATTAAGAAAGGAGCTGCAACATGTGATTAGCTCTTAGGAAGAGAAACTCATTTTTCTGGAGAAAATGTACCTGTTAGAGAAGAGCTACACATGTCAATTACTGTCCTAAGATGAGAAGAAAAAAATCCTCCTTAAAATGTGCTAAGTATAAGCTTTTATTTATAGCTGTGGATGGAATTCATAATATTTGCATGACTCACAAAATAGCAAGGGGAAAATTTAATTTAGTCATGCTGGGTTGAAAACATCCCAAAAGACCTTGGAGAAGTAAACACAAAGGCTTTCCAATGAAATCTATCTTAAACTAGGCTTCCAATTACTTCTACTGATTCCCAGGAAATTAGCTCCCACTGAAAAATTATGAGAGTAAGATTTATGAGTGCCCATAGGAACAGTCCTAGCTATCAGATCTGTAAGTATTTCATATACTGATATTATGACATGCATGCAAATATTTTGTTTAGTTCATTAAAGAAACAGAATGATTTGAAAAGAAAACATCATAAATGAGACCTAAATATTTTTTCCAAACACATTTGAAAAGTGTGAAATTGAACATATGGACATGAAAAATATAATAAATAAAAAATTTAAAATGGATGAGTGCACTTCTGTTTTCTACAACACAGCAGACTAGGTTGTTCGGACAAACTGTATCACTGAAAATAATTTCAAATGTCAGATAAAAATATTCTTAAAATATTAAAATCCATGTGGTAGTAAATTATCAGGTGAAAATGTTAGAGTAATCTAAGGAGATAAACAGAGCACTCAAGAAACCTCACTTCTTAAATTATTTGATCATCTTGGAGAAGATGAACTTCATTTCATATAAAACTTACAGATGATGAATGAATAAGTTAAAACCGAGAACAACTAAGAGGTTCTTGACATATTAAGCTGGAATATCTAAGACATCAAGGAAGAATATTTGTTTTCTTAGATGATAGCTAATAATTTTCTACAAAAAAATGAAAGGAACAAGTCACAGTTTAAAGAACTCAAATCCCAGTACACACATGCATACCTATATGCACACATGCGTAAATAATTACATAAATAAAAATACATACATGTTAAAAACATTACATAAGTAAATAAAAGAAGTTCTCATCAAGTCACAGCATCGTGAAACTGTCCAGGAGTGGGGGTAGGAAAGGGAATACCTTCAAAGAATGACAGTTGAAGGGTAGCTTACTTCTCAAAGCAATGATAAAGCTAGAAGATAGTGGAATTGTATCCTCAAAGTCCTGAAAGAAAATAAATTTAGCTTAGATTTCTATACCCAGCTAAACTATCTTTCAAGAATAATAGCAAAATAAAAGTGAGAGGGAACGTAGATGCAGCCAGACATCTTGAAACCTAGACAAGGGACAGACACAGTCTTATTTCCACTGTATGCTGTTGACCAAAACTCATCACAATGCCAGTCCAGATACTAGCAAAGGGAAAATAGCCATCTCTTGATGACTTCAGCAGTATTTGAAACCAGATAAGGATGCATTGGTTGTGGCCATCTTCAGAGACTATCATCCACAATATAAAGATCATTATGACATTGATAAATAACATTCACAATGCCAGTCCAGATACTAGCAAAGGGAAAATAGCCATCTCTTGATGACTTCAGCAGTATTTGAAACCAGATAAGGATGCATTGGTTGTGGCCATCTTCAGAGACTATCATCCACAATATAAAGATCATTATGACACTGATAAATAACATAAGAAAAAGATGAGCCCCAAAATATATTTACAAACTAGACCTGAATCAAACACCAGTTAACAGTAGAGTGGCTAAGTATTGTTTATATTCTGGATCATTATGACATTGATAAATAACACAAGAAAAAGATGAGCCCCAAAATATATTTACAAACTAGACCTGAATCAAACACCAGTTAACAGTAGAGTGGCTAAGTATTGTTTATATTCTATAAGTGAAATGCCATAGAGTAGTAAAAGTAAATATACTAAAGCTATACTTGACAACATGAATACATTTAAAATACAGTGTTGAGCAAAAGAAGATGGATATTAAAGGATTCATACTGTTACCTGTCATTTACACACAGTTCAGAAACAACCTAATTAAACAATATATTGTTTGTTTATAAAAATGCTAAAACTATAAAGAATGCAAGAGAAATGACTAAATCAAATTTAGAATAGTGCAAGAGGTGCAGGAGAGAGAGATTGAGGAAGAGAGAGAGAGAGGTAAATCTGTATTCCTTACTTTGTGTTGTAGGCATGTTAATGTTAATCTCATATCATTATTACTATTGCATGAGAAACGCTGGGCTGGAAGAAGCACAAGCTGGAGTCAAGATTGCCGGGAGAAATATCAATAACCTCAGATATGCAGATGACACCACCCTTATGGCAGAAAGTGAAGAGGAACTAAAGAGCCTCTTGATGAAAGTGAAAGAGGAGAGTGAAAAAGTTGGCTTAAAGCTCAACATTCAGAAAATGAAGATCATGGCATCTGGTCCCATCACTCCATGGGAAATAGATGGGGAAACAGTGGAAACAGTGCCAGACTTTATTTTGGGGGGCTCCAAAATCACTGCAGATGGTGACTGCAGCCATGAAATTAAAAGGCGCTTGCTCCTTGGAAGAAAAGTTATGACCAACCTAGATAGCATATTGAAAAGAGGAGACATTATTTTGCCTACTAAGGTCCGTCTAGTCAAGGCTATGGTTTTTCCTGTGGTCATGTATGGATGTGAGAGTTGGACTGTGAAGAAGGCTGAGCACCAAAGAATTGATGCTTTTGAACTGTGGTGTTGGAGAAGACTCTTGAGAGTCCCTTGGACTGCAAGGAGATCCAACCAGTCCATTCTGAAGGAGATCAGCCCTGGGGTTACTTTGGAAGGAATGATGCTAAAGCTGAAACTCCAGTACTTTGGCCACTTCATGCGAAGAGTTGACTCATTGGAAAAGACTCTGATGCTGGGAGGGATTGGGGGCAGGAGGAGAAGGGGACGACAGAGGATGAGATAGCTGAATGGCATCACTGACTTCATGGATGTGAGTTTGAGTGAACTCTGGGAGTTGGTGATGGACAGGGAGCCCTGGTGTGCTGCGATTCATGGGGTCGCGAAGAGTCGGACATGACTCAGTGACTGAACTGAATTGAACTGTGTTGTAGGCATGTTAATATTAACCTCATATCATTATTACTCTAAATTGCATATAGAAATCTAGAGTTCATTTCTTTGGGGTTTTTGTGTGAACTCAAGAGTTCATTTCTTTAGGGTAAATGCCCAAGAGTATAATTGCTGTGCTGTATGGTAGTTGAATGCTTGGTTTTTAAGGAACTAATAAACAGTTTTCCAGAATAGCTATATTGTTTTAAAATTCCACCAGCAATGTATGACCAATCCAGCTTTTCCATATTCTTTGCTGCATTTGATTTTCACTAGTATTTTATTTTAGTCACACAAATGTTCATAGTAGCTTTTATGTATTATAAACTAGGAGGAGGGAACCCAGATGTTCTTAAATGGTTGAATGGTTAAACACAGTGTGGTATATTCATATTATGGAATACAAGTCCACAACACCAAGGAACAATGTATTGACATACACAACTATTTGGATGGATTTCCAAAGAATAATGTTACACTAAAAAAATGCCAGTCCCCAAAGTTTACATAGTATATGGTTTCATTTATATAACATTGAAATGATAAAACTAGAAATGGAAAACAGATTAGTAGTTGTCAGAGGATAACCATGGGTAGGAGGAGAAGGAGAACAGAAGAGCATCTATAAAATCATAACATGGGATATTTTTGTGGTGATAGAAATGTGTTGCATCTTTATCATGTCCATGTCAATATTTTGGTTGTAATATTGTATTACAATGTTGCAAGATGTTATCATGGGGGGGGAACTGGGTAAAGTGTATTAGAATCACTATATTATTCTTTCCAGTTGCATGTCACTTATCCACAAATTAAGTTATTTTAAAATATATATATATGTTTTACATATCTGATTGCATATGTCATAAAGGAAAACAATAAAAGTAAGTATGAAACTACCATGTTTGGGGTGGACATGGTACGTTCTGGTCAGAGTGGGAGTAAGGATCATCACGTTTCAGAGCAATTTGCCAATATTTAGTACAGTTGACCCTGCGAATATGACATTGATTCTAAAATTCAGCAGAAAATCACTCTAGTGCGAAAGAAGACATGTGTAATGGTGTTTATTGCAGCATGGTTTATAAAACTAAAATGCCAATTAGAAAGGAAATTATTTTTAAAATTGACGGTCATACAACTGTGTTTCATAGTTAAATTTATTAAGCTGAGGTAATACTTTAATATAGATAAACCTGGGGACATAAAGTTTAAGTAGTCAAACGTTTCATAATATGGAGAATGTAATATCAATTAAGCGATTTTTAAAATATATAACAGTTCTACATAATGCTTATAGATAGGTATGAATTAAATGTATAAAAGAATACACACCAACTTTATAATAATGAGTCGTTCTTTGAAAACCCATCTCAGAGACCTCAAATTACACTCTCAGTTTACACAGAATTTTTGTTTTGATGTCAGTGATCTTTAAACTGGAGTGGCTGTAAGCTCAGAGGCAGAAGTATTGAGAGGAAATAGATAAATGAAGAGATGGGAAGTAGTGTTTATAGGATGTGGGAGATATTCCAGAAAAGGAAGCAAAAATACATACTCCAAATCTTACTATACTTTTGTATAATTTTTTTCTTTTTCTTTTTTAAATTTATTTTTTATTGGAGGATAATTGCTTTACAGAATTTTGTTGTTTTCTGTTAAACCTTGACATGGATCAGCCATACGTATACATATTTCCCCTCCCTTTTGAACTTCCCTCCCATCTCCCTCCCCATCCCACTCTTATAGATTGATACAAAGTCCTGTTTGAGTTTCCTGAGCCATAGAGCAAATTCCTGTTGGCTATCTATTTTGGAGAAGGAAATGGCAACCCACTCCAGTACTTCTGCTTGGAAAATTCCATGGATGGAGGAGCCTAGTAGGCTACAGTCCATGGGGTCGCAAAGAGTTGGACATGACTAAGAGACTTTACTTTCTTTCTTTCTATAGTTCCTTTTGGAGAAGGAACTCGCAGCCCACTCCAGTGTTCTTGCCTGGAGAATCTCATGGACAGAGGGGCCTGGTGGGCTACAGTCTATGGGGTTGCAAAGAGTTGGACACAGCTAAGCAACTAACACACACACACGCATCTATTTTACATATGGTAATATGTTTCCATGTTACTATTTCCATACATCTTACCCTCTCCTCCCCTCTCCCCATGTCCATAAGTCTATTCTCTATGTGTTTCTCCATGCTACCCTGTAAATAAATTCTTCAGTACCATTTTTCCAGATTCTGTATATACATGTTAGAATATGATATTTATCTTTCTCTTTCTGAGTCATTTCACTCTGTATAATAATTCTAGGTTCATCCACCTCATCAGAACTGACTCAAAGGTGATTCCTTTTTATGGCTGAGTAATATAAGCCTTTGACTGTGTGGATTACAATAAACTGTGGAAAATTCTGAAAGAGATGGGAATACCAGACCACCAGACCTGCCTCTTGAGAAACCTGTATGCAGGTCAGGAAGCAACAGTTCGAACTGGACATGGAACAACAGACTGGTTCCAAATAGGAAAAGGAGTATGTCAAGGTTGTATATTGTCACCCTGCTTATTTAACTTATATGCAGAGTACATCATGAGAAACGCTGGGCTGGAAGAAGCACAAGCTGGAATCAAGATTGCCGGGAGAAATATCAATAACTTCAGATATGCAGATGACACCACCCTTATGGCAGAAAGTGAAGAAGAACTAAAGAGCTCTTGATGAAAGTGAAAGAGGAGAGTGAAAAAGCTGGCTTAAAGCTCAACATTCAGAAAATGAAGATCATGGCATCTGGTCCCATCACTTCGTGGGAAATAGATGGGGAAACAGTGGAAACAGTGTCAGACCCTATATTTGGGGGCTCCAAAATTACTGCAGATGGTGATTGCAGCCATGAAATTAAAAGACGCTTGCTCCTTGGAAGGAAAGTTATGTTCAACCTAGATAGCATATTCAAAAGCAGAGACATTACTTTGCTGACTAAGGTCCATCTAGTCAAGGCTATGATTTTTCCAGTGGTCATCTATGGATGCGAGAGTTGGACTGTGAAGAAGGCTGAGGGCTGAAGAATTGATGCTTTTGAACTGTGGTGTTGGAGAAGACTCTTGAGAGTCCCTTGGACTGCAAGGAGATCCAACCAGTCCATCCTAAAGGAGATCAGTCCTGGGTGTTCATTGGAAGGACTGATGCTGAAGGTGAAACTCCAATACTTTGGCCACCTCATGCGAAGAGTTGACTCATTGGAAAAGACCCTGATGCTGGGAGGGATTGGGGGCAGGAGGAGAAGCTTTGACTAGAAGGAGGAGAAGGGGATGACAGAGGATAAGATGGCTGAATGGCATCACCAACTCAATGGACATGAGTTTGAGTGAACTCTGGGAGTTGGTGATGGACAGGATGGCCTGGTGTGCTGTGATTCATGGGGTCGCAAAGAGTTGGACACAACTGAGTGACTGAACTGAATATTCCATTGTGTATATGTACCACAACTTCTTTATCCATTCATCTGTCGATGGACATCTAGGTTGCTTCCATGTTCTAGCTATTGCAAATAATGCAGCAATGAACAATAGGATACATGTCTGTTTTTCAATTTTCATTTCCTCAGGGTATATGCCTAGGAGTGGGATTGCTGGGTTATACGGTGGTTTTATTCCTAGTTTTTAAAGAAATCTCCGTACCATCATCCATAGTGACTGTATCAATTTACATTCCCACCAACAGTGCAAGGACATTCCCTTTTATTCATACCCTCTCCAGCATTTATTGTTTGTAGACTTTTTGATGATGGCCATTCTGACAGGTGTGAGGAGATATCTCATTGTAGTTTTGATTTGCATTTCTCTAATAATGAAATTAAAAGACACTTACTCCTTGGAAGAAAAGTTATGACCAACCTAGATAGCATATTCAAAAGCAGAGACATTACTTTGCCGACTAAGGTCTGTCTAGTCAAGGCTATGGTTTTTCCTGTGGTCATGTATGGATGTGAGAGTTGGACTGTGAAGAAGGCTGAGCGCCGAAGAATTGATGCTTGAACTGTGGTGTTTGGAGAAGACTCTGGACTGCAAGGGGCTTCCCTGGTGGCTTAGAGGTTAAAGCGTCTGCCTCCAATGGGGGAGACCCGGGTTCGATCCCTGGGTCGGGAAGATCCCCTGGAGAAGGAACTGGCAATCCACTCCAGTATTCTTGCCTGGAGAATCCCATGGACAGAGAAGCCTAGTAGGTTACAGTCCATGGGGTCGCAAAGAGTCAGACATGACTGAGTGACTTCACCTGGACTGCAAGGAGATCCAACCAGTCCATTCTGAAGGAGATCAGCCCTGGCATTTCTTTGGAAGGAACGATGCTAAAGCTGAAACTCCAGTACTTTGGCCCCCTCATGTGAAGAATTGAGTCATTGGAAAAGACCCAGATGCTGGGAAAGACTGAAGGGAGGAGGAGGAGATGACAGAGGATGAGATGGCTGGATGGCATCACTGACTTGATGGACGTGAGTCTGGGTGTACTCCGGGAGTTGGTGATGGACAGGGAGGCCTGGTGTGCTGCGATTCATGGGGTGGCAAAGAGTCAGACACGACTGAGCAACTGAACTGAACTGAACTGAACTGAATAATTAGCAATGTTGAGCATCTTTTCATGCATTTGTTAGCCATCTGTAAGTCTTCTTTGGAGAAACGTCTGTTTAAGTATTTTTCCCATTTTTTTATTGGGTTGTTTGTTTCTCTGGCATTGAGCTGTATGAGCTGCTTGTTTTTGTATAATTTTTTAATTTACACTTTAACTGTATTTAAAGATAGTCAGGCAGGAAGTATTTTTCCTTAAGTTACCATTAGGAATCTGAGGACCCCAAAGTTAGATGACTTATCCAAGGTTAGCACAACTAACTACTGATGTAGTTCAGAATAGGTATCCATTGGCTGTCAGCACTGCCGTGTTTTTCATTGGATGACCTTCTCTCCCCTACACTGTTGACCCATCTTCCAACTCCAAGAGAATATCACATCCATTTTTATCTAACACAGCTTGTTTTTATGTTCAGGAAAACTCTGAATAGAGAGAAAATAGGGTCATGCATTCCAGCGATATCAGAGTGTAGAGAAGGCAGTTCATAAATCAAGTTGGCAGTAAATCTTCAGCAGTATATGAGCTTGGGAGTGAGTTAAACACAGTTCCTTTGCTGGAATGATGACACCTGCAAAGAATGCTGCAGAGTGGTGTGCACAACATTATGGCACACCTATCAAGTGCCAGATGAAAAAGGAGGAGCTGTTTGACCTTCATTATTCCAAGGAAAAGCCCACTTTACACACCATTGCTTGAAGCTTAGGTGTCCTGAGAAGATAAACCTGTCTTAAAATGCAACCCCTGTCAATCTGTCTTCCAGAGAAGAGGTACTTGGCCTCATGTGGTTGAAGCTTTGTATTGTAATTAGACTCATTTTGATTTAATCAATACTGTATTGGTTCATGGACCTCCTTGGTGGCTCAGCGGGTAAAATATCTGCATATAATGCAGGAGGCATTGGTTCCATTCCTGGGCTGGGCTGATCTCCTGGAGAAGAAAATGGCAACCCACTCCAGTGTTCTTGCCTGGGAAGTCCCATGGACAGAGGAACCTGGTAGGCTACAGTCCATGGGGTCACAAAAGGGTAGGACATGACTCAGCAACTAAACAATGACAAACACTGGTACACAGGGGATAGGGAGACAAGTTCTTTGAAAAACCACATTGAGTTTAAGGTTAGTCTGGAGAGGTACACAGGTTATGTGGATTTCTGACTTTGTGAGATATATGTTCCTTATTCGATTTATACAGTTGAAGATGCCAAAGGGACTGTTGTTATAGGAGGCCTAATAAAATGGAATCTAGTATAAAAGTAATCAGAGAAGAGGATGATCACTGTAACCTCAGTACCTTAAAAAAAGTTCCACTGCAGATGATCTTTGTCATTAAACATACATAGAGCTTGAAGACAGCCAATGTGCCTCAAGGAAGCTACACTTACACATCAGTGATTCCTTTCTACTCATGTTTAGAGTCTAGATCTCATTTTTATCAAGTCTTTCAGGGATGAGGGAAAGGAATGAGGAAACAGATGGGTAGGGTAAGAAAACAATGTAGGAAATTTTGAGGATTCTCAACTGGTAATGGAGTAACAGTATAACTTTCCAGTGAAGAGTTACATTCTAAAATGCAACATACTGTATTCAGATCTCAGTTTTCCTATATACATGTTATCTGGCTCCACAACTTGATTTTCTTGGGCCTCTGCTAATCCACCCATAAATTGGGAATGGTAAAATATTTACCTACTAGAGCTTCTGCAAACATTCAAGAGCTTAATGTAGGTAGCAAATAGCAAGATGCCTGGCACATATAAAGCATCAGATAATCATTAGCTTTTCATTCATCTTTTTATGCAAATGTGTCATTATGAGCCCATTTTAATGGATGTACCTGCTCCATTACAAAATGACTTTTTCTCTGTCCTTTCTCATTCATAAGATATTCAACAGTAAGCCATAGAGAAACAGTATCTGGTCATGTGATGAGCTCCATTGAGCACAAGAATAATTTCCATCTAAACCAAGACTGTGAAACAGCAGTTAATGTTGAAAACAGTATTTAGGAATCCCTTAATGATTGCTTTAGTTCCTCCCAGCATCTGAAGAATGTTTTATGATCAGGTGAAGAGAAGGGTGTGAATCAGCGGCAGCTGTATAGCTTTGAAGCTCAACACTTTTGAGGCCCAGTCTCACTCCCACAAAGCCTGCCCACACCCTTACACCCTTGCAATACCACACCTTTCTTTCCCACATGGAAATTTTCCATTATGAAATATCCTCATTGTTCAAACTGAAGGGCTTTCCTCTTGAGCAACTCACATATTTAATTGAATCTTGTGCATCACCAATTTTGAGAAGATAATTTAGATGCTTTTCCCTTTTACTTTGGTTTTTCCTGATCATCTATTCATCCTAGTACTTCTCCAAACAGTTCATCATGGTTAAGAAAGCTTGATAAGAGTATTTAAAGATTCAAGAGGGTTGCTGTTTGAAGAAAAGAAGGGAAGAATATATATACATGAAAGGATATTAACCATGGTTGACCACTCTGGCCGTGGATCAGATTATTATCTGAAAGTCTGGAAGCCTCACTGAACAGCTTGTGCTCTAGATATGCTATTGTAGAATGAGGTTTAACTATTCTTTCAGTAAAGGCTACTTCTTCATTAAAGAGTGACTGCCTGAGTGGCAGGTTAGAGATGGCCATCAGTTCTTTGATATTGATGCCTTTGAACTGTGGTGCTGGAGAAAACTCCTGAGTCCCTTAGGCAGCAAGGAGATCAAACCAGTCAATATTAAAGGAAATCAACCCTAAATACTCATTGGAAGGACTGATGCTGAAGCTGAAGCTCCAATACTTTGACCACCTGATGGAAAAAGCCAACTCATCGGAAAAGTCTCTGATGCTGGGAAAGATTGAGGGCAGAAGGAGAAGAGGGAGTCAGAGGATGAGATGCTTGGATGACCTCACCGATGCAGTGCACATGAACTAGGGCAAACTTCAGGAAATAGTGAGCGACAGGGAGGTCTGGCATGCTGCAGTCCATGGAGTTGCAAAGTTGGACACAACTAGGTGACTGAACAGTAACAACATTTTATCTATAATTATGAAGGATTATTGCTCTGTAGTTTTCTTTTTTTGGATATTGACTTTGTCTTTGGTTATCAGGGTAGCACTTGCCATATAAAATGAGTTGGGAAGTGTTCCATCATATTCTATTTTTCTGAGCTCCTGAAGTTTTGGTATTCTTTAAATTGGTAGAATTCACTAATAAAGTCATTTAGACCTGGGGTTTTCTTTGTGAGTAGGTTTATTTTATTTTATTTATTTTTGACTGTGCTTGGTCTTTCTTCATTGCTGAGTGGGCTTTTCTCTAGATGCAGTGTGTGGGCTTCTCTTGTTGCAGAGCATGGGCTCTGGGGCAACCAGTCTTCAGTAGCTGTGGCATGTGGGTTCCATAGCTGCAGCTCCCAGGCTCTAGAGCACAGGCTCAGTAGTCACAGCACATGAACTTAGTTGCTCTGTGGCATGTGGGATCTTCCTGGATCAGGGCTCAAACTCATATCTCCTGCATTGGCAGGCAGTTTCTTTACCACCAAGCCACCAGGGAAGCCCTGTGGATAAGTTTTTAATTTCTAATTTAATTCTTTTACTTCTTACGGGTCTACTCAGATTGTCTATTTCTTCTTGAGTCAGTTTTATTCATTTTTGTCTTTCGAGGATTCACTCATTTCACTTAAATTAATATCTTTATTGGAAAACAGTTTTTCATAGCATTATATTATAGACATTTTAATTTCTATAATGACCTCATGATGCCTTTTCTTTTGTGCCTGATTTTGGTCATTTGAGTCTTCTCCCTTTTGTTCCTGTTCAACCTGGCTGAACTTTTATCAATTTTGTCAAATAAAATCAACTTTGGATTCATTGATTTTCTCAGTTGTTTTTTTCCTTTTTCACCCATTTTCACTTTAATCTTCAATGTTTCCTTCTCTCTGCTTTGCGCGGCTCTCTGGGTTCCTCTCCAGTCCCTCCTGAGTGGGTGTGCATCCTTATGCGTGTTTATGGGCTCCAGATCACCAGGAAGATTCAGGAGNTGATTTTCTCAGTTGTTTTTTTCCTTTTTCACCCATTTTCACTTTAATCTTCAATGTTTCCTTCTCTCTGCTTTGCGCGGCTCTCTGGGTTCCTCTCCAGTCCCTCCTGAGTGGGTGTGCATCCTTATGCGTGTTTATGGGCTCCAGATCACCAGGAAGATCCAGGAGCTGACCAAGGCCCTTTACAGTTGTTTGATTATTCAGGTTTTACTGTTAACTTCCTGGATCTCTTGTCAATCTGATTTTTTCCCCAATGAGATCTCAGTCTTGGAGTTGCTGAGACATCAACCTTCCTCATTCATTTGCCACTAAGACTGTTACTGTGCCCATCAATAACAAAGGCTTTTCCACATTCTGCTCCCAATTAAATCAGCCCCCATCCACCTGCAAAGCTGCTGTATTCAAGGCTTGCCTCATGGGACAGAACTATTGTGTTGACTGAACTGACAGAGAGGAGGAGAGTGGTCTTAAGACTAACCTTAAGCACTTTTACTACTTTTTACTTGAACACAGAAATTATTTATTAAAAAGTGTCTTTGACTTGAGCATTCTGAGGAGCATGCTTACCAAGACACAGCAGATATCGTCCCAAATGGATAAAATGGTTATCCGATTATAAAATGATTTAAATTAGTAGAAAAATCTCCAATATTTAAGGGACATAAATATAAAGGCCTACTCTCTCAATTCATATTTTCTGCTTGTGTGACATGTCATACACTTTTACTTCTATGCATCTTGCCATTTTCTATTTTATTTTTAAAGTTTTTAAGTTCTAACCTTCAAGGATTGGAAGATAGATTTGAAATAAAAGACATAACCTAGTTGTAGAAATAGGAGACATGACATGGAAATTTTCTCCTTGTATATTATTTTCAACACCAATTACGACTCTAATAGCAAAGTATTAAAAAGTTGTAAGCAGTCCTTCTTTCTCCAATTGCTATCATATATTTTCAAGTTTTGAGCTAACTGGGAGTGTCTACCATTTTTATAGCTACATTTCTTGCCTTGATTAATAAAAAATCGCTGTTGATGAATTCAACTTTCAGTTCAGTTCAGTTCAGTCACTCAGTCGTGTCTAACTCTTTGCAACCTCATGAATCGCAGCACACCAGGCCTCCCTGTCCATCTCCCGGAGTTCACTCAGACTCACATCCGTAGAGTCGGTGATGCCATCCAGCCATCTCATCTTCTGTCATCCACTTCTTCTGCCCCCAATCCCTCCCAGCATTAGAGTCTTTTCCAGTGAGTCAACTCTTCACATGAGGTGGCCAAAGTACTGGAGTTTCGGCTTTAGCATCATTCCTTCCAAAGAACACCCAGGGCTGATCTTCTTTAGAATGGACTGGTTGGATCTTCTTGCAGTCCAAGGGACTCTCAAGAACTCAACTTTAATATCTTGTAAAAAAAAGTCCAAGGATAATGAATGAAATGAGAAATATCAACATGAGAAGATCAAGGTTGCTTACTAAATGCAACAAACTTTCAAAATAGATCTTATTCTATTTGCAATGTGTAGATTTTGCATTTGATAAAGTATAGCATTTAAAGCTGAACATTTTAAATATTTAATACATTTTTCTATCTGATACACTAAGCTTTTTCCTTTCTCTAATTTCTTTGGTATTGGAGAGTGGCATGAGAGTTGAAAAGATGATAAACATGTTTCTGCTGGTAAGATTTTTCAGCATATACAGCCTGATGCACCAAGACTAGATTTTATATAAAATCTTCTATTTGTGCCCACAATGAT
>SJYT01074448.1:107317-133453 GCA_006410635.1 Cephalophus harveyi | reverse complement strand
AAGAATAATGGTGATATTAAATAATTAGTTGTTCTTATAAAACTTTTTTCCTTAAGTATTTCTTACCTGTGAGTAACAAGTTTTATAATTATATTTTATATAAATGTTTATAACCTTCCGGTCATTTTTTGAGAAAGGTTTGAATATCTGTTTTGTCCTCTTTAAATTTCTTCTCAACTTTTAAGTTTGCATTTCTAGAAATACAAGATGATTGGAATTACATAAGAAGGTGAAATGAATTGCTTTTCTAAACCTATAAGATCATTGAAAACTATACCTATAAAAAGGGTGCTTGTTTATTTCCCTTTAAGAAAAGTCAACCTATAATATTCCTCCTTCTCTGTCTGACTTAACTTCATTCAGTATGACAATCTCTAAGTCCATCTGTGTTGCTTCAAATGGCATTATTTAATTCTTTTTAGTGCCTGAATAATGTTCCGTTGTATATATGTTGCTTCCATTTCTTGACCATTGTAAACAGTGGTGCAGTGAACACTGGGATCTATGAATGATGTCCCTTATATGTGGAATCTAAAAAGAAATTATACAAATGAACTTACTAATCAGAGATTCACAAAGAACGAATTTATGGTTGCTGATGGGAAGGATGGGGAGAAGGGATAGACAATGAGTTTGGGATGTGGTTGTGAACACTGCTATATTTAGAATGGATAACCGACAAAGACCTATTGTATAGCACATGAAACTTTGTTCGATATTACGAGGAAGCCTGGGTGGGAGGGGAGTTTGCAGAAGAATGGATACATGTACATATGTGGCTGACTTCTGCTTGCTGTTCACATGAAGCTATACAGTCTCTTTTGGAGATGGCAATGGCACCCCACTCCAGTACTCTTGCCTGGAAAATCCCATGGGTGGAGGAGCCTGGTAGGCTGCAGTCCATGGGGTCGCTAAGAGTGGGACACGACTGAGCGACTTCACTTTCACTTTTCACTTTCCTGCATTGGAGAAGGAAATGGCAACCCACTCCAGTGTTCTTGCCTGGAGAATCCCAGGGACGGGGAGCGTGGTGGGCTGCCGTCTATGGGGTCGCACAGAATCAGACACGACTGAAGTGTCTTAGCAGCATACAACCTCTTTAATTGGGTATACCCCAATACAAAATAAAAAGTTAAAGAAAGAAAGAAAGAAACTTCTGCCTGGAATTCCGGGTTCCAGAGATTCTTAAGCTGTATCAGTCAAGCTAAGAAATTAACACTCACCAAAAACATGACTTTGGCAGGGAAGAGTGATTTCTTTCTTCTCTTAAAACACCTCCTTTAGCGTGGAAAATAGGATGCTGTCTTCAATGACCTTTAATCAAGTATGCCTCTTAAGCTTTTGTGGAAAAGGTTACATCTGCAGAATTATTTCCATTTAATGTGTTGATCAATTTTGTTGTAATGCTCATCTTCCCAAGAGAATTTACCAACCTGAAATGGATGAGAGTCTAGAAAAGACACAGAATGTGGCTCATTTGAAAAAAACAAACAAACAGGTTTGCAACTGCTTAAATCATATGGTCTGGTTAACAAGCTCTCATTTGTCTCACTGTAGTTCCTTATCTTTCATCAAATAGCATTGCATTTTCTTTTCTTGATTGACATTTTTTACTTCATCTATGTTTCTCTGAACTTAAGATAATGGTTTACAGTCACAGTTTCTAGAAACTGTGTTATAAAGGGTGATAATTGGAGCAAATTGTAGGCTTTCTTGTCAAGTCTATTAGTTGGTGGGTTTCATGACACCCACATGATGTTTAACCTCTAAAAGGATAATAACAAGGGTAGAAGGAAGAACAAGTGTTTTTCTGATACAAAGATGAAATGTTACTGCTAAATAAAACACAGATTTGTAGCTTCAGTATTTATGTTATGAAGAATATTATCGATGTGGGCTAACAGGAAAATTTTATGCAATTATCTAGATTCAAGAATACTTCTTTCTACTTTGTGTAGGGAAATCTTGCTAAAATCAGTAAGGAGTTGCTGCTGCTGCTGCTAAGTCACTTCAGTCGTGTCCGACTCTATGCGACCCCACAGACGGCAGCCCACTGGGCTCCGCCATCCCTGGGATTCTCCAGGCAAGAACACTGGAGTGGATTGTCATTTCCTTCTCCAATGCATGAGAGTGAAAAGTGAAAGTGAAGTCGCTCAGTCATGTCTGACTCAGCGACCCCATGGACTGCAGCCTACCAGGCTCCTCCATCCATGGGAGTTTCCAGGCAAGAGTACTGGAGTGGGATGCCATTGCCTTCTACGAATAAGGAGTTACCTTTGATTATTTATAACCCATTAAATATCTAAATAAAGACACTTCCACTCGGACTACAGATAAATAATTCTTTCTACTATTAATAAAATTAAATATAAAGTGAATTTTTCTCTATCATTGTTAGATACATAACATATTTTTCTCCAAATACCTAATATATAACCAAGCAATTATACCAAAGGCCTGGTTTAATGTTATAAAAATATGTCTAATATATGCTCATAGATTATAATTAATATATATATTAATGCAATAATTTTATATCAATTCCTGTCTCTTATACACATCTGCTGTGGAGATCAGGACAGTAAAATCACAGTATACATGTGATTTTAGGGAAGAGGGTACTGCAGTCAAGTACACATTTTGGCAGGAAGGCTGCTGCTAGTCACAAGAAGGTTATTCCTGGTCACGAGAAGCAGATATCTCCACTAATGATTTTATGCTTTTCTAGATATGACAAGATGTTAGAAACTGGGTTCATAAAATCTTCTCCTGAAAATATCTAACTATCTGAAGGCCTGTTCTGCCTGTTTTTCCCAGGGCACAGAGGACCCCATCCCTATCGCTGCCCTGAACTCCTTTCAGGGTGTGTTGAAGGTTGGAGACTGCAGGGGCCAGAGACTTCATTCTTGTTGAAACAGATGATGAGCGACATTCTTTAGCTGGTAAACAAAAGAACTGTGGAGACTTTGCCTCTCCCCATTTCAGGCAGAAGGTAAGAATGTCTGCACTGGTTGGAAAGGTAGTCGCATTTTATTAGGCATTTTGTTAGAATTGTTTCTATTGTCATCTGGAAGTATCAATGTGTAGAATTGTGTGCACTGATGCTGAACAGCCAAAAGGGTGGGCTCTGCCAGTTACTGGATAATTGTTGCTCCTTGGTCTGCAAACCACTTTCCAGCCTTACCAGCTGGCTTTATGCCAGGCTCTGCCAATAGGGGGTTTCAGGGGGTGACCGAAAGGCTAAATGAGGAGGGAAAGAATACTTGGCTCCTCCATCCATGGGAGTTTCCAGGCAAGAGTACTGGAGTGGGATGCCATTGCCTTCTACGAATAAGGAGTTACCTTTGATTATTTATAACCCATTAAATATCTAAATAAAGACACTTCCACTCGGACTACAGATAAATAATTCTTTCTACTATTAATAAAATTAAATATAAAGTGAATTTTTCTCTATCATTGTTAGATACATAACATATTTTTCTCCAAATACCTAATATATAACCAAGCAATTATACCAAAGGCCTGGTTTAATGTTATAAAAATATGTCTAATATATGCTCATAGATTATAATTAATATATATATTAATGCAATAATTTTATATCAATTCAGATAATTTATGCAAATATATTAAAATTGTTTTATACTTATTTTTGTGGATTTCAGATGCATAAAATTAACTTATAATCTGTGGGGTTTTTTTTTAACTTACTATTTAGTTCATGTTTTCTCTTATTTTATTGCACTTAGTCATATCTTATTAATATAATAGCATTACATTGGGCTTGCCAAAAACTTTGTTCAGGTTTTCTATAAGATGTTATGGAAAAACCTGAATGAACTTGTTGGCCAACCCAATATTATGCTATAATTTGTTATGTTATGATATGATGTTAATTTCCTGACAAAGATAGCCTACCATTCCCTTGGCTTGATGAAACTTTCGAAGATTTTCCTAACTTTCAGCCCTTTGACCTCTCTTTTCTTGGAGGCTTTACTTTAGAAAATAAGACTGTAAATGCTCTCTTCCCTTTCATGATGTAAATCTTCTTCACCCTTTTGAAGTTTGGCAACCCAGAAATGTCTTCCTCAGGGACCTCTTATTGATCTCTTTGAAATGTAATCATCAAGACAATGCCCCTGACTTCTAGACCATAGAAGGGTGAGTCTAACTTCAATAAGCACCACTCAGCAAACTCAGATGCTCTAATCCCACTGCTGAGCCTACCTAGTATCCCCAGAACTTTTTCACTAGATGAGCCCAGTTCTTAAAGTATCTCCAGGCCCTTTTTCCAACAGAATTGAATTAAATTTGTTTTCCCTATTGCAATAGTCTTGACTTCTATTGTAATTATCTTGAATAAAGTATAATTTGCCTTTCTAACTTTATCTTGTGCAATTTTTGAGAGTCCCAAGAGCTAACATCATTTTTCAATTAACTTTGTCCATTAATGCTAATTTTGTTTTTCTTATTAATTTTAATAAGACATACAGTATTCTATTAGTTTCAGGCATATAGCATCAATTCAGTCAGGTCAGTTCAGTTCAGCTGCTCAGTCGTGTCCCACTCTTTGTGACCCCATGAATCACAGCACACCAGACCTCCCTGACCATTACCAACTCCCGGAGTTCACTCAGACTCATGTCCATTGAGTCAGTGATGCCATCCAGCCATCTCATCCTTTGCCGTCCCCTTCTCCTTCTGCCCCCAATCCCTCCCAGAGTCAGGGTCTTTTCCAATGAGTCAACTTCACATCAGGTGGCCAAAGTATTGGAGTTTCAGCTTAATCAGTCCTTCCAATGAACACCCAGGACTGATCTCCTTTAGGATGGACTGGTTGGATGGCATATAGCATAGTGACACAATATGTTTATGCATTACAAAATGATCATCACAATAGGTCTAGTTACTGTCTGTCATTTCTGGTCAAAAGATCCCCTGGACCAGGGCATGGCAACTCACTCCTGTATTCTTGCCTGCAGAGTCCCCATGGAGAGAGGAGCCTTGCAGGCTATAGTCCATGAGGTCACAAAAGGATCAGACATGACTGAAATGACTTAGCACACGAAAATGTGCCATACAGAGATAGTACATTTTTTTTGCCACTGTGCATTTTGTCCTCAAGACTTCTTTACCTCATAGCTGGAAGTGTGGATCTCTTTTTCCCTACACTCTCCCTAACCCCCAACCTCACTCCCCTCTGACAACTATCAGCTTGCTCTCCTTATCTATGAATTTGTTTTTGTTTTGCTTATCCATTTGTTATTTTTTTCAGATAACATACAAGTGAAATCACACAGTATTTGTCTCCCTCTGATTGATTTCACTTAGCATAAAACTCTCTAGATTCATCCATGTCAACATAAATCACAAGATTTCATTCTTCTCATGGCTGAGTAATAGTCCATTGATGATAAATATGTGTGTGTGTGTGTGTGTGTGTGTGTGCTCAAGTGTGTGAGCACATATGCATGTGCTCAGTCATGTTTGGCTCTTTGTGGCTCCATGGACTGTAGCCCACTAGGCTCCTCTGTCTATCAGATTTTACAGGGAGGAACACTGGAGTGGGTTGCCTCCAGATTTTCCAAATCCAGGGGCTGAACCCATGTCTCTTGTGTCTCCTTCATCTCCTGCATTGGCAGGCAGATTCTTTATCCCTATCACCACCTGGGAAACTATATACATACACACATACATTGGTGTGTATACACTATATATGTATACATGTGTGTATATGTCAATTTTTTACCCATTCATCTTCTCAGCGGGCACTTACTGGTTCCATATCTTGGCTATTGTAAATACTGCTGCAATAATATAGCTGTACATATACATTTTTTAAAATTGTTTTCATTTTCTTCAGATAAACAATCAAAAGTGGATCGCTAGATTTTATAGTAACTCTATTTTAATTTTATAAAGAATCTCCACACTGTTTTCCATAGTGGCTACAGCAATGTATGTTTCTATCAACAGTGTACAAGTGTTATCTTTCTCCACATTCTCACCAATGCTTGTTGTTTCTTATCTTTTTGATTATAGCCAGGCTGATTGGTATAAAGTGGCATCTCATTTGCGTCTTTCTGATAACTCACAGTTTTGAGCATCTTTTCATGTATCCATTGGCCATCTGTATGTCTTGTGTAGAAAAATGTCTATTCAGATCTTCTGTCCATTTTTAATGAGATTGTGTGATTGTTTTGATATGGAATTCTATAAGGTTTTTTGTATTTCCTACATCAAACCCTTATCAGATATATCATTTTCAAATTCTTTTCCCATCCAGTAGGTTAACTTTTGTTTTGTATGGTCTTATTTGATTATTTTTACTTTTGCTGCCCTTGCCTGAAGAGATAGATAAAAAATATCTATCTATCTGTCTATATATTGCTCAGACCAATGTTAAAGAGCATAGGGCCCATGTTTTCTTTGAGGAGTTTTTAGGATTTCTGCTGTTGCATTTAAGTCCTTCCTTCATTTTGAGTTTGTTTTTGTATATGGTGTAAGAAAAGGGTCTAGTTTCATTCTTTTGCATATGATTATCCAAATTGTATAACACCAATTACTGAAGAGACATTTTCCCATTTATATTCTTGCCTCCTTTGTCATACCGTCTGTATAAGTGTGTGTGTGTATCTAAGCTCTGTTCTGTTCCACTGAACTGTAGCTGTGTGGCTGATTTTGTGGCAATACCATGCAGTTTTGACTACTATTAAAAAAAAAAGAAAGTGTTATCTTTAATCATCATCATTTTAATTATATTGTATCTTGCTTTATATTTCTGTGGCTTCATCTTATTTGGAATTCTCTGGACTTGCTATACCTGACTGTTTCCTTCTCCAGATTAGGTAGGTTTTTAGCTATTTCTTCTTCAAATAATTCTGTGATTCTTTCTCTCTCTTTTTTCCTTCTGGGAGCCTCTGTAATACAAGTGTTATTCCATTTGATGTTGTCCCAGAAGTCCCTTAAAGGATCCTCACATCTTTTAATTATTTTTTGTTTAATTTCGCTACTTTGTCTGGATGCTTTTAATTGCTTTGTCTCCCTGCTTGCTGATTTCTGCTTCTGTTTCATCCATTCTGCTGTTGAATACCTCTTGTGCATCTTTCAGTTTGGTTGTAATTAGTTTGGTACTCCCTGTTTTCTCCTTTCTTCTCTCCAGTCCTGGGAACAGGGTCTTAGTCTGTGCTCTCCCCTCCCTTATGGACCCAAGCATTGTTGGTTCTTCAGCCTGTGCATTTTTTAACTTGTTAGATGGATCAACAACTTCCAAGCTCCTTACATGTGGGCCTGGAAACTGGAAATGTGTTTGTTTTTTGAGAAGGTTTTAACTAATAAAAGAGATTTCATTTCAGAAAGTAGAGAAGGAGGATGAAAGGAATAGTGTGCAATGTTTACGAATGGGGACCAGGAGGGCTAAAGTCAGAGGTTTGAATCTCAGCTTTGCCACAGCTTTGCCTGTCTGTGATTAGTTCTCTTTGACTATAGTATTGGATAATAGGAATATATATCTTTAGAGAGCTGAGGTTTAAGATATCATAAAACTTATATATTTAGTACTATGCCTGGTGCATGCTATGTATTCCAAGAGTTAGTTGCTTCTATAGAATTTATATAAGCTGTTAGTATAGTGATAGTTTGGTAACAATTGAATAGTCCAACTCCTTATCTTTAAACATATGCTTGTAGAATTCCAGAAAGTTGTGCATCATTCATTTCTAGTATGCTATTACTCATACTGAGTCTCAGCCTCATTCACATTTATGCTCTGTTAATTGAAATTCTTCCAAATATTTTATAGGATAATGTAATTTCAGGAATAGAGCAAGATCTGAGATCCTTACCTAACTTCCAAATCTAAATAGAAGGTCATTTATAATACATAATAAATTATTACATATTTATAACTAGAAAAATATTATGTGACAGAATTATTTACCTCTTCAAGAAACCCATGCAATTTTGTAGTTATTTACTTTATAGCATACACACATCTGTGCACACACACCTATGTATGTTTAAAGTAGCATTAAAATTTTTTTTTTTTGGCTAGATAATCAAATATCTTCTAACATGATTTAATACCAGTATATAATTAATTCTAATTGGAAGTTTTCCCTATCATCCTTGTATCCTTTAATAGGATATGTTTTTGTATTCAACTTGTACAGATTAACAGAGAAACAGACCTTTAACTACCCTCTCTCCTGATTCAAGGACAAAAATATTAAAGATGTAAGCTTAAACACAGTTAGGGTAAGGAGTTATTTTCCACTTTACAGGATGAATCCACAGATCTTTTAGCTGTTAGCAAGAGAAAAGAGATGAGATAATATAATTCCAAAAAGTAGATATGTATAAAAATTCAAAAAAGAGATGAAGAAGTAGAAAAAGATCAAGATAAAAACTTACAAAAATTCAGTGCATAGATAGGACAGTATAGAATAACATAGCTGCCTGGGGGCAGAGATACTCAGATACTGTGTAATTTAAGGAGCCATTTGGCACAATTTAAAGTATCATTCTTAAAGTGTTCCATATCCTCACTATATTTATCTCTGAATATTTCTCTTTGAATAGTTTAAAACAATAATTATGATTTTTAAGTTTTATTTTTTTCTGAATGTTAAAGTTCTATATCTTTATAAGCACATGCTTATCAAGAATTAAACTACATATTTGGGATTCAATATCTCCTATTCACTATATCCTTTTCTATTAGACAATTAGGAAAAAGCTCATATAATACCACAGACAACTAATATTTATTTATCTAAACACTAACATTTTTAAAAATAATTGTTATACCATAGATTACATATTTAATACTTCATGTTATTCCTAAGATTTTTTCTTTATCCATTTTTTATTATTGCAGTAGAGTTAATCTACAGTGCTGTGTTAGTTTCGGTGTGTAGCAAAGATTACTTGGACTGCTTATTTAATGCTTTAACCATCATTATGAACCTTCATCACTCCATTTGCAGTAAGCTTTCTCCAGTGACTACTTGCAACATTTTTCATCTTTAATCTCTTTGTCAACTTGTCATCCTCATGTCTTTGCCATCACCATTCCTGCTTCTAAGAGATAAGCCTATAAACGCAGTATTTCCTAGCACTCACAAAGTTAAAAGCTATTGACAACTGAGGATTATTTTGAATGGTCAGAGTTCTTTTCATGAAAGAGTAAACTTGTAGAAATAGAAATAAATGGCTAGAAATCTGCTCTCTGAGTAAGGAAACATCACTCTTTATTATGTTTTTTAAGTGAAACAAAGATGAATATTTTCAATGATAAAAGTTACAGTTCACAAGGAAGATAAACATCATAAACCATTAGATACCTTAACAGCAAGGAAATAAGCATACATAAAACAAAATTCAGAAGATATATATATAAATGAAAAGAAAAAAAATATAAAATCATAGTGAGACATATTAACATTTCTCAGAGAATATGTTATCAATGCAGAAAAAGAATAGAAGCATCTTGAATGATGTCAATAATTTAAATATAATAGATTAATATTTAATTTATTAATCATATCCTACAGGACAGCTCAGCTCAGTTGCTCAGTCATGTCTGACTCTCTAAAGCCCCATGGAGTGCAGCATGCCAGGCTTCCTTTTCCATCATTGATTTGGAGTTTGCTCAAACTTGGGTCCATCGAGTCCGTGATGCATTTCAATCATCTCATCCTCTGTCATCCCCTTCTCCTCCCACCTTCAATTTTTCCCAGCATCAGGGTCTTTTCCAATGAGTCAGTTCTTCTCATCAGGTGGCCAAAGTATTGGAGTTTCAGCTTCTGTATCAGTCCTTCCAATGAATATTCAGGACTGATTTCCTTTAGGATGGACTAGTTGGATCTCCTTGCAGTCCAAGGGACTCTTAAGAGTTTTATCCAACAACATAGTTCAAAAGCATCAATTCTTTGGTGCTTTCTTTATGGTCCAACTTTCACATCCATACATGACTACTAGAAAACCATTGTTTTGACTAGACTGATCTTTTTCAGTAAAGTAATACATCTGCTTTTTAATACGCTTCTAGGTTTGTCATAGGTTTTATTTCAAGGAACAAGTTCTTTTAATTTCATGGTTGCAGTCACCATCTGCAGTGATTTTGGAGCCCAAGAAAATAAAGTCTGTTGTAGTTTCCATTGTTTCCCCATTTATTTACCATGAAGTGATAGTACCACATGCCATGATCTTAGCTTTCTGAATGTTGAGCTTTAGGCCAGCTTTTTCACTCTCTGCTTTCACTTTCATCAAGAGGTTCTTTAGTTCTTCATAATGGTGGTGTCATCTGCCTATCTGAAGTTATTGATATTACTCCTGGCAATCTTGATTCCAGCTTGTGCTTCATCTGGCCTGGCATTTTGCGTGATGTCTCTGCATATAAGTTACATAAGCAGGGTGACAATATACAGCCTTGACATACTCCTTTCCCAATTTGGAACCAGTCTGTTGCTCCACATCCAGTTCTAACTGTTGCTTCTTGACCTGCATACAGATTTCTCAGGAGGCAGGTAAGGTGGTCTGTTATTCTCATCTCTTTAAGAATTTTCCACAGTGTATTTTGATCCATACAGTCAAAGTCTTTGGCATAGTCAATAAAGCAGAAATACATGTTTTTCTGGAACTCTCTTTCTTTTTTGATGATCCAATAGATGTTGGCAACTTGATCTCTGGTTCCTCTGCCTTTTCTAAATCGATCTGGAATGTCTGGGATGTCACGGTTCATGTAATGTTGAAGCTTGGCTTGGAGAATTTTGAGCATTACTTTGCTAGCATGTGACATAAATGCAATTGTGCAGTAGCTTGAACATTTTTGGCATTGTCTTTCATTGGGAATAGAATGAAAACTGACCTTTTCCAGTCCTGTGGCCGCTGCTGAGTTTTTCAAATTTGCTGACATATTGAGTGCAGCACTTTCACAGCAGCATCTTTTAGGATGCTGGAATTCTATCACCTCCACTAGCTTTGCTTGTAGTGATGCTTCCTGAGGCCCACTTGACTTCACATTCCAGGATATCTGGCTCTAGGTGAGTGATCACACCATCATGGTTATCTGGGTCATGAAGATCTTTTTTGTACAGTTCTTCTGTGTATTCTTGCCACCTCTTCTTAATATCTTTTGCTTCTGTTAGGTCCGTACCATTTCTGTCCTTTATTGTGCCAATTTTTGCATGAAATGTTACTTTGGTATCTCCAGTTTTCTTGAAGAGATCACTAGTCTTTTCCACTCTGTTGTTTTCCTCTATTTCTTTGCATTGATCACTGAGGAAGGCTTTCTTATCTCTCCTTGCTATTCTTTGGAACTCTGCATTCAAATGGGTTTATCTTTCCTTTTCTCCTTTGCCTTTTGATTCAATTCTTTTCTCTGCTATTTGTAAGACCTCCTCAGACAACAGTTTTGCCTTTTGCATTTCTTTTTCATGGGGATAATCTCTTTCACTGCCTCCTGTACAATGTCACAAACCTCCATCCATAGTTCTTCAGGTCCTCTGCTTATCAGATCTAACTCTTAAATCTATTTTTCACTTCCAGTGTATAATCCTAAGGGATTTGATTTAGGTGAAACCTGAATTTTTTAGTGGTTTTCCCTACTTTCTTCAGTTTAAGTCTGAATTTGGTAATAAGGAGTTCATGATCTGAGCCACAGTCAGCTCCCTCTCTTGTTTTTGCAGACTGTGTAAAGCTCCTCCATTTTTGGTTGCAAAGAATATTATCAATCTTATTTAGGCATTGATCATCTGGTGATGTCCAGGTGTAGAGTCTTCTCTTGTGTTGTTGGAAGAGGGTGTTCTCTTGGCAAGTTAGCCTTTGCCCCACTTCGTTTTTAATCCAAGGCCAAATTTGTCTGTTATTCCAGATATCTCTTGACTTCCTATTTTTGCATTCCAGTAGCCTATAATGAAAAGGACACCTTTTTTGGGTTTTAGTTCTTGAAGGTCTTATAGTTCTTCATCGAATCGTTTAACTTCAACTTCTTCAACATTACTGGTTGGGGCATAGACTTGGATTACTGAGATATTAAATGGTTCCTTGGAAACAAACGGAGATCATTCTGTCATTTTTTATATTGCATCCAAGTACTGCATTTTGAACCCTTTTTTTTTTTTTGACTATGAGGACTACTCCATTTCTTCTAAGGGATTCTTGCCGACAGTAGTAGACATAATTGTCATCTGAGTTAAATTCACCCATTCCAGTCCATTGTAGTTCACTGATTCCTAAAATGCTGATGTTCACTCTTGCCTTCTTCTGTTTGATGACTTCCAATTTGCCTTGATTCATGGACATAACATTCCAGGTTCCTATGCAATATTGTTCTTTACAACATTGGACTTTACTTCCATCACCAGTCACTTCCATAACTAGGTGGTTTTGTTTTTGTTTTATTTTTGCTTTGGCTCTGTCTCTTCATACTTTCTGGAGTTATTTCTCCCCTCTTCTCCAGTAGCATATTGGGCATGTACCCACCTGAGGAGTTCATCTTTCACTGTCCTGTCTTTTTGTCTTTTCATACTGTTCATGGGGTTCTCAAGGCAAGAATACAGAAGTGGTTTGCCTTTTCCTCCTCTAGTGGACCACATCTTGTCAGAACTTTCCACCATGACCCATACTTGTTAGGTTGCCCTATAGGGTGTGGCTCATAGTTTAATTGAGTTAGACAAGGTTGTGGCTCATGTGGTCATTTTGATTAATTTTCTGTGATTGTGGTTTGCATTCTGTCTGGCCTCTGTATGAATATTTGCAGAGTCTTATAAGTGTATAAGTATAAGAGGCTTATGGAAGCTTCCCAATGGAGGGACTGACAGGATGAAACTGGGTCTTGTTCTGATGGGGGTCTATGCTCAGTAAATCTTTAATCCAATTTTCTGTTGATGGGCAGGATTGTGTTCTCTCCCTGTTGTTTGACCTGGGGCCAAACTATGGTAGAAGTAATGAAGATAATGGTTACCTCCTTTGTGCATGCACTACCAGACTCAGTGCCCAGAAGCCTGCAGCAGGCCACTGCCGACCCTTGTCTCCACTGGAGACTTCTGGACACTCATGGGCAAGTGTGGGTCATTCTCTTTGGGGTCACTGCTCCTTTCTCCTGGGTCCTGGTGCATACAAGGTTTTTTTAATGTGCCTTCCAAGAGTCTGTTTCCCCGGTCCTGTGTAAGTTCTGGTACCTCTATGGTGGGGCTAATGGCGACCTCCTCCAAGAGGGCTTATACACAGATATATATAAAATTTGGTGTCTCATACATTGTTATTAAATGTCCAGAGACATTTAGAAAACTGGTGAAAAGATAAATGTTACTAAATTTCAAAATTTAGAATTCTTTTTTGTATGTGTGATTAAATTATACATATTACATACAGACACACATGCATTTTTTAACCAGCTATTTTTTTAGAGCTTATAAATTGTGTAAGAGTTGATGTCTATGCCTCTGTCTTAAAGATGTGTATAAGAGACAGGTGCTTGTTAAAGTCTTGAGAAAGAACATTGAAAAAAAAGAAGAGATGGAGAAATTGCTCTCTGATATTTTTAATTAGTTATCACCTTGTCACTTTAGGCAATATTAAAAAATGAATTCTGATTTAAATTATTCTCTCTACATTTCCAAATTTGCTTAAATAAATATCATACAAGTTACTTCTGATTTGGAAACAGATGTAAGAATTAGCTAAAGGATGTTAGCAGATTTCTTATATTTCAAATCAGTCTGAAATGACTCAGAAAGATGATTAGGATCTGCTTTAGCACAAAGGATATAATTAGGGCTTGTCAAATCAATCTGCCTAAAATTACTTTACAATGGAAGGGGCATTTATGATTCTTCAGCTGAATCTTATGTAATGCTTTAAAATAATACATCCTCCATCAGTGCCACTGTCAATAGTTTTTATAAGCATATAAATTCATATTCAAACATTATTACCACACAGTCATTTAATATATTTTAGTTTCTTCCCAAGCACTTACTTTTTCTTCCCCCACCTTCTCACTTTTTAAAAAATCTTATTTCTCTCTTTGATTCTTGAATCCCTGCTCTTAACCATCATATTAGAAAGGCCATATTTATTTTCTTTCTTTTCGTGGGCATCAGCTTGGGTAGCGTTGGCTGCAGAGTCCTCATTTCTGGTGATTTTACTCAGAATATTCTTGGTGTCTTCCTGCCTTTATTTAATCTTCATACTACTTATCACCATGTTTCCTCACATCACTAAAGATGAAGGTTTGGGTCTCACTCTCTGTTTCTTTCCCCCTTTCCTTGTTGCTGTTTGTTTTAGAGAAGAAAAATAGTAAAGAAACTTGCTATACCATCTTTAATATAAAATCCTAATTTTCTAGCATTTAGTATAAATTGTGCGGAGAAGGCAATGGCACCCCACTCCAGTACTTTTGCCTGGAAAATCCCATGGACGCAGGAGCCTGGTGGGCTGCAGTCCATGGGGTTGCTAAGAGTTGGACATGACTGAGTGACTTCACTTTCATGCACTGGAAAAGGAAATGGCAACCCACTCCAGTATTCTTGCCTGGAGAATCCCAGAGACGGGGGAGCCTGGTGCGCTGCCATCTATGGGGCTGCACAGAGTCGGACACGACTGAAGTGACTTAGCAGTAGCAGTATAAATTGTGAAAGCAGTATCAGAAACGCTTTTCTTCTGGTAATATTGTCCTTAATAGGTAAGATCTTGCACAGATACTTTTTCTTCTTCTTAAAGAATAACACACTAAGACAAACATTTTAATAGTAACTAAAAGTTCATCCATACATATAAAGGGAAAAAGCATATATCTTGTTAAATAGTTTTTATATTGTACTATATTTTAAAGACAGCTTTAATAGAAATATTTACTAGGATTAAACTTCATTTTGTAAGAGTGGCAGTATTTTTAGGAGACTCTTGTAATCAATTGTATCACTGACATCAGTAAAATATCAATATATGTCACATGTCCATTCTCAAACAAAGCACATAGAGGGACTTCCCTGGTGGTAGAGTGGTTAGGACATGGTGCTTCCACTGCAGGGGTCACGTGTTTGATCCCTGGGCAGGGAACTAAGATCCCTCAAGCAGTACACTTAATAACATAAAAGAAAGCACGTGGAGAATCTCTGCAAGCATGAAATTCATTTGATAATAATGTTGTGAATACTGGAGAGGAAGTTATAAAACATACCATCCTGTTTGTAACTTAAATATAACTTTGTCTCTGAAACTCTGGGCTATCATTTTGTAAATAGTTTCAATAACCCCTTATCAGCTTAAGTATATTAAAATTGTTCTGGATATCAAAGATATTAGAGTGGCTACTTTATATCTAGTTTATATAATATTTCCATGGGGTCGCAAAGAGTCAGACACAACTGAGCGACTTCACTTTCACTTTTCACTTACATGCATTGGAGAAGGAAATGCCAACCCACTCCAGTGTTCTTGCCTGGAGAATCCCAGGGAAGGAGGACCCTGGTGGGCTGCTGTCTATGGGGTCCCAAAGAGTCGGACATGACTGAAGTGACTTAGCAGCAGCAGCAGCAGTAGTATGTATTTATTTTCAGGTTCATTTTCTAGTTCAGTACCAAGTATATAGAATAAGAGCACCACAGTTTGAAAATTAAAAATTAAAGTGTTCTAAAATAATAACTGAAAGAAAAATACCAGCTCATACGTATATTATGGAGAAGGACATGGCAACCCACTCCAGTAAGAGGAGCCTGGCAGGCTACAGTCCATGGGTCACCAAGAGTCAGACAGGACTTAGCAACTAAGCCACCACATACATGCACACACATATATATATGAAACAGAATACCAGCTCAAATATACATATATATATGTGTGTATGTATATGTGTGTATATATATACACATATACATATACACATAGATACTTATGCCTAGATACATACATACAGACACACATGCATTTTTTAACCAGCTATTTTTTTAGAGCTTATAAATTGTGTAAGAGTTGATGTCTATGCCTCTGTCTTAATTTTAAATATGAAGCACCTGAGTCTGAAAGTGTCAGTTTGTGGAGGTCATGTCTAATCATTAGGCCAACTTTCTTATTATAGTAATATAATATTTTCCTGTTATTCTTTTAATGTTATATACTATTTTAAAATACATATTCTAAAAGCCCTTATAAAATCCTAAATAAAAGTTAACATGCTAATCAAATCTTGATTTGGTGGCAAGTTGTCATTAATTGAAAAAGAGAAGTTTAAGATGTTCAGAAAGCAAGGGCCTGTATCTATGTGCCTGTATTTTATTGACAGTCTATAAATTTTAATGAGAGGTTCTTAAAATACTTTATAACCTATGAATTTATGAAGAAGATTTGTTTTAAAAACATCAAGAGCTTATCATTTAGAGACAACAACTGTTATAATTCATATATATCTTCTATCATTTCCCTCTTTTTAAATATGCAAACACCAGCAACTTTTAACTGAGATCATATGTTGAGGTTTATAGCCTGAAGATGGATGGTAATTAAATTCAACCATAATACTGTAAAGGATGTTAGAAAAGCCATCTTAAACAGCCCATACTGTCCTGTCTTATGGATACATTTTAATTGATTCAACATTTAGTATGCCATCTATTTTTTTCCTCCAGAGGTATCTGTTTATATATGATATATTTTGCATGTGTGTCTATATATACACATGAAATGAAGTCTTATTCAAGAATATACACATATACATTACTTAATTTCTAAGATAACTTTTACAAAATTAAACACCGAGCAAAAATTGTAACTATTTCTAAACCTTTTCATCTATATTTTATACTTTCTTTCAGAAGAGGTTTTGTCTATATACCATTCCACAAGCCATGAATGCAGATAGTAATTTTGCTGCATCTAGTTATTATTTTTAGTTTTGAAAATCTTACTCATTATTAAGACATATGTTTTCATAGTAGTATGGCTGAAGATGTTGTTTCATGTTTACTGAATATTGTTATTTTTATGATTTTGGTCTCCCTAATCTTAACTCACTTGTCTTTTTATCTAGTGATCTTCTGAGTAAATATGCTGTTAATTCTATTTCCTTGTTATGCATACTTGCATTATCAGTGCTCCATTCCTTGTGAGAGAAGGCTAAAGAAAGAGAGTCTGTGGAAGTAGATTATAGAAAGTACATATCTCCATTTTCCAGCATACCACCAAGGTCCTCTGCTCAAATTTTTCATAATCTGAAATAATGAAAGTCACTACCAAATTATTATAACCATCTATAATCAAGTTAACACAGATTATTTGGACTTCTACCTCAGGTGCTTTGTGACTGCAGTTTAATTGAAAGAAAATCACACTGTCAATTAAAAATAGAATGAAAAGTGGATTGTGACTGAAATGTAGTTTCTTAAGAAGCAAAAGGAAATAAGGTATAGTTAATAGAATACTAATTGGACATTGTGAAAACACAGATAATTTTTCTTTTCTTTTGTTCCTCTATAATTCAAGGTATATCATTTGAGTAAAGACATAAATAAAAGAGATGTATAAAATTATATTCTGATGAAAACAATGAATAAAATTGTACTTTTAAATTAACTTAATTTTCTTCAAAATCAGTGCTAAGAATTGTAGTTTAACATAGGATCTCATTCAGGGGTAAGCATGAAATGTAAGATCAGATATCTCCTGACATGTGAAAAATAAAGAGAAAGAAATAATTCTCTAGGATTGTTAAACTCAGAAACATAAGTCTTTTTGAGACCAACAGTAAGGGAAAATGAACTGTGAATTGAGACCAAGTGCCAGTCACCATCGGGAAACAAGCAAGCACAGAAAGTCCCCCTTGGGAATATTGCTTGTGTGATTATAATCCAGCAAGCAAAGCTGTAGCTGAGGTACATCCTGAGTACTCATGTGCTTTATCAATTTAAAGAATTAGAGAATTCAAAAATGCATTTAAGGACATATTCTACCTTGAGAAAACTGGAGACCTAACAGATGACAGGATTCTGGAAATGGGACGTAATTTTCAAGCTGTTGGTGAAAACATACATGAAATTGGAATTTGACAAGGCCACTGATGTATTAAACTCATGAGGAGAAAGAAGGGAGAGGTCAACTGAATAGAAGCAGAAAGGAAAAGAAGAAAGGTTTGAATTATTTGATTTACCTGGAATAAAATACAGTATTTTAGAAGTATGCCAAAGACATATTTTCTTACCCTTTCATCTTCACACAAAAAATGTTTACAATAATTTACAAGGGTTAAGAAAACATGTGGGCATGGAAGACCAGCAATATCTTTTGCAGAATGATTTTCTGTCAAAAAGTTGTCATCATATTCCTGTGAAATGAGAAAAGGAGAACAATGTATCCCCTTTTCTAATATGTGCAGTGAAGAGGTGAAGAGGTGTTCATAGCTCAGACTAAACAACAGACAGTGCTTTATTTTCGTGTCCTGGAAAACGACTTCGAAAGTTGTTTTTTATTTTAAATAATTAAAATGTTGCATGTGGCTTGCTATTATCCTTGTGCCGAGCTTCCTCCCCTCTGAGTCTTCCTCTCTACCATCCACCTCAACCTCCTCACCTTCTAAGAAGACACTTTGCTCAGGAGCCACTGAGAGGTCAAGGCCTTTATTTTAATGATGGAAATAAAAACCTGAAGTCAGGGAGGCTAAATGGATTTATTGCACTGTGAAATGTTGAAATTGTTTCTAGAAGACTCCAAAAAAGCAGGCAAGAAACTTCATGTTTTTATTTTTGTTTTTCAGTTTAGCTTTTTATTTTGGGGGGGGTGGTGGGGAATTGAGAGGAGAGTGAAGAAAATCAGGGGAAGAAGATTTTCTCTAAAATGAAATTTTAAGAACTGTATGAACATAATTTAAATTTCAAGTATAATGATATATAAAGAATTAAAGTTGAAACTTAAAATGTTCTGTATCTCATAATTAACATTCTCCAGCTTTGAATCCTAATATTATATGTTTCTAAAGTAATAATACATTATTGTTATTCTTCTCATTTTTATGTATAATTGTGTCTTGAAAGTCCGTCCCCTGAAACTATCAGTGAATTCTTTTCTAGCAATGACATGAACAGATATCAGAATAACCTATTATGGTAATGATCTGATGCACTTTCAGTGGTACAAAGTAAGCAGTTTGGGATGTAGTTTATTATAATTTTTCTTTTTTTGCTTCCTAAATTTGTATATATTCATGGTTTTGTATTGAAAACATATTGTATTTAAGAAAAAAAAAATCACCATTTCTAGAGAGAAAATATCTTCCGACTTTAGAGTTCTCATTGTTCATCACTCATTAACAAATGATTTGTGTGGGATTTAGAAAATACAGGCCAGAAAGCTCCACTACCTAGCAATAACCTTGCAGTTCCCTCAGTTTTAGCTTTCTGTATTTTGATATATTATTCTTAAGTAGATAATGTTAAGGGTTGTTTCATCTTCTTGGAGAATTGGTCCTTTTATCTTTATATAATGCAAATCTTTATCCCTGGTTAATTTCCCTATTCTGAGCTCTTCTTGGTCTACAATTAATATATTTTGATTAGTTTTAGCTGTGTGTTAGTCTGTCCATATACTGGTGGCTTGTACAACAGAAACAAACTGTCTAAAGTTCTGGAGGTAAGAAGGTACCAGTGAGGACTTGGAGAGGAGGGTGATAGGGAAGGGGAGAGATAGAGTTCTCCTATCTCTTTACAGAGTCAAGATAGGGTTGGAATTTTTCACAGGTCATTTTCATACTTGTTGTTCAAAGACCACAGAATAGTTAATTAACTTGTTTCATGAAACGGCATTTCAATTCTAGATAGCATGGTTATAAATTTATGTGCTACAATACAGTACCTGTCTCTTATACACATCTAGATGTGTATAAGAGACAGAAATAAAATAAGCTAAGTAAGCTAAATAAAAATGGATTTATGTTTCTTCAGTGAAAATTTGCAATAATGACTGAAAAATGGAAAAGAATCAGTCTTGTTAACTGCCTGATGAAATTAAAACTTTCAAGCCTTTTTATAGAAAATATAATTTGTTATAAACTTTTTGGAACCCAATTCTTTCCATCTGTTTATTTTCTAATATAAATATTGGGGGTAATAATTTCCTTGTGGGACTATTGACACAAGATCAAATGTTTCTAATTGATACCTTCATTAATATAATACAGAAAATCACCACTGTTTGAAGAATGGATCTCAAATTTAAGTCACCTGATTTATCTCTGTTCTAAAAGAAAGTAGTTCTCCTTCTGTCTTACATACTGTTATGTTTAGACAATTGTAATTAACACTGCTCCTAGTAACTTGGTACAGCAGTAAAGTGAAAGTGAAAGTCATTCAGCTGTGTCTGACTCTTTCTCCATGGATTATACAGTCCATGGAATTCTCCAGGCCAGAATACTGGAGAGAGTAACCTTTCCCTTCTCCAGGGCATCTTCCCAATCCAGGGATGGAATCCAGGTCTCCTGCATTGCAGGCGGATTCTTTACCAGTTGAGCCACAAGGGAGGCCAAGAATACTGGAGTGGGTAGCTTATCCCTTCTCCAGGGCATCTTCCTGACCCAGGAATTGAACTGGGATCTCCTGCATTGGAGGTAGATTCTTTACTAACTGAGCTTTCAGGGAAACCCTGGTATAGCGGTAAGTAGAATATATATTTTCTGTACAATATAATACTTACAGTGTCCCACATTTAATAGCAAAGAGACATCTAAGAGCAATCTTGTCTTTCACTATCTGTTTATGATCGAGTTCTGTTTTCCATGTTTGTCATAAGTAAAATATACATGAAGATAGTGAAAATCAGTAGTCTATGATATGAATGCACATTTTAAACTGTAAACCATTACACCTATTGTAAGTGCCCTTTTATTAATGTCTACTTTAATAATATCTGCTTTAAAGTGTTAAAAAATAAATAAAGGCTGAAGATATAAACCATTTCTTTAATTCTGTTAATAATGTCACATCTGCAGAGTCTGGTCTTTGCAAGAACTAAAAACATGCTTACATTGGAGGCCCACTGCTTTCAGCTGGAGTTTATTTACACTGTGCCTGGTTCACCACTTCTATAATGTAACAATATTCAATACCCATGTTTTTGTTAGGTTCATTTTGGAAGAGTTAAGAACAAGGATACTATTGAATTAATAGTATCTGGAAGACTTTATGACATTTGTTTGTTGTGTAGTTCTAAGTCATATCCGACTTTGAGATTCACGTACTGTAGCCCTTCCAGCTTTCTCTGTCCATGGGATTTCCTAGGCAAGAATGCTGGAGTGGGTAGTCATTCCCTTCAGGGGATCTTCCCAACCCAGGGGCTGAATCTGCATCTCCTGCATTGGCAGGTGGATTCTTTACCACTGAGCCACCAGGGAAGCCCTGGAAATTACCAAAAGGTTGACTATAATCTTTATAGAATTTATTTTCATGCTGTGTTTGAGAAATCTAAAAGGCCAAATAGCTTCTTATCACTTTATTAAAGACAGACTTTCACAGACATACAAATCATGATAGGTTGTTTTAAAATCTTGGTTACAGTAAGGATGTAAGATTAAGTCAGTGCATAAGGAAGATGCCAAGAGAGAAAGCTGTCCTGATATGGAGCTCAAGTTGGAAAAATGTTATTTCATAATATATAACTGTGGAAATTTATTCTGAAGACCCTTTTAGAAAGATTATTCTATTCCTGGATTACCTGCATTGTCCCCACATAGATTTGTTTTTGAAAATGTTACATATAGAGAGGCTGAATCATTTTTAGACACTAACCTCCCTTTAGAATAGCCCCATGGAGCCCACTGGGTATATAACCAAACCTTAGACAATTTTCTGCACCATCTAGTCAACTGTGTTTCCTGTAACACACAATTATCAACCTAACAGGATAGGGTTTGATTAATCTTTGTCTTAGTGCCAACTTCCTTTTTTTTTTTTTAATTTTCTAGAAAAAAAAATGGAGATTTGCATTTTTTAATGTATATGTGCTACAATACAGTACAATATAACTTTAAATACATTAAAATTATCAGTTAATGAACAAATAATAACAAAAATGTTAGGGCTTCCCTGGTGGCTCAGATGGTAAAAAGTCTGCCTGCAATGCAGGAGATCCTAGTTTGATTCCTGGGTAAGGAAGATCTGCTGGAGAAGGGATAGGCTACCCATTCCAGTATTATTTGGATTCCCGTGTGGCTCAGCTGGTAAAGAATCCACCTGCAATTTGGGAGAACTAGGTTCAATACCTGGGTTGGGAAGATCCCCTGGAGGAGGGCATGGCAACCCACTCCAGTCTTCTTGCCTGGAGAGTCCCATGGACAGAGCAGCCTAGCAGGATACAGTCCATGGGGTTGCAGAGTTGGACATGACTGAGCAACTAAGCACACAGCACTCTAAATGACCAGTTTTGTAGTTTTTCCAACCCTACTGGCTATACAGATATAATTTTATAAAGTTGTGACATTGTGTATGCATAATTTTAAATTCTGCATTTTTTGCTCATTGATTTTGTGTGTGTGTCTGTTGCTGTTTTTAATTTTCAGTTGGAGGATAATTGCTTTACAATGTTGTGTTGGCTTTTGTCATACAGGGACATGAATCAACCATAAGTATACATATATTCCCTCCCTCTTGATCCTCCCTCCCATCCATAGTGGATGAGCTTCCTGTGTTCCTGTGTTATACAGCAAATTCCTATTATTAGTGCCAACTTCTTAACCACCTGTGTCAGAGACTTACAGTTTATTATCTTGGGCCCATCGGCCTTGCCTTGCCAAATAATTCACATGTGATCTCTACCTTTTGTGTACCAAGAATCTGAAGTATTAATAAGCTTCTCTGGTGAATTTCAGGCACATTATAGTTTGAGAAACACTTCAGCTTATATATATATATTTTTTAATATAAATTTATTTATTTTAATTGGAGGTTAATTACAGTATTGTATTGGTTTTGCCATACATCAACATGAATCTGCCACAGGTATACACATCCTGAACCCCCCTCCCTCCTCCCTCCCTGTACCATCCCTCTGGGTAGTCCCAGTGCACCAGCCCCAAGCATCCAGTATCATGCATCAAACCTGGACTGGCGATTCATTTCATATATGATATTATACATGTTTCAATGCCATTCTCCCAAATCATCTCACCCTCTCCCTCTCCGAAAGAGTCCAAGAGACTATTCTATACATCTGTGTCTCTTTTGCTGTCTCACATACAGGGTTATCGTTACCATCTTTCTAAATAACATATATATGCATTAGTATACTGTATTGATATTTTTCTTTCTGGCTTACTTCACTCTGTATAATAGGCTCCAGTTTCATCAACCTCATTAGAATGGATTCAAATGTACTATTTTTAATGGCTGAGTAATACTCCATTGTGTATATGTACCACAGCTTTCTGATCCATTCATCTGCTGATGGACATCTAGGTTTTTTCCATGTCCTGGCTATTACAAACAGTGCTGCAGTGAACATTGGGGTACATGTGTCTTTCAATTCTGGTTTCCTCGGTGTGTATGCCCAGCAGTGGAATTGCTGGATCATAAGGCAGTTCTATTTGCAGTTTTTTAAGGAATCTCCACACTGTTCTCCATAGTGGCTGTACTAGTTTGCATTGCCACCAACAGTGTAAGAAGGTTCCCTTTTCTCCACACCCTCTCCAGCATTTATTCCTTGTAGACTTTTGGATCGCAGCCATTCTGACTGGCGTGAAATGGTACCTCATTGTGGTCTTGATTTGCATTTCTCTGATAATGAGTGATGTTGAGCATCTTTTCATGTGTTTGCTAGCCATCCGTATGTCTTCTTTGGTAAAGTTGCAGGATATAAAATCAACACACAGAAATCCCTTGCATTCCTATACACTAATAATGAGAAAATAGAAAGAGAAATTAAGGAAATGATTCCATTCACCATTGCAATAAAAAGAATAAAATAGGAATATATCTACCTAAAGAAACTACTGGTTCCAAATAGGAAAAGGGGTACATCAAGGCTGTATATTGGCACCCTGCTTATGTAACTTATATGCAGAGTACATCATGAGAAACACTGGGCTGGAAGAAGCACAAGCTAGAATCAAGATTTCTGGGAGAAATATCAATAACCTCAGATATGCAGATGAAACCACCCTTATTGTAGAAAATGAAGAGGAGCTAAAAAGCCTCTTGATGAAAGTGAAAGTGGAGAGTGAAAAAGTTGGCTTAAAGCTCAACATTCAGAAAACAAAGATCATGGCATCTGGTCCCATCACTTCATGGGAAATAGATGGGGAAACAGTAGAAACAGTGTCAGACTTTATTTTTTGGGCTCCAAAATCACTGCAGATGGTGACTGCAGCCATGAAATTAAAAGACGCTTACTCCTTGGAAGAAAATTTATGACCAAACTAGATAGCATGTTGAGAAGCAGAGACATTACTTTGCCAACAAAGGTCCGTCTAGTCAAGGCTATGTTTTTTCCAGTGGTCATGTATGGGTGTGAGAGTTGGACTGTGAAGAAACCTGAGTGCCGAAGATTGATGCTTTTGAACTGTAGTGTTGGAGAATACTCTTGAGAGTCCTTTGGACTGCAAGGAGATCCAACCAGTCCATTCTGAAGGAGATCAACCCTGGGATTTCTTTGGAAGGAATGATGCTGAAGCTGAAACTCCAGTACTTTGGCCACCTCATGCAAAGTGTTGACTCATTGGAAAGGCTCTGATGCTGGGAGGGATTGGGGGCAGGAGGAGAAAGAGGAGAAGGTGACGACCGATGATGAGATGGCTGGATGGCATCACTGACTCAATGGACATGAGTCTGAGTGAACTCCAGGAGTTGGTGATAGACAGAGAGGCCTGGAGTTCTGCAATTCATGGGATCTCAAAGAGTCGGACAAAGAGTGACTGAACTAAACTGAACTGAAAGAAACTAAAGACCTCTATATAGAAAAGTATAAAACACTGGTGAAGGAAATCAAAAAGGACACCAATACATGGAGAAATATACCATGTTCATTGATTGGAAGAATCAATATAGTCAAAATAAATATACTACCCAAAGCAATCTATAGATTCAATGCAATCCCTATCAAGCTACCAATGGTATTTTTCACAGAGCTAGAACAAATAATTTCACAATTTGTATGGAAATATAAAAAACCTCGAATAGCCAAAGCAATCTTGAGAAAGAAGACTGGACTTGGAGGAATCAACGTGCCTGACTTCAGGCTCTACTACAAAGCCACAGTCATCAAGACAGTACGGTACTGGCACAAAGACAGAAATATAGATCAATGGAACAAAATAGAAATCCCAGAGATAAATCCATGCACCTATGGACACCTTATCTTTGAGGCACAGGAGGCAAGAATATACAATGGAGTAAAGACAATCTCTTTAACAAGTGGTGCTGGGAAAACTGGTCAACCACTTGTAAAAGAATGAAACTAGAACTGTTTCTAACTCCATACACAAAAATAAACTAAAAATGGATTAAAGATCTATATGTAAGACCAGAAACTATAAAACTCCTAGAGGAGAACATAGGCAAAACACTCTCTGACATAAATCACAGCAGGATCCTCTATGACCCACCTCCCAGAATACTGGAAATCAAAGCAAAAATAAACAAATGGGACCTAACTAAACTTAAAAGCTTCTGCACAACAAAGGAAGCTATAAGCAAGGTGAAAAGACAGCCTTCAGAATGGGAGAAAATAATAGTAAATGAAGCAACTGACAAACAACTAATCTCAAAAATATACAAGCAACTCCTACAGGTCAATTCCAGAAAAATAAATGACCCACTTCAGCTTATATTTATAGTTAAGACACATTCTTTCAACATTTCAACATTTAAAAAAGTACCAAAAAAAATCCTCCCACGTTATATATTGAATATCTACTATTGTCAGTCACTACTTAAGCTCTTCTTTTTTCTAGGAGAAACAAGGACAAAGTACATATTTTAACTTATCACAAACATCTTAGATTGATGTTTAGAATGTTTGAGACCAAAAGAAACATCACACTAATTCGTATCCACTTTGTTGGACACTTTCTTTTGAATGTATGCTTTTGGGAAGGTTTAAATTCATTAACGTTAACAGTTAAGCATAACTACGTCTTTTTTTTTTTTTTTTTTT